>QTSX02001508.1:0-323168 GCA_014839935.2 Entomophthora muscae | reverse complement strand
TTTTGTTTAATAAAATCCATTGTAAAATTGGCCTTTTCCATTATAATTTATTAAAACAAATTGTGTTTATATTAGAGAGCCATTAACGCTTAGTAAAAATATTGATACATAGTGCATTTTACAGCCTGTATATTTACCTATTAGTAATAATTCTATAAACTTTTTAGTTGAATTTGCGAGGTAATAATAATGTAATGTGCTAATAAATTACTGTTTATTGTCATTAATTGACTAATTTTCTTTGCTGTGGAAAATGTGCATTTTTTGATATTTACACACTAGTATCCAATTGGTTGGTTTCACATCCAATTGCACAGGCAATAGGAAATCAAGCTGCCACCCCAACCACATCCAGTCTTGGGGTGGCGGCTTGATTTCCTATTGCATGTGTGATTGGATATGAAACCAACTGTCAGGAATTTATACTGACTTTGTTCTACCTTGAATACCTTGGCAGCCTGCCAAGCCATCTATTGGAGAAGCTTCCAATATTACTAGCAGGCTTAATTGATCTGAGAAGCCTTTATGAAGTAGATTCAGATCACTTATTACAAGAACAACCAGGAATACAATAGACTCCAATTATAACTGGTTCCTGATTGGCTAGAGTTATTCCGGAATACTCTAGCAAACTGCTGGGTTAGATATTATGGGTTTCCCCAAGGATCAAAAGGAACATGTTCATTTTGCACTAGCAAACCGCCAGTGCCATTGAAAATCAATGCAAGAAAGGTTGCCTAGGAACAAAGTGTCATGTGCTAAAAATAGAGTCATAAATTAATGCTGCCACCGCTGGCATGCTAATAGATTATGTATCACTCTACAGCAATTAGTACCCAGCGCAGAGTACTGTGGCGGATCCAGGCCTAACCTAACTGACCATCCATATTCTGTTCTTTTATTAAGCATAGATATCCAGTTTCTAGGAACCTTTACCTCAAGAATTCCAAACAAACCTATCTATATGCAATAAACAGCAAAAACAGAATATCTTTATATTTTGGAGCATTTATTTGGCTAAATACTCAGCAGTGACTGTAGTACAGTCACAAGGCCTCTTCCTTCCCTTTGGGGGAATTGGCCTCATCTTCTCTGATCTTTATAAGCTTCAATTCCCCATGGAATAGCTTAAGGAATTGAGGATGAACACAGGACCATTCTTCTCCCAAGGCAGCTCCAACCCCCTGAATTAAGTAGTTTGGCCCTGGACTAACTGAAATAATCTTCATAGGCCCTACCCATCTCTGAAGATCTCTTCTTGGGTGATTTTCTTGGCGCCTTTGATCAAACCACACCAGATCTCCCACCTGGAATGATCACAAGGAAGTACTCCATGCTTTGAGTTCCACTTGGTGGCACGCTTTTCTTGAACCCGCTCTCCTTTACTCCTTGCTTTGGTGAATAACTTCTGCATCTTGGCTGCATGTTCCTCTACGGCGGCTTCATAGGAATTCTTTTTCACAAACTCCCATTGGCCCACTTCAGTGCTGGTTGTAGTCTCCCGGCCATACAACATCCAAAATGATGAAAACCCAGTAGAATCATGGGGCATTGTCCGGTATGCCATGACACTCATTGCTAGGTGATCTTTCCAACGGGTTGTAGCTCCATCAGCCAATTTTTCCATAATGCGTTTTAAGGTTCTAATGGTTCTTTTGGCTAACCCATTGGTCTTGGGATGGTAGGGAGCTGTGGTTAACTTAGAAATGCCCCATTTTAAGCATTCCTTAGTCAAGGCTGGCCCTACGTAGGGTGGTCCATTGTTGGTGAGAACCTTCTTGGGACAACCATGTTGTGCTATGATTTCTTCTTGGAGAAACTTAGCAAGTGCAATGCTTGTTTCTTTAGCCATTGCTCAAACCTCTACTCATTTTGTGAAAGAATCAATGGCAACCATGAAGTATTCTTTCCAACCACTTGGTAATGTGATATGACCTGTATCCATTGAGACCAACTCAAAAGGATAATGTGACATCACTGACTTGAGCTGTATCTTAGATTTTGCCGCTGAGAACTTAGAGCAAACTTCACATACTTGTAAAATCTGGAGGACCGTAGCTCTTATCTCTGACCACCAGTACTGGGCTTTTACTGCTTGCCAGAGCTTTTTGTATCTGAGGTGACCTCCCCATTGAACATGAAGATCTCTCACCACTTGAAGATGTTTGGATTTCTCCACGTAAATCCTATTTCTCAATAAAGCTTCCTGGGCTTCCTGCGTCTCAACTTCACAGGCCAACAGCACTTGGGATAATAAGTCGGGAATCTGATTTTCTAATCCAGATCAGTAAATGATATCATAATCATATCAAGAGAGTTTTTCAGCATACAATTGCATACAGCCTTGAAAGTCTTCCTTAGTCCAAATTGCTCTTAATGCTGCATGATCAGTGACTATAATGAACAGCATTCCTAGGATATACGTCCTAAAATGCTCCACTGCCCATACTATTGCCAATTCCTCCCGTTCAGTAGCAGAGTATTTCCTTTGAGTGGTCCCCAATGTTTTGGAACCATACACCACCGGAGGCTAGGACAACTTTGACTCTCCTTCCTGAGTAAGAATGGCACCCAGACCAGTTGAACTTGCATCTGTTTCAATATAGAACAACTCTGACTAATTGGGGAATAACAGGATGGGGGCCTCAGAGAGTCTCTTTTTCAGCTCTAAGAAACTCGACTCTTGTTCCTGTCCCCAAACAAATCTGGCATTCTTCCTTGTTAAAGCAAACAACGGCTCTCCAAGTGCAGAACAAATTAGGAATGAATCTCCAATAGAAATTCACTGATCCCATAAATCCCCACACCTCTTGGACTGACTGTAATGACCTCATGATCAACAACAGAGTAACTCTCTCAGGACTTGGCTTAATCCCCTGAGAATTCACAATATGTCCTAACACCTTGACCTCTTGACATGCAAGCTTAGTTTTAGATACACTAATCTTTAACTTTGCTTTCTCAATTTGGCAGAATACTTCATCAAGATTCTTCAAGTGTTGTTCCCAGGAAGGGCTATATACAGTAATGTCATCTATATACACTGAGACACACCTAGGCTGCAATCCTGTCATAATCTGATCCATCACTCACTGAAACACAGCACCGGCTGTCTTCATTCCTAATGGAAAGACTTTCCATTGATAAAGACCATCAGGTGTGGAGAATGCTGTAACCTTCTTAGACTTCTCATCAATCAACAGTTGGTGATATCCCTTAGTCAGATCCAAAGTGATGAACCAAGAAGATCCAGCCATGGCATCCAGCTGATCCTCAATTTGGTGCATTGGGTAGGCATCATTTACAATATCCTTGTTAACCATTTGGAAATCAATACAAACACAAATGTTCTCATCTGGCTTTGGAACACAAACCATTGGAGCAGAATAAGGACTGATGCTCTCCTCAATCAGGTTGGCTCCTTGAATATTCTCCACCTCTTCTCTAATTGCAGCAACTGCAGCAGGACTACAACGGGGTACATACCCTTTGTATGGCTTCCCAGTAAGAGTTTTTATGATATAAGGTGGACCAGTTCTCCCTACATCATATTTGTCCAACAAGAAACAACTACTTCATTTTCACACCAGAGTATACTGTAAATTCAGAGCCTAAAGGTAAAAATGCAGGATTGTCAAATTGTTTTTGCGTGAACTCACCAACTTACTGGAATACTTTTCATCTTTATTTATAAAAAAGAAAGTTGTTCTGAGATGAAAATTACTCCATTAAGTTGGTGAGTTCACACAAAAACAATTTGACAATCTCGCATTTTTACCTTTAGGTTCTGAATTTAAAGTACAATGGGGTACCTGGTGCTTCACTTGGACATAGTATACGGGTTAAATTGTTGAAGGGCACACAAACATAAGAGACAGTAGGTTTATTTGTTGTGACTTCTCCAACTACAGGCATCCAAACTCTAATATACTGACTTTGCTGAATGTCCACAGGAACCGCACAAGTGTTGAAAAACTTCCAGGACTTAAGGGATTCACCATTTGAACCATCCTCAAATATTGCCACACTTGAGGATATATGACGGGGCAATTCTGGGATAACCTGTCCTCCTTGCGTTCTGCAATTAAAAGCTACTGGTTTTAACCAAGCGGTTCCCTTTGGTGGAATTGAGCAATATTCCTTGGCGTAGATGACAACTGACTGGACATCTTATGGTGCTGGCAGAATTGTCAGTTGTTGATCAGCATATTCAACTCCTTCAAGAACCAAGACATTCTTGACGGCGTTCAGGCTCACCTTGGCCTCAACAATCCAAGCCATACCAAGCAGAACATCAAATCCTGCCCCGGGTAAAACTATAGCAGAAGTCTTGACCTTGGTATTTTTCCATTTTATTACTACCTCATTAAACACGTCTCGTTCAATAGTGGTAGCCCCATCTGCAGAAGATAAGGTCAGAGTGACCAATCTTGATGGGTCCATGCCATGTTTACAAACAAAGTTCTTTGATATCACCACTCCAGCACACCCTGGATTGTAGACTGCCTTTGCAGAGATATCATTGAGCAAAATATCCATGAGGATAACCCCTTGTAATGCCCACACAAAAGGTTTTGCAATCAAAAGTGCAGGCATACTTTGGGCCACCTTTTTACACCATTCAACTTCCTTGAGCCGATCCACACTCAACTGAACTTGCACAGGCTGCCATGTAATCTCCCCATCTTCCTTCATCCCTAAGCGCACATCCAATATCCACTCATCTGGAGAGGCATCTGGACTTCCCTCAGGCAGATTTGGACAAGAGACATCAATTTCCTGTACAGGTGGCTCCACTGGTTGACTGGCACTTTTCCTGTATTCCTTCAAAGCCTTCCCAGATCAAAGTCTCATTCTCCCATTATTCTCCAAATTACCAGACTCAGGTTGAGAGACACCTAAGCCCGCCTTTCTTTTCCCAAATCCTTAAACATAAGGTCAGGGTGCTCCTTGTCAAATTCTGCACGGTTGGGATATTTTCCAGCAAAATGGCCATCTTTTCCACAGATCCAGCATCCTTTGACCATGGGAACTTACATGCCCGCTTAAATCTAGACATGTGGTCCTTATCAGAGGGACTTCTTGGACGTCTGGTTCTCTCAGAAGATTCTTCCCCTGCTGCAACATGAGCTCCTACTCTGGGACAAGGAGCACTGTGTGGAGGGCCTCTAAGATCCCACTCCATCTGAATAACTTTTTGAACAAGTTTTGACCATGACAACTTCTCCTGGCGTAACATAGAGGCCTGAGTTTGCAACCTGGGCCACATTCCAGTGAAAAAAGCATCCTCCACTAGATCCTGATTACGTTCCACGTCAACAAAGGCCAAGAACTCCTCCATTCTGGAAAGGTACATTGACACTGTCTCATGTACAGCTTGAGTAACATCTTGAGCTTTTTGAAGAGCATCACCAGGTCTAAGGGTTACAGTGTAACTGGCTCAAAATTCCTCTAACAAGGTGGTCCAATTGTTGCCTTTACGTCTTTCAAACCACTTGAAGCAGGCAGGTCCTGCAAGAACTTCCAACCAATGACATTTCTCATCATCTTCTAGACCAGAGGCTTGGATAAGGAAACCCTCTAGGAAAGTGTTTCCTTCCTTGGAATTTCTAGAAAACAGTGACATCTTGGCAAGCATAGACTTGACCCCTTTCACCATGGGTTTTTTCTGCCCCCGTGTTGGGCTCTGTGGCAGATCCAGGCCTAACCTAACTGACCATCCATATTCTGTTCTTTTATTAAACATAGATATCCAGTTTCTAGGAACCTTTACCTCAAGAATTCCAAATAAACCTATCTATATGCAATAAACAGCAAAAACAGAATATCTTTATATTTTGGAGCATTTATTTGGCTAAATACTCAGCAGTGACTGTAGTACAATCACAGGTACTATGATATGGAATCTCATGCCATTGCATGAATGCCTAACTCTGGGGGTTGATGCTGGCGGTCTGGGAGTGAAAAGACTACCAAGCAAGAGTTAGATGCTCCAGATGATTTTATCCTGACAAGAGAGCGCTGGCTCTATAAAAGCCCTTCCATTGGACTAATGGAAGGCAGAAAATTATACCAATATACTACTGTAGAACCTTTTCACAATAGAAGAAGATATCCAAGTTTGAAGACCATTGTCAGTACTTGAAGAACTAGCAAGCCACCTGTATAGAAAGCCGCTTGTAAGTTGCCTCCCTTGGACATTGCTAGCTGTTGCCTTGCCAAGGAAATACCAGACACTGCAAGTAATGCTTGTTGCCATACAAGCATCTATCAACACAATGATCAAGATATCCCAATTACTCAATAAAGCAAATTGTAATCAGACCGCCAAGTCTGAGAGCAGAACCAAAAGTTCTGACAGTGGTGCTCACTTACAAAATGAGTTACCTGCGCTGTCTGTTGTTGGCAAGTCTTTGCCCCACCACCCCAGCTTTGTTGATAAGTATGGGGGGCTACATGGAAAACAGCAATGCAGAAGGGGATATATATCTCTGCTTGGAGATTGCTCCCTACCAGGTACCAGAAGTGTCAGTGGACAAAATCAACCTTGACATCACTGGTACAATGGTACAACACAAACCAAGAAATTACACCATTGAGGATGTGCGGTCACTTATGAACACCTTGATGCAAGGCTATAAATCCACTGGTGACAAACAACAGGATAGTGATTACACCCTGTTTACCATTGCAAGATCCTCTGAAAACTTGTGGTCAACCTTCAGAAGCTATCAAGAGGCCAGTAGCACACAGCTTGGCCTACTTCTGAAAAGAGAAGGAGTTGACAGAATAACTGATTTTCTGTCATACTTTGTGCACCCCGCCATCAAGCATGTTCAGTGCTTGGTGGCCCACCAAAACCTCAAACTTGAGGAGATGGGCTGGTTCAGGATCAAAATTCAGCACACCCACGCCACCCTGGTGCACCAGTTGAACTCCAGCTTCCACACAGTACAACAGGCTGTGAGTAGCATTAACAAATCTGCCTCTTCTGCATTATTGTGTAGATGAGATAGTTTCCCAGTTTAACAACCAGGTGGTACAAGTGGTGGCTGGGATCCTCAACTCCCGCGGTCTGACTCCTCAATGGGCTTCAGACGTAACCCGCCACAGCGTTAACCTGGCCAAGAAGGTACGCTTCCTGGCCCGCCAGTCTACCGTGGATGAGATAGCAGATTGACAAGATAAGCTCCACAGCATGGTCTCAGAAAATAGCGCCCACCAAGAGGAGCACCAGAACAAGATCATCTCCTGGGTGAACAAACTGGTCAAGAAAGTGAAAAAATGAAGGGTAAGTCAGCTTCTTCAGATAGCTCCCCTATCTTGGATCAGACTTAAGACCAGCACGCCTGCTGCCTCAGCCACAAAGCTTATACCAATAACAAGCAAAACTTATGGGAAACAATAGAGACCAGCCATGCTCTGACAAACCAGCTATACCAGTACCTGGAAGACAACCACACTCAGGTTGCTGCCCTTGAACACAAGCTGGATGTGTACAGTAAATGTTTAGATTTTCTAGTTTCAACTACTCTGCTTATGGAAGGAAACCATAGCAGTCTCTTGGAGCAAGTGCAATCTAATGAAGCTGCCAGAAAAGTCTTCAAGGCTAATGTATTGGCAAGTCTCAGTAGATTAGAACAGGCAATGCTATCCAATAACAGCTTGTCTGTAGAGAATAAGCAGAGCCCTGTCCCAAACTCTTCCCCTGAGTAACAGAAGGCGCCATCCCCTGAATTTTTTGACTTTACCTTGGACCATGGTACAGATGATAGAAGAGGGACCCGTTGCGTTCCCATAGGAGTTGCTGCCTTACTGCCACTCACTCCACTGACTGGTCTTTGCCCCGTCAAACCAGTAGTGGAAACTTGTGAGGAAACAATAATCCCTGATCACAAGTTCATAGCCTCTGAACTTGCCAACATTTGACCAAAAGGGTAACATAAAAACCTTTATTTGCCTCTTTGAAATGTCAATGTGTGGAGCTTCAGACCACATGAAGGCAACAGCTCTGATCAACACTTTAGACCCCGCCAGTGTGGACGTGATCATGCCTCAACTTCTGGCAGAAGCATGGTCTTATGAGGATGCAAAAATTGCAGTGATTGAGGAATTTGGCAGTGAAACCAAAATTCAAGCAAGTAAGGCCAAATTCAGTAATATCTCTTTCAAGAAATATGAGAGTTTACAGGATTTTGCTGACTGCTTCTATCACAAAGCGCAGGTACTCCTGGGGGCAGGAGTACTTACTGACTTGGACTGCCACATCACAATGAGTAGAGCTCTTCAGCCGTATAGAGAACTCTCCAATGTGATGTTCCCAGTACTCAACCAGGCCAACAAAACCCAGAAGATTACCAGTTATCTGGGTTGGCTTGGGGCCCAATTTGACGCCCCCAACAAAGGAATGGCCAGTCACAATGGGTCAGAGAATTGATGAAGAAACCGGGGTTGTGACAGATCTGCCAAGCCACCTGAAGGGGAGAAGGATACTACCGCAAAACCCACTGGAGAGGTGAAGCCTTATAATTCCAACATTACCTGCCAAAAGTGCAACAAAAAGGGGCACTGGGCAAGTCAATGTTGGTCTAAAGGCAAACCTCCCGGGGTCAATGTAGTAGTAGATACCAATGAGAAGAGTCAGGGAAAAGCAAAGGTGGGCCAGTAATGGAATATACTGCACCTGCCATTCCCTTGACTATTCCAAAAGAACCCAACAGAGATAAACTAGAGGAGCCTGCCAAGATTGCCACTGAGACCGCCCAGACCACCAAGGAACCCACTGAGCCCGCCAAGGACCCCGCTGAGAACGCCACCCAGATGATAGGATCTCCTGGATACTTTGCCCCTAGCCAAGACTTCAAGGAAGATCCTGTTCACCAATTGGTAGCCAATGACCTGTACGCCATCCCTGCCCATGGAAGAGGTAGACCCCAGCAAGACTACTGCCAACACAGTTGAGGTAGTCTCCAAACCCTATGCCGTGCAAGTACAGGAAACTTGCTTGAATGAGAGCCCAAATATCTCCAGTGACGTTCCCAACCTTAAAGGCGTCCAACTGGCAATGTCACTCAAAACTATTGAGAACAACTTCCCTGAAATTGGGCATAGTCTCAAGCAATACTTTGACACCCCAGCATCTCTTGGGATTCACCTATTAAACTTACATTCTGAAACTTACTCTAAGTGTACATATGCCAACATTTCCGTTAATAAGGTGAAAGTAAGAGCTATAATTGACAGTGGAGCACCCATTAATATAGTTTTAACCCGCCTGGTCCAAAAACTAGGACTGGCTCCCAATATTGCACACAGTAGAGTCTATGGCACTGCCAGCTTACACACCACAACTTCCAAAGGAGCATATAGTGCTATTCCAATGCAATTTGGGTCTATAGCTGTTTTGTCTCCCGCTGTTGTCCTACCCAGTCAAAACTACAACGTTTTGATTGGCACTGCCTTCATGCAAAAATATGGTGTGAAGATTGATATGGAAAATGACACCTTCACCATATTGAAGCAGACTATTCCTCTATACTACACCAAAGACGCCTCCAGTGTCAAAGAGAAACTGACAATTAATTTGGCGTACAAGGACGGGATTGTAGCAGTACCATATGAGAAGAAGGGAAGAAAGAGCAAGAAATTGCCAACCCAGATAAAAGAGCATAAAGGTATTCCACTGCGCTCTCTGGTAACCTTAACTCTCAAATCTGGTACACAGCGTGTTGTACCAACAGGATTGACCCTGGAAATCCCCAAAGGCTTATATGGCAAAATACATCAGCCCTGGGGAAGATCAAGGTTTGAACCCTGTGTAGCGCCTGGTATAATTATACCAGGACATGGAGAAGTGCACATCCTACTTGCCAATCTGCAGGACCACAACATTCATGTGAAGAAACATCAGATAGTAGGATTTGTGCATCTTCTGCCAATTGAGGAATTGGCTGGCTTTAAATGTATTGGGGACCTATCAGAAATGAGGCTACCTGATCAGGTCAAAGCCAGTGCCTACGTGACTACCCCACTGGCCGGCCTGTCCTCTTTAAATCAAGAGCAACAGGAAAGAGCAAGTGCCCTGTTTGAGAAGTACAGGTGCATCTTTGCTGAGGATGACTTTGACTTGGGCTATGCAGCGGATGTCACCCATCACATTGACACTGGTGACAACAAACCAATTTGACTCTGCCCAATCTAACAATCAAAGTCCAGCAAGGAGACTGTCAATGAGGAAATACAATAGCTCCTAGATAGAGGAATGTTGGTTCCATCAAAGATTCCCTGGGTGCTGCCCATTCTTATAGTAAAAAAGAAGGATGGAAGTAACCAAGTAGTCATAGACTACTGACGCCTAAACCTGATCACAAAGAAGGACTCCTACCCGCTGCCAAGAATTGACAGCGCCTTAGACCGCCTGGGAGGTGCAAAGTTCTTCTCTGCCATGGATCTGATTTCCGGGTATTAGTAGATTGAAATTCCTCCAGAAGAACAAGAGAAGTGTGCCATTATCACTTCACAAGGCCTCTTCCAACCAACACAAATGCCCCAAGGATTGTGTAACGCCCCAGCCACGTTCCAGCAGGGCTATGGATACCATCCTGGGAGATCTCAAGTTGTCCTGCGTCCTTGTGTATCTGGATGATATTAACGTCTTCTCTAGGACGTTCACAGATCATTTGGAGCACTTGGAAGCTGTCTTTAAGCAACTCACAGACGCCAACTTGAAGATAAAACCTAGGAAGTGCCAGTTCTTTAAGGACCAGCTCAAATACTTAGGTTTTGTTATCAACACCAAAGGACTACAGCCACAACCCGCCAAGATCAAGGCCATCACCAAGATGAAGACTCCCAAGATCAAAAGAGATATACAGGTGTTCCTAGGCATGGTAGGTTATTATCACAGGTTTATCCCAATTTTTTTGCAAACAGGTGAACCTCTTTTTCATCTGCTTAAAAACGGAGTACCTTTTACATGGACCTCTGCCTGCCAGTCCTCTTTTGAATCACTACAAACCAGCCTGTCCGGCAGTCCAGTGCTTATGTATCCCAACTTTACTAAGCCTTTCATGGTACATACTGACGCTTCCCTGAGCGTGCTTGGAGCAGTATTGTCCCAGAATGACAATGATGGAGAAAACATCCAGTTGCCTACACCAGTTGCTCCTTGAATATTCATGAGCAAAATTACATGGTGACAGAACATGAATGTTTGGCAGTAATATATGCCTACAAAAAGTTCCAGGTGTATCTCCATGGAGTTCACTTCACTGTGGTTACAGACCATGCCAGTCTAAGTTGGTTTCAGAATCTACAAGAACCAGAAGGCCGCTTAGCACAATGGGCTCTGAAACTGCAGGCATTCAACTATAAAATAGTACACCGGCCAGGAGCAAAGCATCAGAACACTGACTGTCTATCCAGACTCCCAACTGTTAATATTGTATCATCACAGGCAATATAATGTATGATAAGATGTTAACTGGCCAGTTCAAATACGAGCCTGATGAGATCCAGGCCATTATGCAGGAACTGATGAAGGACTGCAGAGTATAAGATGGTAAAATATACAAATATCATCAAGGGAATAAGTATGTTTTCCCCTGCCCCTCCAAAAGAGTGTCCCTAATTATGGCTGCCCATAAGGCTGTAGGCCATGGCGGCCTCCAAAAGACTGTACGTCAATTATAGCTCCACTACTATTGGGAATCTCTGTTGTTTGACACTAAGGAAACCCTGACTTGCTGCGCAGAGTGCCAACACAAAAAGCCATTTTTACCCAAACATCAATACAAGGCTGTCAAGCCCAAATTTGCTTGGCACACTGTCAGCATTGACGTGGTTGACCCCCTTCCAATGTGCATTGGTTGGCTCAGATATATAATTGTGGCCATAGATCACCTAACCAAATGGGTAGAGGTGAAAGCTCTTCAGCACGTCAGCACAGAGGCCACTGCAAGGTTCATCTTAGAGCAAATTATTCACCGCCATGGCTGCCCACAATTCATTCTCACAGACAATGGCACTAATTTCACAGCCAATGTTATCCCAAAGCTTAATGAGCCCATGGGTGTGAGGGGAGTTCTCTCTACTCCGTACCATCCAGAAACAAACAGGATGGTTGAGAGAGCAAATGACACCTTGGTGAACATCCTTTGCAAACTGGCAGATAAGCGTACTTCTGAGTGGTATATTTTCCTGCCAGCAGTTGTGTTTGAGTATAACATCTCTATATATAGCACAACTAAGTTTTTGCCCTTCCAGCTCATGTATGGTTGACACCCAGCCATCCTGCCAATACTTTTCTCTGCTATGGGCAACCCTGGGGAGATCATCTACAACCAATACATGACAAGATTGGCAGATGCGTTGATTAGGCTTCAGACTGAAGATTTTACAGAGACTACACTGGCCAGAACAAAAGGACACCAGCAAGTGTCAGGAATATTCCTGAAATAAACCTAATACTGACTGAAAGGAAAAATTAGGGAAAGATAACTGAGATCCCGATTTTTGGGGGCAAAATTTGATATGGAATTCCCCCCTTATCAGGGGAAAATAAAAATAAATTTGGGGAAAAATTGGATCTTGGTGGGCGCCAAACTAATTTATCATCCAGGCAGACGCCCGCCGCCAGCCTCCCTCCACCCAGCCAGCCACTTGCGAGCCACCCGCCTGCCAGTCCCCCACCCGCTTGCTCGCCTCCCGCCAGCCTCCCAGTTGCCAGCCTGGGCCCTGCTGTCCACCTGCATGCCCGCCCAGCTGCCAGCCCACCCGCTTGCTCTCCAGGCCCCAGCCAGATGCCTGCCACCCACCTGGGTCCCAGGGCCCACCCTGTAGCCAATTGAAAATTCCCCTGGGGTATAACCAATCAAATAAGTCCCTGAAATCAGGGGAAAGTGCAGAAGACAAAATTCCCCCTCCAGAAGAGGGCAAGAATAATAATTCAGATTTTAAAAATAAGTTTGCCACCAACCAATTAGGTGCTAAGTCACAGGCCATATGGGCAAGGCCAAATTCCATCCAAAACAATGTTCTTGACACCAAAATAACTTCTGAAAAGGAATTGACTCACAACCTTCACCTGGCACCAGGACAACATGAAACTATTGGTTCACCTCAAGAATTTCTCAACAAGCCACAGATAGCAGGAGAACAGGAATTTGACCATCTTCTCAAGTCTCAATTGCCATTCCTACCTTCCAAACTTCTGGGATTTCCCATCCCCTGTTTTTCCTCCCAATTGCAAATCTTTGCACAGGTGAGAGGACTATAAATAAAGGATCCCACCTCAGTAATAGCTTGTGCTATTATTGAGATTAATACCCTCAATAAAGTGAAATTCAACTTACAACTAAAAGTTAACTACCAATCAGCCCCTGCCAATCCTCCAATCCAAGGAAGATGGACCATCTCATCTTCACAGCTGTGCTCACAGCTTGCCTTGGGATTGGAGGCTACCAACAAGGGTCAGAGTTCTTTGGGCCCTCCCCATAGGGACTAGGTCATGACCCCACTACAACCCTGGTCAACTGAACTCCTCCCAGACTGGACCCTGGCCTCCCCTGGTGTCTCCACATTCTACACTCTCTATTGCAATGTACACATCCATGTACTACATCTTAACCTTTTTTCTGGGAGCTTTGGGAGATACAATGTACATGCAAAGATCTTCCGCTGGCTGATGACCATGTACCCTATTGTTACTGCCTTGACTGGGTTCCAGTTCACTAACCTGTTGCCATACATCCTACAAGTGGTACCTACTGTAAATGGGGTTTAAGCAAGATAATGTCAACCACCGCGCTCTGCCAGAGTTCAAGGTTGGCACTCAAGTTTCCTATCACAATAATGTAATAGGAAGAGCACACAAACTTGACACCATCTGGAAAGGCCCATTCAAAGGCATTGAGCAAACAGGCCAAGACGCCTATACCATCAAGGATATTTTGGATGGGCAACTCATTAATAGAGTCCATGCAAGATTCCTAAAACCTTTCCACACTTTGCCAAATAATGGCATCTAAGTAGTTTCCTATATTTATAAGAAAATACAAATAAAGATTTTTTAAACTTGATTTTATTGGTAATGATGAAAGGGCAAGGCTAGAAATTGCCCTCCTGATAGTTGTCATTATTGTCCTCTTTGTCCTTGTCTTCTGTCTCCTCCTTGTCCTCATCAGAGTACTTGTCTTGGTCAGCCAGGCTGGCGTGTCAAGTCCCAGGTGTCACCACTGACATTTCAGGCTCTTGATCCCCAGCCAGAAGCGCCACATCACAAGGCAAAGGCTCAAAAGGAAAGTGCCAGCTTTCCACAAACAAGAAGACAGCCACACGCAACCACAACTTCTTGTGGGCAGGAGAAAGGTGTGAGAAGTTAACCAGGGGCAGGGGAATGGACTCTGTTGTGTTCTGAGGCGCGGCACAGACACACAACAGGAAATCCCAACCTTAGGATTGGATTCATACTAAGTCTTGGTTAGATGACAGGGAAGGCAAATGTGTTTACCTTGCAGCCCTGGAAGAATAATCTCTACTAGTTGTGGCTAGAGAGAGGCACAGTAGTACAGAAGACACAAAGACAAAAATGTGAATAGAACTTAAATTTTATTGGGTATAGAGATTGGGAATATATACTATGTAGCTTTACCACAAAACACTACTAGGATAGTAGGATCACTTGCCACCAGCACTAGTGGGGCAAGTGAGTTGCGCAGGATCAAGAAACCAAACAATTGTATTTCCTGATTCAGTCATCAACTCATTTGAGAGGCAAAAGCAAAAGCAAGCAATTCATCCTCAAAATAGCCCAATGAAGGCAAAATTGAAACACAGTGAATAGTGGTATTCATAACAGACTCAAAGTCCCAGTCAACCCGCCAGAGGCCACCCTTGAGGGAATAGTCACATCCCAGAATAAGGCAATCCATGATGAAATCATCAATGGAAAGATACTCATCTGGGAGTATTGCTTTAATGTTACCAATGGTGTTGCAAAGCTTCTCTCAGTGCGCAGCCATCCTGGCAAAGCTACCCTGGGAAAGGCAAAGGTCAGGCATAAGCATTATGTTCCCACATAACACAATTGCCTATACAGTAGCCTTTTGATCACCATTGTGGAAGGCATCCTAACACTGGCAGACCACCTTTCCAAGACAACTGTCCTGCTGGTCGCAGTTATCAACCTGGAGTCTCTGGTATAGAGACAAGGATGGGGGAAGATGCTGGAACCAGGATTGGATAATCTGGTTGGCAATTTGAATGACAAATACTTGGTCCAACCCATCCACAAGATTTCTATTGCAAGAGACGTCAAAAAGATCACAAAGGTTGTGACCCAGGCGCTCCACCAACACCTTGTTGTCAACAGAGAAGAATCCAAAGCTTTAGGACGTTATAAGTGCCTTTAGGTCTTGTTGGGGTCTCTGCTGAAGGACTACAAAGCAAAATTGGCAACATAATTTGTAACCGGAAAAGAGGACAGCACAATTAAAATCAGGCATGTCAATTTGATACTGAATGGTTGGCAGGTTGCCAACTGGAGCCTGCAAGGCCAAAGACCCCTGAACCAAATCCTGGGTATCAAGGGGCTGCTCCTCCAAATTAGCCAAGGGGATTTATGCGCCCCGCTGGGTTGGATCTTCATGGACTGGCTGTTTGGGCGGGTGCTTGGCGCGCCTGCTTATGGGGAGGCTCCTCATGACCCATACCAGTAAAAATTGTACTGGTATCCCTGTCCCAAAGCCCACAAATATGTGCCTTCTTGGCATCATAAGACATGGCCTGAAACAAGGCCCAATTGGAGACCCACATAGCAGCAATAATGCTACGTGCATCAGTCACCTGGGAGATATTAGAAGCATTCAAAGGTTGGGACATGTTGATTATCAATTTTTATCTTGACAGTATAACTAAGTCAAGTTGGGGGAAATGTCAGGAATTTATACTGACTTTGTTCTACATTGGATACCTTGGAAGCCTGCCAAGCTATCTATTGGAGAAGCTTCCAATATTACTAGCAGGCTTAATTGATCTGAGAAGCCTTTATGAAGTAGATTCGGATCACTTATTACAAGAACAACCAGGAATACAATAGACTCCAATTACAACTGGTTCCCAATTGGCTAGAGTTATTCCAGAATACTCTAGTAAACCACTGGATTAGATATTATGTGTTTCCCTGAGGATCAAAAGGAACATGTCCAATTTGCACTAGAAAACTGCCAGTGCCATTGCAAATCAATGCAAGAAAGGTTGCCTAGGAACAAAGTGTCATGCACTAAAAATAGAGTCATAAATTAACGCCGCCACCGCTGGCATGCTAATAGTTTATGTATCACTCTACGGCAATTAGTCCCCAGCGCAGGGTACTATAATATGGAATCACATGTCATTGCATGGATGCCTAACTCTGGGGGTTGATGCTGGCGGTCTAGGGGTGAAAAGACTACCAAGCAAGAGTTAGATGCGCCAGATGATCTTATCCTGGCAAGAGAGCGCTGGCTCTATAAAAGCCCTTCCATTGGACTAATGAAAGGCAGACAATTATACCAATATCCTACTTTAGAACCTTTTCACAGTAGAAGAAGATATCTGAGTTTGAAGACCATTGTCAGTACTCAAAGAACTAGCAAGCCGCCTGTATAGAAAGCCGCTTGTAAGTTGCCTCTCTTGGACATTGCTAGCTGTTGCCTTGCCAAGAAAATACCAGACACCAGAAGTAACACTTGTTACCATACAAGCATCTATCAACACAATGACCAAGATATCCCAACTACTCAATAAAGCAAATTGTAATCAGACCGCCAGGTCTGAGAGCAGAACCAAAAGTTCTGACACAAAACAATTGGATACTAGTGCGTAAATATCAGAAAATGCACAATTGCCACAGCAAAGAAAATCAGCCAATTAATGACAATAAACAGTAATTTATTAACACATTACATTATTATTACCTTGCAAAATCCAACTAAAAATTTTATAGAGTTATTACCAATAGGTAAATATACAGGCTGTAAAATGCACTATGTATCAATATTTTTACTAAGCGTTAATGGCTCTCTAATATAAACACAATTTGTTTTAATAAATTATAATGGAAAAGGCCAAGTTTACAATGGATTTTATTAAATAAAATGTATTGAGTTATGCACATAATATCAAAATATAAAGAGTTGACGTCTAATTGCAATATTATAATGCAATATTTACGTTTATTGTCTTTAATTTATTAACAATGATGAAAATATCCATGGAAATAATTATATGTTACCACATCAAATGTACAACATTCTTACATATGGGAAATGTTGATTATGTAAAAATAAAATATTATTAATTATGAATTGAAAGAGAGATATTAATTTTAATAAGTTGTCACAAAGAAAAGATTTATTTACTCATCAAAGGATGAGTAGGGGAGGGAATGGGCAGAATGAACATTGCCTTCATCTGCGCCTGTGAAAGGGGCAGCATCAGAGATAGTGGGGAGGGAATGGGTGGTGGCTTGGGAGTCAGGGTTGGAAGGCAGGTGGCTTGACGGGGGGGTTGGGGAGGCAGGGTTTGTTGACTAGGAAGGGGCAGCAAGAGCTGGTTGCTTCAATTGCTCAAATTTGTCTTCTGTCACATATACAGGCTTGGTGAAACAGATGGATTGGCGTGGGGGGAAGCAGGAGTCCTTTCTGGACTTATCACTATCACTTGCATAGAAAATGACAAGATCTGATAGGTCCTGGACAAACAAAGAAGAGAAAAGCTCATAACCCTTATCAATTCAGGTGCATAGTTTGTTGTAGGTGGCAGGCTTCAAGCGCCTGAGGGCAGAACCAAAATTGTAAAGACATACATCTGCAAGATGCATGTTGGAGTAGTTGATGGGGTAGGACCAACAGGTATGCCCTGCAGCCCTGATTTCTTGGGTAGCCCATTCCCGCTGCTCCATCTCTGCACTCAGTACAACTGTGTGCACAGCGTTTTGTGTGGCCCACTCCTCCAGCATGACCTTGAGCTCGGTCTGGTAGGCATACCCATCTGTGGTGTTTGATATTGCCAAGTAATAATTGACGCCCAATGGGAAAGCTGCCAATAAAACCCTGACAAAACAATACAAGATTGGGCCGCGCTTGTACACGTCAGACTGGATACGCTTCTCTCCAAAGTCTTGGATACTGGCCAAGATCTTAGCTTATGATAGGAAAATGACGTCATTACAGGCCCTCATTGCCCTTCTTTTGATGAAATTGATGACAGTACAATCATAGGGGTCAGTGTCCACCAAAATGGGGCCACCAAGAACCTGATTGGATAAGAGTCTGCCGGCAGCCACAGCTCTGTGCATCCACAAATTCACCGTTCTCTTATTGGTGAAAATGCTGTGGAGTCCCAGTTGGAGACAGACCTGGACCAAGGGCATCCACAAGTCACACTCCATAATAGCCATCATGAGAGGGTGGGCTTTTTCACCTTCAGTTGAAGAACAGGCACCAGTTTGGGTCTTCTTGGTAGGGGGGCCACAGTTGGCGTGGGCTCACAGGATTGCAGCCACAGTGGACTTTGCAAACCACATTGCGGCCGCAATTTTCCCAAGGGACATTAGCATCTCTTGCTTTTCAGCCATTTCAATAACAATCTCTGGAGTGATTAATTTTCTTCTGCGTCTTGTAAGCTGATTGGCTGGAGGTGGGGTGTGTCTGCCTTGAGAACCAGACAGTATCATCTGATTGGCTGTTTCTGGATTCTGGCTTTCATTGGTGGCCCCATGGCTCACTTGGTCAATTATGGATGCTAGTGTTGCTATATGATTTGGGTTAGCAGCTGCCTGTGCGTAATGGGCAAACAGGGCCATGCTTGAGGATGCAGGAGAAAGAACACAATCCTGGGTGGTGCTTGCGGAGGGGCCTGCGGGTTGGGAGTGGCCATAGACAGAGGCTTCACTGTTAAGAGACCCAGCATAGTCCTGCATGATTTTGTCAAGGCCAGGGAACAGCTTGTTGACTTGGTTGGTGTTGGAAGAAGACATAATAAAAATTTTATTATAATTTTAAACTCAAGAAGAGGAATGTATATTTTAGTCAATTTTATTGTTGTATATGGTAAGTTGGTGAATATTATGATCTAAAGTTTAACTGTCTAAAATGAAATAGGGTGATTTTTGAGAATGCCTATGATTCCTAAAAGAATCATCACAAATCCACTCTAGATCCTTTGATTTCCTATTTGAGATGCCCATAAATTATATTTATTTCAAATTCACCGCAATTATGATTTAAAACTTGGTTCTTGGATTTGACAATCCCGCAATTTCATATTCGTTAATTTTTACATGATGTCTATGATTTTTTTGACATACAGGAAATCTCAAATTGTACATTAGAATCCCGCATTTCTGATTTATGTATCCCGCATTTGTTTGTTGTGTTTTGTCTTTTGTTAGTTGAGTTATCTGCTCAAGAGATTCAAAATCTGCCAATTTAAATAAACCAAAAAAGTCAAATTAAATGGTTAATCTTATTTAATATTTTACTTTTCACTCAGCTGAGTTGCCCGCAAAAGTGATTCAAAATTTGGACCAAGGATTTGACAATCCTGCATTTTTACGTTTAGGTTCTGAATTTACAGTACCCCAAAAGACAACTGAACCCAATTTTATTGTCTTTTCTAGATCTCTGTGCCATACCTCAATTAAATTCTGCCATGGTTATAAGTTTGGTGTGCTGTTATGCATCTTGCCTACTGATGCCCCAAATACCTGTTAATTGAACTCATATTTTGCATTGGTACTTAGGGGTTGTTTAAATCTGAGTTCTTTTTTACCAATGACTTTTTTCTTGTCCTCTTAACTGAAAAACTACTGTGAATTTAAGGGCAACTTCTATTATTTTCTTATAACATTCCCTCTGTTAAGGGTGTTGAATTCTAAATATAAGTGTCACTATTGTGACATTGTATTCATCTAATATATCTAAGTACTAAACTAAGACTAATTTAGTCACAATAGATGGCTTCACTTTAAATATAGCCAGGCAGTTTAGACTTAAATCCTGATCATTTTATCCTTAAAGTGGTTTATCTCCTGTCTTAAAGCCTTCTAATTTCTCCCTCAAAGTTAAAGTTATACTTTGTCACAACATCTTTGATTACTCCCTCTTGGAGAATTAACGCCCGAGTAAATCACTGAGTAGTTCACCGCCCAGTCAATAAACTGGTGGCACCATTATCAGTTAACCATCTATGACGGGGATCACTCAATCCAGGTCCTAAATGGAACACAACTTGATTAAGCCCCATGACTCAAGAGGAACATTACTCAGATAAGCCCCATGATCTCCATGACGTACATGGACGACATGTGGCTTGTCATGATATTATATAATATTCTATATTCATATTCAATAAAGTATCATTCTCTTCTTAATCTTCCCCTTTATTTTGTTTATTATACTTCCCAGAAGTATAAACTCGACAACTTTGATGATTTTTATGTTTTATATTGTACCAATAATCCTAATTAAACACACATTATCTATCTTGAAGCCTACAATTTTTCTAAAAAAAACCTGTAAGGTAAAAGTAGAGCATGAAACACATCAGAATAAAAGGCTGGATGGCCAATTACGCCCACATAATACTGGCTTTTAAAGGAATACAGTTTCATTAAAATGATAATTTATCACAATTTTAGGGATGGTTGACAGCTTTTAAAGTTTAATAATGATGTTATTATGCCATAATCTGGCTTCATTGAAAAAAGGGACTGTAAATTAATTGGCTACTACTTTGTATAGCTAGCTGATTTGCATGTGCGTTTTGCATTGGAGTCAAGTTACAAAAAGTGCACTCTAAGATTTGAAGTGTGCAATTATTATAAACATATAGAAATTTGTATTCTCCAGTATAATTATTTTCATTTTAGTGAGAGCCTGTGTGGTGCCAGATTTGAATATTCGAGATTTGGTGCAGATTCGAATCTGGCACTACACCAGCTCCAACCCTGGGCCGCCATAGTAAAAAACAGTGATATCATAATATTTAAGTATTCTGAAATGACTTTTGATAAAAATATACCCAGAGTCAGAACTTATTTACAGCTGGGCCGACGCAGCCCAGGCTTGGACTCGCAAAACTTTCATTTTATTGGGGGTTGCGAATAATATTCTCACGCTTTTCAAAACCAGCTTTGATACAAACAGCACAATCTATAACAAGGCTTTATCCAAGGAATCTATAAAACACTCTCAAGAATGGATCCTGTTAAAAGTAGCTATCAATTTTTAGCTTTTCCTTTATTAGTTTTCTTGAGATTCTATATCCTATGGAAATTAAATATTTCCTTTTTTCTACTATGCGAAGATATGTTTGAATGCTTAAAAACATTTTAATTTTATTTCCACAGCAAAAGCTTGTTTTTAGGGTTATTTATTTCTGTGATTAAGTTCATCTTTCTCTGAAGAGTTTTAAGGCTTATCTAGAATGTTAAATTAGGAATAGTTGAGGTTGAACTTCTTAAAGAGGAGATAACCACTCAGAAACAGGCAGTAATTCTACCATGATGTCTTCTTTTCTAAAAATTAAAGCTTAGCTCTTTCAATTCCAAACTACAAGTCAACCAACAGGCCCTAGACTATTTAGATTGTAATGACGGTATAAGTTGTTTTAAGCTGTAACTAATATATATAGACATCCCTAAGCTCTGGATGAATTTTGGGACCATGTTTATAAAATTTCCTAACCAAAAGATCCAAACTCTTCTTAAAGCAGGTATGGTAGTTGCACTTTACCCGTTAAACTTTATTTGTAGATTCTGCTGATTCACAAAAGAATATGAAGCGGCTCGAAAAGGAAATAGCTGAAAAGACTAGAGAGCTTAGAAAGAAGGAAGGGAAATCAATTGCACAAGTTTAGATCTTTAAATGTTATCTAAACCATTCAACGTTAGTGTAATTTTGAACACCCAAAGCCCTGGAACTCACCGATCTTTTTTGAGGCTGAGTTTAATTATTTTATGATGTTGGCCCAATTGGTAATATCTCTACTTTTTTCCTGCGCTTACTGATTAGAGCTCTTAACTTTAAACAAAAATGTACATTTCATATGAATTCGTTATTAGCACAAGCTATATGCAAATTTAAATAGTTAACTTTAATCAGAAAAGAAAACACTTTTTCAGTTGTTGCTAGACTACCTTCAAAAAACAGGGCCTAATTAGCTTTGTACCATGCTTTTATTGAGGTCATATGACTTGTTTTATATACAGTAGTTTTAAAAGCTATGGCGACAACCAAAAATACCTCAGATTTAAATGAAAAGATTTCAGATTTGAACAAAATCCAAGTCGCACAAGATTCAGGATTCAAATAATTTAAATATTTTTGGTTAATAAATAAACTGACAAACAAAAAAACAAAATTTCACTAGCCCATTATACAAAATCATAGCAAATATCAAGTGGTGTTGTTTAAACCACAAACAAAATGAACTGACGCAGCAAGTGAGATGGATGGATGCTGTTCCAGAGTATATTATAATCCAATCAGGATTCATATGAGACACTGACAGGAGGACTAAAATGAAACAAAATTTGGGCAATCTAGAAGTGAGATTTAACAAGCACAAAACAAAATGAAGTCACACGAGATGTGTAGTATAAGCAGCCTAAAATAGAAGTATAACAGTTTAACAGCCAATCAACAGCTATCCAATTTAGGAACAGAGACGTTTTATTTATTTTCATGGATCCTTATTTGTATGGAATGGTTTTGAGAACCTTCCAAATATGGACTTGAGATTACAATAAAAATAAATTATTAAATTTTAAAATTTCTACTTTTAGTGATTTTATCCTAGGTTTGATTTCAAGATGGTTTTCAACAGCGCCAGCAGCCAAGCCAGCTTCAATGGAGGCAAGGCTCAGAACATGGAGGCACCTGTTTACACTCAAGCCTTTGAGCGGGTAACAAGGAAGCTGACCTGTACCTGACCCCTGACCCCTATGGCTTTGACTTGTTCAACAGTCACTTAGTGTCTAGCTCTGCCCCTGCTCCCGTACCCACCCCCGCACAAGCTGCTCGTCAACCAACCAATCAGGATGGCAACCTTGATTCAGAACAACTTCTCCCATCAGCCAACCTGTCACCTCATCAGCCAATCAGGCTTCAGCTCCTGTGGCCCAGCACCCCAAGTGTCAGGGATCCAGTCTCGGGCGGCTGGCCTGCCGTGTTCGGGGGTAACTTGGGCCAGGGTTTTTGCGGGCAGGGCCCACCACAAGAGAGGAGCTAACTTTAGAAGGTAGGAAGCGGACTTCCCCACCCAAGACCACGGGCCGGCAGCCGGTACAATGGTGTCCACCACCCTGGTGAGGGTGATGTACACTATACCAAAAAGCTTGCCGGTATGGTTGGTTGAAAGGTCGGGTGAAGAAGCTGGCATCTGTTTGGGGGTTACAGGTGGTTCCATGTAGATATTATAGGCCAGGAGATAATTGAATTTTCCTCTAAGTAGTTTGGGTGTAGAGAACATCCATGGGCCTTGGTGGTTGTATCTAATAGCAGATTGAATGTGGGCCAAGGGGTCAAGTTCAAGAATTTTCTCTGGCGTATAGTCCTTGTATTCGGGCTTTAAGGGATACTCAGTGAAGTGGACGGGCCCAAAGGGTACACCAGGTGGACGGAAAACTGCAGGCAGTGGGGCAGGAGGGCCGGAAGATCTCAAACTGAATTGATGGACGGCAAATACAAAATACAGTAATAGCTGTATAAGCCAAAGTAACATAACCTTTATTTCAAAATGGCAATAAGTTTGGAGCGCAGGGTCCTTGGGTCTATATAGCACCCCACCTCCAAACTTAACATTTTCCAAAGAGGGGGGTTGTCAGGGCATTGGAAAAGGCAGGGCTGGGGTACTTGGGTCTAAAAGCAGCAAAATGGCGCTTGGCCCGGGAGTTCTTTCATTGGTTGAGACTCCCAATTTAGCTACCTGATTATCTTGCTCTAGCGTTGTGGTCATGGGCCCGGGTTGTAGGCCGGTGCCTCTTCCTTGGGTTGGCTCTTGATTGGTTGCTGGTGTAGACTTCAAACTCATGAAGCTAATAGTTGTTGCCTGGGCACCTCCGTTAGGTGTCATGATTGGCGCTTCACTCAGTGCAATAATTTCCTCGGCTTGATCTGTTTCACTGGATGGGCCATCGTCTTCAGCATCAGCTTGCGGAGGCTTGACCCCAGAAAAATGTGGGCGGGCAGTCCGGCGGTCCATAGGCCCGGCGGCCTGGGGAGATTCAGGTTCCAGGTTCAATTCCCGCTCTTGGGCCTGGGGTTCCAGAGGCAGAGAATTGTCAATCCTGACACCAAGCAACAAATCATCATCACCCAAATTCTTCAGGAAATTGTGGCACTGAACCTGCAGAGTCTGTCCTGAGATCAGATAGCCAGCTAATTACAATTCACCCAAGCTAACATCATGCAGGAATTCACCAACCTTGTCAGGAAACCAGGCATAGGTAGAGGCATTGGGCGGCTTGGGATGGGGTTGGGCCAAGCCGGCGGGTAAAGCCCACTATAGAATGGGTGCTAACTTAATAATGTAAGACATAGATTGCCCAATAAGGACCAGGGTCCAGAGGTAGGGATCATGGAATCCATCATTCCTGTCAAGGTGATATAGAGTACTCCAAACAGTTGAGTGGACGTGGTCTCTGCAGCGGTGGAGGTCTTCATTAGGCAGTCAGGTTGTGGGGTTAAGGGCAGAGTCATGGAAATGAAGTAGGCAGACAGATAATTGTACTTGTCTTTGAACAATCTTGGTGGCCTTTTGTATCACTTTCCTTCATGTCCTATGTATTCAGTTTTTCTAGTCCTGGCCAAGGGGTCAGCAATGAGAATGGTCTCCAAGTCGTACTCCACATAGGCCAGGTTGGGTGGGTATGCAATAAAATGCACAGGTCCAAAGGGGGCTCCTGGGGGACGGTATAGTGCCTGGGTGGGATCAGCAGGTTGGTCTCCAGAGGGGGCGGGTGCCTGGTGGTCTACTTGAACGGAGTTAAGATGAAAGATCACTAAGACTAGGTAAGGTAAGATTTGTTTGAACCAAAGGTTCATAAAACTTTATTATCAAAAATGACAATGTGGTCATCACCATACTGCCAGGGGTTTTATACCATGGGTTTTTGCTTCTTTGATTTTCGCAAAGTTCAGGTTTGCAGACAAGGCACTGGCGGGGCATGGATCTTGGCTTAGAGTCTTGAGGGCGGCAGATCCAGGTTGTGTCTGCTCTGGCAAATAGAAGTGGCAATGCTTCATTCCGCCGCCACTGTTCACTATGTCACCTGAGTAGTTCAATTGCACTACCCTCTCTGAATGGAATGCTGGCAGTTGCTGGTGATCTTTGGCAGAGTTAAAAATAGGTTTTTTTAACCTCCTTAAGGCAAGCTTCAACCTCTGCATAGGTTCAGATCTTTGATGGCTCAAGGTTGGCATCAATCTGGTGATCATTCAGGAAATTGTCCTTGGGAGACTGGCGGGCCTTGGAGTAACTCGTCAACTTGGGTTTGCAATTTAGCGAGTGGGCGGGTTTCTGTCCACTTTGTGTGACTCAAGTAGTCTTTGGAGGAGCAGGGTTTGATTCCAGGGTTTCTAATGTTGATTTTGAAACTCCAGTATTGGCTCTTGGCAGGTTGGCAATAGGTCCTTCCCCAACCTCTGTTAGCCAGGTTACATTTCCTTTGTAGGTATGGGTCTTCATTGACACCAGTTCGGTGGCAGACTGGCAACTATTCAGGGAATCCTCCGTAGTAGGCCGGCAGGTTGCGGAGTAATTTAACAATTTGAGCCTGTGACTTAACAGATTGGCGAGTCCTGGACTGTCCTGGAGGGTTCAATCCGCTTTCAGGGAACTGGGGTTCAACTCTTGGGTTTTCAATACAAGTATTAAAATGTCATTCATGGCAAACCTGATGAATTAAGGAAATCTGATTGGGACAGCCAAGAAGCCAAAGAAGGCTCAAGAGTCCCAGATCAATGAGGCATACCCAATTATGCTTGACCTCCTGCAGCAGGACCCCAAGCTTCTCCTGACCCAGGTCTGAAAACAGCTTGCACACCATGCCATATGGGTTTCTGAGCGCATGGTGCAGCTCTGGATGTATGGAAAGTGGCTTCAGTCTGGGTTCTTACAAATGTTGTCGGCAACCAATGTGATGGTGCTGAGGATTCTCTGTATGATCAGGTCATCAAATCAACCCTGGTCAAATTCCTGACAAGTTTGTCTGATGATGTCATGTTTATCTCCTACTATAAGCTATCAATAGCTTTCAACAATTTTGGCAAGCAAGAAAGAGCTGCCACCCAAAAAAGAAGGGAAAAGGTCAAGAAAGAGACATTCATTGGTGCATTTCTGGCTGTTTCAGCCAAGGGGTTTGTCTATTATTGGACAAACCCAGATTTAACCAATGGCTACAAGTACAGCCACATCCTTGGTGAATTACTTAATTCCTGAGATAGCTCAAATTCCAAGCACCAAGTTTTCTTGAGCCACCAGATGAAGGGTGGCTCCACAGCCCTTGAGGCTATCCAGTGACATGGGCACCAGGCCTCAGTCTACCCTGCCGGCTATGCTGACATTCATCTGGCAGATGTTGTGTTCTTCAATATTAGAGACACACTCTGGGAGCGCCACCCTCAGACTTTCAACAATCTCTATCTCAAGGTCCTTGATAACAATTCTCTCTTTGGTCACCAAATGATGGCTGACTTGTTTGTGCAAATGGTTTTCCATGTGAATATAGAGAGCCAATCACACAAAGATAAGCACCTCCCATCCCGTGCCACAGCCACATATCAACCAATCCAGCCAATGACCAATGAGAAGTACAACAAGCGGTATATGGCGGCCATCACGCAAAATCCTCCTGCCTCCACCCCCACCACCAACACCCCTAACCTGCAAGCCCAACCCACCCAATCCCAGACCCCCCAGTCCAGCACTGCCTCTATGTCTTCCTTCTTGCGCTATTCTGCCTACTAGGCATTGCTCTTCCCTGTTCCCAAATAAACTCCCTGTTGCCAAAAAATTTCTATTTATATTATCTTTTTTTGAATTTTGATTGTTCATTTTCTTTTTGTTTATAGTTAGTTAAATTCTTTATGTTCAGTTTATTTCTATAAAATCATATATTTACTATGCCAAGTATCTAGATCCCAAACATAGTTATTTTTAGTACCCAAACAGCCCCCTATGAAAATATTAACAACAATTTGGTGATCAGCTAAATTTGAATTAGAAAGTTATAGGTTAATTGTGTTTAGATTAAGTTGTTGCTAATCTGAATTCAAACCCTTAATGATAAATTTTAAGCCAATCAGGAGCCAATTGATAAAGTAATTATCTTTCATTAATAATCTGGCTAAGGATTAAATTGTAGGAAATGTAGCGCAACAATCCAACTACGGGATGCATTTCAAAATTGAAGTTAGACCAGGGAATATGTGATTTTTATTGAGTAAATTTTGGGAGGACTCAACTCTTAAGAGTTGAAACAGTGAAAATCATTCAATATATATCAAATTTTGACTAAGAAATACCACCTGAGTCTTGATCTCCTATTCCTTCCACATTGTCAAGTAAGTATCTGGTCCAGGTTGCAAAGAACTCTTGTGTGACTAGTTTCTGACAAACATGCTGATTGACAAGCTCATATTGGGTGACCTTCAAATTACGCCAATTTATCAATATCAATTTGAAAGGGGGAACCGGTTTCAGCTGACAGACTGGAGCAGCCATAACCCATTTTTGATTGACCGTTTGATTCAAATATGTTAAATCAGTCAGTTTTGTTAAAGGTTTTTGGGCTTTACACGCTTCCCTATTTGGCCAAATAATCCTCTGCATTATGGGACTTAAAGTGACAGTGGGGGGGTTAACAGGGGCAGGAGAACCTGCAGGTGCTGATTAAAAATGCCAGAAAAGCATAATAAGATAAGATAAAATATGTTTGAACTAAAGGTCTAACACAGATCATTATCAGGATGGCACTAAAGCCTGGCACTAGATTAGCAGGGTAAAAATACTCTCCTTCCAGGATTCATTTTTGGGACAGTAATCTGTAATTCAAGTAGTATGGCTTTAGAAATCTGGAAGTGAGAGTGGTGTCAAGCCTGGGGAAAAATTGGTTAGTGTGGAAAAATAGATGTCAGGATCTTTCTGTTCAAATCCCAATTTTTAAGGCAAGATTGGCTGGTAGAATAGATATCAATAGCCAGTATTTGATTCAACTCTGACTGCTTATCATTGATAATTTCTACAGAGAAATTGGCTGATGTCCTAATTGGATAGGCTACTACCTCAGCATAGGTGCAGGGATCACATATTAAAATATTGGTTCTAGTTTCAGTTGGTCTTAGCAAAACTCACATTGGTTGTGGGCTCTCACTCTGACAGTCTTCAGACTTGAGCTGTAAAACATTAGGCAGGTGGGCATCTGGTCCTTTGAGAAGACAGGCCACATGCCAGGTGGACCAGAATTCAAATTAAAGTTGTTGTTTTATTTCAAAATAAAGCAAAATATCATTTATGACAGAAACAGCTCTGGATTTTATGATGAGATAAGAGGGTCCAGGGGCTAGAGTATAAAAGTGATCTGATCTCAAGTTCACAATAGTGCTGATGGAGAAATAATGAATAGACAGGGTTGTACCACTAATAAAGGCTGTGATGACATTGACTATGAGTCAGCAAACTTGTTTATGTAGTGAGCATCAAGTGTGTGATGCTCAGGGTAGAGAAGAATAAGAACAAAGTTCTTTATGAGCTTCCTCCAGAGAAGCTAGGATAAACTACTGGTACTGGGTTATAATAAGCAGGTTTTAGTAAAGTGCACAGTGATTGAGCTTGGTGCACTAACTCTAACTGTTAGTACAGCAAGAGGATCATCCTGTTTCTTTTAGTAGAGAAAGCAACAAGAAAGAAAAATCTTAATTGAGTCTGGGTTATAGGCTAGTATCAAAGAGTTATGATATTCAGCCAAGAATTTCAATCAGTATATTGAAGATATATCTAAGTGATGACCTTTATTGTGAGAAATGGGGGAAACTTATAAAGATCTACTTTCCTGCACATAAGCAGAGTGCAGAAAAGAGAGGTGCTCAGTTGGACTGGCTACTTTAATCCAATTAAATAGACATGCTAACTATCAGAAGAGCATGAAAGAACATGTGAGTGCTTTACCTCATGAATATTTGATGTGACTTATCTAAAGTCATCACACCTTTTGTTGGTATCTCATCAGTATCCTGATTAAATTATATTACACTCTGGAACAATTACAATCTATTTTCTTGTTGTACTGAGTTATTTCATTTTTAGTTTGGAATATTCATCTTGTTTTTGATTTAATTTTTATTATGTGTTGGTTTTGTTGTCTTTCTTGTTTGGCTTTTGCCAGTTCACCAAAAACATTCAAATTATTTGCAGTTTGAAGCTTGCCTGGCTTGGATCTTGTTCAAATTTGAGTTTATTTTGCTTGCAGATGAGTTGATTCCTCTTAGCACCACAGCTTTTAAAAACAACTGTAATATTTTAAATTTATAGTGATAATCTATTAAATAAAAGCTTCAGAGAAACTATTTTTACTTCAATAAAACTATTTTTTGGTATATAAAAAGGCTATTGTTGTGCGCTTAAGTTATATCCCTTTAACAGTAATGATATTTGGCTTTTTAACACATCGAACCAAATCCTAGCATGATAATAACTATTTCCTTAACTTAGATTTTTCTTAAAAATATACCATACAATACAATTTTAACAGCTGTTAGACTATATATTATGAGTTTTTTTGGGTAGGTGGTGTGCTTTTAGTTAGGATATTTTTAATTTAAAATATTTTCATATCTGCTAGCTTTGTTAATTTTTTTTATTAAAAATCCCTTTAGTCAAGTTGAGCTTAGTGGTTTGTATTGCATACTGAGTTATTTGTTTAATTCTATTAAATAGTTTCTTTTTCATTAACTGCTTTTGATCAACTTGTTGAATTAGCCTCATCGTATATTGAGTAATCATATTTAATTTAGCAGTTTGGCGATTATTTTGCAGTAAATTTTACTTTAGATAAATTGAAATATAATGTTGTGCTTAACACCAGTTCCTTAAAGATTTGCTTGTCAGTTTAAATATGGATGATCCGACCCAGCTCCACCTAGGAATGCTTCAGCTTTTGCCCTGGTTTGCTTCCGGCTCAAGACCGCTACAGCTAGAACGGAGCTACAGAATATTTTAACATTTTTAAATAAATCTTTACAGGGGTGGCTCAAAGCCAGAAACTGGCTGTGGCTGCCCTAGCTCCACTTAGCTTCCAGCTCTAGGCCGCTACAGCCAAATGGTAACTTTTTAATATTTAAATATAATGAAATACCTTTTCGACTTTGGCCAAGAGCCAGAAGCTAGTAGGAGTGAGGCTGAAGTAACCATAGGTTTTAACAAGCCTAGATTGTCGTCTATAGTTCAATAAAGTCAAGGAAATCATGATTTGCATCTTCGAACTTTAATATTGCTGGGTGGCTCAACGAATTCTTCATTGCTTACCAAATTATCCCAATTCCTAGAATGGCCAAATAATATAATAATTCAATACTAAACTTTGTTTTAAAACGCGATGACAGCTCTCATTTGTCTAAGCCTCAATCAACCAAAGCATCATCAGATCCAACAAAAAATATCAGGAAGCATCCATTAGAGCAAGTTCAAGTCTCTTTTCTGATCAAAAGCCAACTTTCACACTAATGTCTGCAACTGAAGATACTAAACCTACTCTTAGCCAAGAAGAACAGGTAAGCTATTAATTACTCATAACTTTTTTTAGAGCTACTACTTATTTCTATTCTAGGCTGATGAAGATCAGGTTGAGGCTTCACCAGATATTCACTTTGAGCCTATTATTAAGCTTGAAGAAGTTGAGGTGAAAACTAATGAGGAAGATGAAGAGGTCACCTTCAAGATGTAATTTCTCCTCATTACCGATTTTTAATATATTTAGGCGTGCCAAGCTTTTCAGATACACCTCTGGAGAGTGGAAAGAAAGAGGAACTGGCGATGTTCGTTTTTTGCAGCATAAGGATACCAAGAAAATTCGTCTTGTGATGCGTAGAGAACAAACTCATAAAGTCTGCGCTAACCATTATAGTAAACAGCCGAACCCTTATTGAGTGTTAACCTTTATTTAGTCACTTCTGATATGGAACTTAAGCCCAATGTTGGAAGCGAACGCTCTTGGGTTTACTTTGTCAAAGCTGATTATTCTGAGGAAGAACCAACACCCGAGACTCTTGCCATCCGCTTTGCTTCTGCTGAAAGTAATTTTCAATACTAAGAGCCACATATTAATTATTCAACTTAGACGCCATTAAATTCAAAGATGCATTCAATGAAGCTTTAGCTTTCAATGCTGCCCTGAAGTCAGATGCTTCCGATTCAAAGGACGTAGAGAAAACCGAAGAAAAGGCCGAGGAAACGCCCAAAATCGAGACCAAAGAATCTGAGTAAGGCTTCGCCCTTTTCTCAACCTTTTAGAGTCAAATAATAAATAGCATTTCTATTTTTTAACTCGACCCTTAGATAACTGTCTACACTGCTTCTAAAGTATATATCCTCGAATCAAAGACCCTTCCTTTTGTTTGTTACTTAGCACTTTTCAGCTATTTCTTTTTACAAAAAAACATGACGGGTTGAACTTATTCTTCAAGTACCAGAGCTAGCTCAGTAAGATTTAAAGCAGTTTTCAGATTTTATCTTAAATGGTAAGTCTGACTTGCAAAAAGATCTCTTGTACCTAGTGTTTGATAGACTTTAGGCTACGTACTCTATGCATTGAGTTCTGTACCTTGATTTTTTCAGATGGCCACTTAGATTATTGAACGACTTTATACTCAATATTCTGAGTTTGATAATTCAAATAAGTTGAAAATATTTTTCACTTTCGCATTTATAAATGTCATATTCCTAAACAAGGCTACTCAAATGATTAATTGTGATTATTTGCCAAGGGATTGAAAGAAAAATGTTTGCAATATGCTTTGCTGGCACTTCTCCAAGACGTTTTGAGCTATAAATGATTTTCCTGCCAATTTGATGTATACTTAGGTTTAAGTTCCGTTCAATGCTCAACCCATGAAACCATGAAGTTATTTCCGACTGAGAACCATTTAGCATCTTTTCTGAAATCAGCCCCTCCAGACTGGATTCGTTATATTCTAATGATATTAGATTTTTTGATTAGAGTCACTTTTTACTATATCATTGATATTTGATGCAACCTCATAGTCTCTAAAAGTTTACTATTTTCCTCAGTGGTAGGTTGATTTAGCCTATATAAACTATAAAATGTTGCAACATCTATGATTACTCCCTCTCAGGAAAGCATTTCTCTAAGATCTCACCCAACTAACAGATAATTAATGGCACTCCTGCCACACTATCAAGTTGTACAGGGATCAAACATTTTGAATCCTAAGAGGAACACTACTTGGACAAGCCCCATAACATACAAGGACGATATGTGGCTTCCCATGATACTATATAACATTATATCTCATTATCAAATAAAGTATCAGTATCTTCTTAATTTTCTCATTTATCTTGTTTCATATACTTCTAAGAAGTATATATATGACAAAAACAAATATTTTTGGCAGGTGATGAGGAGCGCCTTTTGGGGAAGCTTCAAATATGGAATTGAGAAAGGAGAGAAGTGTATTTTATTGGATAATACTTTAGACTTATATAGCTTTAGCTGTGGCAGAGATTTAGTTGGATTGAACCTAGGGGTTGATCATGTGCGGGATGGGTTCAAGTCACTGGATACTTGGACAGTCATGTGATATTGCTTGGTTGCCATTTCTGGTATGTCAAACTGTATATTGAAAGGTCACCAAATTAGGCAATAGCTGAATGTTAAGCAGGTTGACGGTAGCCAGAATACTTGTATATCCAGATCCTCAACACTCCCCTTAAGGGATTACTCTGGTACATCAGGAGGGGGCTTTGTTTTGACGGCTGCCTCCTGATGTTCCTGGAGTTGTTTGCTAGTTGGTACCAGTCAGGTTGAGTGTTCTCTGCTAAGGCGGAGACAGGCTCTGTGGTATTTCTTGACGGCGGTGTTTTTGGCACCTTGGAATTTCACTAGATAGGTGTTTCTGTCTGGTCTTTACTTGATAATTCTTCCTGGTCCTCTGTGTACTGAGTCTAGCTTCTTTCTGTTTCCAGCCAGGACCCAGACAGGAGAGTTGATGGGGAGTGGTTCCTCTGTAGAGGTTACCTTTTGTGTTTTGAGCCTTTTGATTTCTTCTATTTTAGCTTTGAGGCGTATGTGTTGTAGAGTTGGTACTTGTTCTACTGTGGGGGGTTTTCCCGGGGGATCTTTATGTATGGTTGATTGTTGTGGGTAACTATCTCTGGTTTGTATCTGTATGTTAGTTCAAACAGTGAGTAACCTGTCCTTTGATTGGTGCAGACCCGGGATACTAATAATGCATGTTTCACGTATAGTGGCCATGTGTCTTTGGCTTTGCCATCCATTATTTTCTCAAGGGTTCTGATAAGGCTGCCGTTTAGATGTTCAACTCTGCTTTTGGCCTGTGGCCTGTAGGCCAAGGTTGTGGAATGTTTAATGTTTTTGGATTTTAAATTGTTGTTTATTATGTGACCTGATAACTCTATTGCTTCATCAGTTATGATGTGTCTGGAGTGCCGTAGTCAGCTATGATTGCTTTGTTAATGAATCAGTTTATTGTTTCTGCTTTGTGGTCCTTTGTTGCCCAGAAGATGGGCCAGTGTGTAGCAAAGTCAATGGCTACAATTAGGAAACATTGATTTGTTTTAGTTTCTGGGAAGGGGAAAACTACGTCCAGTCCTCAAACCTTTAATGGTTCAGGGTCTAGTACTGTAAATTCAGAACCAGAACGTAAAAATGCGGGATTGTCAAATCCTTGACCAAATTTTGAATCACTTTTGCGGGATAGCCTTTTTTTAATTAAATTGATTTTTTTGAGTATTTATTTGAATTTTTAAAAATGCAGGAACTCATAGACACTTTGCAAAGTTCAAGTCAAATTGCATATTTCCAATGGACGAAATGAATTAACTGGAATCAGATTTGAAGCATTCAAATCCATCAACCATTTTCATTAAGTTTACTATGTTTTTTGGAAATGCGGGATTATCAAATCCAAGAACCAAATTTCAAATCGCTTTTGAATGCCACTAGTAAACTCAAATAATAATTGCAGGAACTGGAATCCAAATCAAATGTACAGTAAGTAACTAGGACAAATCAACCCAAATCAAGAAGCTCCACTCTGGATAAAATCAAATGAAAAATCCAATCTAAACACCCATGTTTAGACATGAAATTAAATGAAATGAAAAATTATCTAAACTGGAAATGATGCAATATTCTGCACTTTAAATCACTAAAATAGCGACCATAAAACCATATAATGATTTATGAGCTACTCTCCTGATGACGCAGAAATTTTTTAAAAGTTTTTTGGCCCCCAGCGTAGTCAGGGGCCATAAAACTTTGTTTCAAGGAAGAAAAGAGGGGAAAAGATAAACCATTAGTTTACTAACTATGTATTCATGTATTGCTACTAAGAATACTTGATTACAGTAGATTTTAAAAAACGCTAATAATAAAGTAGAATTATATATTACAATCAATCTTATCACATTGTCTTTCCTTTGGTGTGTTGATAATGTGTGTCCAATTAATTGCAAACACATTATCAACACACCAAAGGAAAGACAATGTGATAAGATTGATTGTAATATATAATTCTACTTTATTATTAGCGTTTTTTAAAATCTACTGTAATCAAGCATCTAAATTTTAGCCTCCTAAAATGGAATAGGGTGATTTTTGAGAATACCTATGATTCCTAAAAGAATCAGCACAAATTCACTCTAGATCCTTTAACATCCTTTTTGAGACACCCATAAATTATATTTATTTCAAATTCACCGCAATTATGATTTGAAACTTGGCTCTTGGATTTGACAATCCCGCAATTTCATATTTGTTAATTTTTACATGATGTCTATGATTCAATTGAAATACAGGGAATCTCAAATTGTACATTAGAATCCCGCATTTCTGATTCATGTATCCCGCATTTGTTTGCTGAGTTTTGTCTTTTGTTAGTTGAGTTATCTGCTCAAGAGATTCGATTTTTGCCAATTTAAATAAACCAAAAAAAATCAAAATAAATGGTTGATTTTATTAAATATTTTATTTTTTACTCAGCTGATTTTCCCGCAAAAGTGGTTCAAAATTTGGACCAAGGATTTGACAATCCCGCATTTTTACGTTCAGGTTCTGAATTCACAGTACTGGGTTAATTGTTGGCTGGGAAGCCTTTGTGCTGGCGTATTTCTTGCACACTGTGCACTTTTTCAGAACATCAATTATATCTTGTTTAAGATTGGTCCATCATACTATCTCTTTTAACGTAAGGTATAGGTTGTTAGCCTTTGTATGTCTTAGTAGGCAGTGATGTCTTAATATGGTGTTAACTCTTTGTGCAAGTGGGATGTAGGGATCATGCTTGTCATTAATGGTTTGGTATACAGTGCCATTTGATACATGGAAATACTTTTTGTTCCTTACTAATGTATTGCGTTTTAGTTGATGTGTTGAGGTATCTTTCCCTTTGGTTTTTTACTCAGTGTTGTATAGGTTGGGCCAGTCAGGGTCCAGGTGGTCAGGGTGATTCTCTCTTGGCTGAAATAGCCTAGAGAGAGCATCAGCTGTGACCAGTTCTGCCCCCTTTTTGTACTGGATGTCCAGGTTAAGCTATTCCATCAGGGACATCCATTTGGCTTGTTGCCGTGCAAGTGCGTTCTGAGTTTTAAAGTGGATTAAGGATTTATGGTCAGTTAGTACTCAGACGTTTAAATGTCCTTCTAGATAACATCTTCATTTCTTGAATGCGTGATATATTGCTAGCAATTCCTTACCGTGTATTGGGTACCTCTGCTCAGTGTTGATTAGTTTTCTACTTTTGTAACATACTGGCAGGAAGTCTTGCTGCCCTGGCTGGCGGATGCGTAGGACTGCACCAATGGTGGTGTCACTGGCATCCAACTTGAGCTCATAGAACCCATTGTTATCAGGGTTTGCAAGATTGATGCTTCAATCAAAGCTTGTTTTAATAGTTGGAATTTTTTGTCATATTCTGGTGTCCAGATAAATTTCTTTTTGGCATTACCCTTGGTTAAGTCATTGATTGGTGTGGTGAGCTTTCCGCAGTCTTTGATGTATTTTCTTAGGTAAGCTACTATTTCAAGAAAGCATCTAACTTGTTTAACAGAGGTAGGGTGTTGTATGTTATTTATGGCTTTTATTTTGTCTGAATCTGTTTTGATGCCACCATCAGAGACAATGTGGCCCAAGAACAGGAGTTTATTTTCCATAAATTGGCACTTACTGGGCTTGGCGTAAAGTTTGTGCTTTGTGAGTCAATCAAGTGTCTCACAGACATGTGTGAGGTGCTCCTCTTTTGTTTTTGATAATATAATTATATCATCAAGGTAGCATAATGTATTTGAGAGGCCATTCAGCGCTTGGTTCATCATGGTGACAAACGTTGTGGGGGCATTGGTCATCCCAAAGTTCATTTATTCAAGTTGCCCAGATATTTCTGACTGGTACAATGAGCCCATAGGGCTATAAAAGAATGATCAAAAGTCTCATATACAATAATAAAAAAAAGAAAAAGGAAGAGGGGGCAAGGAAACCTGCAGGGCAGGAGAAAAACCTTGGGTGAAGGAAGAAGGTGTGAAGGGGAAGATTGCTTTGAGCTATATATCCCACACTGTGGGTAATATAACTTTTAGGATTTGGATGGTGGGTGTTGTCAGTCCAGATTGAAATGTTATTGATCCTGGAAAAAACCGGGCAAGACAAAATTTGGGCCTTTGGCCTGCATTTTTTTGTTGCTTGATTCCATCTGTTGTGTGGCCAGTGGTGTGCATGTGGTTTGGAAGGTACAAGATTTGGGTTAGAACCCCATCTTGGGCCCTAATGACAAAGAACATGAGTTGAAACTTGGCAGAAGGTCCAGTTGAAATGTGCTGATACAGAACAATCTGGGCAAAATTCCCTTGGGCCGGCTGCCTGCATTTTTTTGTTGAGCAGCCTGATACACATTTTGTGTGGCTAAATCTGTGTGCGGCTATGGTTTCAGGGACAATGCCTAGGGTTAGCGCCCCCAAAATGGTGGGATGTAATCTCTAGGGCCGGTGCGTTGTGGAGTGGTAGATCAAGGGGCTAGTAACTGATCCAAATTAACCCAGGCCATTAGCCCTTGGGCCTTCTGCCCAGTTTTTTTTATTAAAGGGCTGAGCCTTTTACGGGATGATCCATTATGTTTGTGGCTGAGATAGGGTGTGGAATTGCAAGTCTGTGCCCTCAGTGCAACTGGTAGATCACACATGAGTACCAGTCTGCGGAGAATGTGGCTTTCGCATTTTGTTAATTGCTGGGCCACATTTTAGAATTTCTGACCCACCTTGGATTGTGTGGTGTTATTTTGTAAAGATATAAATGGTCTGATGGTGTAATGTGTTGTTCAATGGGAGCAAATAAGGTGCATTTTTGCGGGCTGTGTTTATCCAGAAACTGTGGTCCTTTGGCCCGGATTTTTTGGTACCCAATTACTTCCATGCTTGCCTGCTGCTATGGTGAACTCTATTAATCCAGATGCAGCTTCTTATGGTCCATTATTATCTGGGAGAGTCAAGATCATAAATTGGCCTTGCTCAAAGCAGTTATTAGCACGTCTGGGCCAATTGGTACTGCTTCAAGGTTACAGGAAATCCTATTCATGCCTGGGACTAGGGACAGAAGTCCTGCAGAAGAGTTTGTCCCATTGATGGGTTCTATCAGCCCCTATACATTAGTGACCCCACCAAAATTAGGGCCACTGCTGTCATTGGCTGCTGTATCCTTGTCTTTTTTGGGTGCCCTGGACTGTTTGGGGTCCCCTGCCGTGTAAGGGGATAGCTTGGTTACTGCGGCAAGTTTGGTTTGGACCTTGAGTCTTGGTCTTCCATTATCCTGTGCAGAAGGTGCCTGCTCCTGATTGGGTGTATCCTGGGTTTGGGCCTGCAGCAAATTCTCTTGGGCCACCACATTGTGGTGACTATCCAAATAAACTTGACCCGGGTTAATAATTAATTCCTGGATATGTGCCTGCTGCAAGTTCTCTTGGGCCACTGCATTGTGGTGATTATCCAATAAAACTTGGGCTGGGTTAGCCATTAATTCCTGCACCGCCAGTTCTGTAGTTTCCATTGGTTCATCAACCACATTGTCATGAACTGCCTGGGTCTCATGTGCAGGCGTTTGTGTGGGTTGAGGTGCCTCTTATTGGGTACATTGTGTCTCCTTGATTGGTTGAGGCTGAGACAAATTGAGCCTTTGCATGAGCCTTTTTCTGGCAAAATGGGATTGGTTTTACAACTGCATACTCAGCCATGGAGCCCCAGGCCAAGGCTACAAGAGCATTGGATTGGGACCCAGTTGATTCACTATTATGGTGCTCCTTGGGGGTGTCTTGTTCTTCAGCCTGGACTCCTGCTATGATTGTAGGGCAAAGGGCCTCTCTGTGGCCAAGGGCTGAGCACAGCACACAGATGGGCAGAGTTTGCTCAGGGAATACCTTGAACTCGCTACTAAGGGTGCCATCCTTCTTGAGAATGGTTGCACAACGGGGAATAGATGACAAGCTGTCATCTGCAAAGGGTTTGATCATGGCCATGGCTTTTGGTGTGGTCTGGTGGCCCATGTAAAAATTCTTGAGCAGTCCAAACTGCACTATTTCTCCATACTTGGCCAGCCCTTCCTTGAGCTGGGGTTTGACCTCCCCTCTGGGCATGTCTAATGGCAAGGCCTCAAAAGACATAAAGAGGGTGGTATCTTGATTGAACCGGGTGCAGGTGGTTGGTAGGACTTTCTGGGGTTTCTTACCCTTGGGGTCAGTGATCTCAAGAGTGAAGGTTTCCTCAGCTGCCTGATCAGCATCCGCTTTACAGAGGAAGCCAAGATCAAAGAAGTCTTTCATTGGGCTTTGGTGAAGTGACAGCATTGGAGTATGCTGTGGCAACTGCTTTTGATGCCTCCTGGAACTGAGTGGGGTCAACTCCAAAGTTGACTCTGATCCCATGGGGCACAGGGGACTTGGGAAGGGCTCTGGTAATGTCTTGGAACCAGCATTTAAAGGTCACAAACTTCATCCATCCTTCTGATGGAACAAATGGTTCCTTTTTGGTGGCTCTTGTGGGACTCGCCAGTTGGCCCTTGACAGGGTGTTTCTGGCCCTGAACTACCTTGGACCAGGATCTGGAGTTGTTGGTTGCCATACCTTTCTTACCTATAATAAAAGCCTATAGTAAACGTAGAATTTTATGCGCTTTGATTGCTTTATTAATGCTTAGATTCCAAAAAGTGGAGCTAAGCTGTGAAAGAAAAAGGTCATCCCAAAGTTCATTAACCTACATTCAAAGGATCCAAATTGCGTACGGAACGAGGTTTTTGGTATGTTCTTTTCTTTTACTTCAACTTGGTTATAGCCTGAGGTGAGGTCAATTTTGGAGAAAAATTTGGCTCCTGAGAGTCTTGCAAAAAGATCCTCTATGAGTGGAAGATGATATTTATTCTTTACTGTGCTTGCATTTAGTGCTCTGTAGTCAGTTACTAGACAAAGAGTGCCTTCCTTTTCCTTTACAAAGAACACTGCTGCCCCCACGGGATTCAGACAGGCAAATGGATCCTTTGGCTAGATTGTCCTCAATATGGGTTTTGAGGGTCTGGGTCTCCATGAGGGAGAGTATGTAGAGAGGTGCAGGTTTAGGCATGGCTTTACATATGTCAATTCCATGTTCAATATTCTGTTTGGGCGGTAACTCTGTGAGTTCTTCTTTGAATACATGAGCGTATTTGTCTAGGAGTGCCACCAGTTCTGGGCATTAGATTTTGGTTGTTTTTATATTATTGAATTCAGTATATCTCATTATGTGGAGGATACTGTCTTTGGTTAGACATTCTGAGTTGTCTTGGTTTATGACCTGGTCAAATACCGTGTCTCTTAGAATGAGGTTGTTGGGTTCTTTGAGGATATTAAAATTGACTCTGTTGCATTTGATAGTCATGGTTTTTGTTTTCCAACATACGCTGGGGGTCACTCAGGTGAACCAGTTCATATCTGCTGCAATGTTGTAGTTTATGTTGTTCATGACAAGTCCTTTGATGGATAAATTTTATGCCTTGGAGGTCAATTATGAAGGGAGTTGTTTTGCCTTCAATTAGAGCCTTTTATTTGTCTGCCATCCTGGCATATTTGAAGTTGGATTTGACAACTGGTATTTTGTACTTGGTTACAAATGGTTTGCTAACCATGGTGTGTTGTGCACCAGAGTCAAATAATATTTTATGTGTATGAGATTTATAAGTGTATGGGTAGACAAGAAGTTGTGAGCAATCTTTAATTTTTATATTCATAAAAATGGAGGATTGTGGGACATGTGGGATGCAAGCAGCAAAGTATGTGCCATGGTACAGTTTCTTGTCAAGTTGGGGGGAGACAGGGGCAATTAAGCCTGTTACCCCTCTTCCTTTCCCTGTTCTCTGGTTTGAGACCTTCAAGGTCAGAGAATGTGGGATCAGATTCATAGCAGGTTGCTGTTTCAGCATTGTTTACTTCAGTGGTGTCCTCTTTCTTGGGACAGGAGTGGTTTGCGCTTTGGCTGCAATTGCCATTGTTGCAATTGGAGTTGCTGTTGCTATGATTGATGTTTTGGCGTTTTTTGCCATTGGAGTTTTCTCTGCCATTGCTGTTTGGGGAGCAATTGTTGTTGCGTGCAGCATATTCCATGTTTGTGTGTTTTTCTGTGCACTTGGCTTCTGCAATGAGCGCAGGCACGGAGGTGTTGGCCTCTGGGCGGATGAGGGCAGCAACAGAGGGTTTCATTCTATTGATAAATGGGGCTCTAGTGTGTACATTGTCAGTCTTTTCTGGGTTTTGGATTTTGCAGTGTATTTCCTTGAATTCATTGGTGTAAGCTGTGATAGTGGTCTTCTGAGGAAGATTGCTGAGCTGTTTTGCAATGTCTTGGAGGGATTTGATGACCAAAAAATTGTGCGTGATGTCTGCTTTGAAATATTCCCAGTTATCAACCTGGCTGTCAGTTTGTGAGCCAACCCAGGTGGCAAACCAGTTAGCTGCAGCCTCATATAGGCGCTTTCTGGCTTCCTAGACCCATTTTTCTTGGGCAATGCAGCTGGCGTGGAGTTTAGCAGCTGAGTGGTCTAGCCAGTTGATGACGTTTTCTTTGTTTTTACCAAAAAACTTGTCAATACCAATGTACTTGGTGTTGGTAACTTCATCTGGGATAGGTGGTTGTGTGTTTGTTTGTGGTTGGAGAGAGTAACTGTATTGAATTATCTTGGTGCATGCTTTGGGCATGACCAGACCTTTGAATATGATGCATCCACTAGGTATATCTTTGTTGATGTTGTGGGCGTGGAAGTACGTCTTCCAGGTCACCTGGGATGTGGCCTGGTTGAGTACGTGAGCAAAGGTGGGCGGGTTTTGGTCAGTCATTTTCTCTTTCATGGGTGTTGTTAAAAAACTGTAGCTGCTACTAGTGATGAGGAGCGCCTTTCAGGGAAGCTTCAAATATAGAATTGAGAAAGAAGAGAAGTGTATTTTATTGGATAATACTTTAGACTTATATAGCTTTAGCTGTGGTGGAGATTTAGTTGGATCAAACCTAGGAGTTAGTCATGTGCAGGATGGGTTTAAGTCACTGGATACTTGGACAGTCATGTGATATTGCTTGGTTGCCATTTCTGGTATGTCAAACTGTATATTGGGAGGGCACCAAATTGGGCAATGACTGGATGTTAAGTAAGTTCGCGGTAGCCAGAATATTTGTACATCCAGATCCTTGACAAAGGTACTAAAGATGACCCTACTAAAACACCTAAACCTATCTTATCATTATTCAAATGTTATAACCACCCTATTAGTACCACAAATACGCTTCTTAGAAGTATATTAAGCAGAAAAGAAGGAAGAGACTTGAAGCTAGTATAAATTTGGAAGAGGAAGGCAATCTTATTGGAGAACTGAGTTTTTTATAGCTGTTAGGAATAGCACATAGTGTCTTTGTAGACAGGTAGTATTTGAAAATTTCTTAGAAGACAAGTTTTTATTCTAGCAAGGGGCTGAGTCAAATCTCATTCCAAAGGCACTAGTATTGGGGGCTTGGGAATTGAGTCCTGGAAAAATAATTCCCTGGGAGAAGCAATTGTAAATTATTTAAGCCCTCTCATGTGATATTAAAGTTTGAAGCTGTCAAAACCGCAGGCCTGACCCGCCAGCAAGGTTCCAAACAAGCGGGTTTGTGACCCACAATCTGATTATCCGGTCACTTGAAGCCAGACTAGGAAGTCAACTCAAATTAACAAATCCAACAACATGAACAGATGATGATTTCCTACAGTGGATACCTTGTTTTGGCGCTTGACTCATTACCAGGATCAAGCCACCCCCTTCTTCCATCCAACTGTGTGATTGAAAATCATGTTCCTGTTACCCATTGATTCACCATGACTATATAATCACTATCTCACAATAAAGATTATTATCTAGCTTCTAAATATTTTTTTCCCCTTGTAACTCTGCCAAAACAGCACAGTTACAATATTTGTAGCACAGGTAGGCTCTCTGTCCTACCTTATCTTGAAAAATTCTGCCTTTTGCCTGCACATGCCACGGCTAAAAAATCCTCAACAGAATTATGTCTGACCTCCTGCCTGACTGGACCCTGTACACTCCTGGTACCGAGATACCCAATGGTTTTGTCCTGTACCAGAATACGGTGATTCCACTACTTGCCTTCAACACCATGTCTGCACAAGGGTTCTTCCAGGCTCCCGCCTCCATGCTGCAACCAACCAACAAAAGTGCCATGCCAGCCTACGTAGCACAAAGACTACAAAGCGCCTCCTTGGAACCTTTTTCCGGGGCCAACAACAACAATGCTGCCGCATGGATCCAGTCCGCCCAGAGCAAGCTGGCCCAGATGGAATGCCCACAGCAATTTTGGGTTGTGGAAATTTCTATTTGCCTGACCCATGACACTGGCACCTGGTGCAACAAGTGGCACAAGGAACACACCAACAAGAACTGGGATACCTTTAAGCGAGACTTCCTGGCAAGATTTTTTCTTAAGGTACCACACTCATGATAATACGCCAAGTAAAGAACCTTACCCAGACAGGGGACTGTGAAGGAGCTCACCCAAGCCTACAAAGAACTCTGACTTTGAGCACCATCTGATATGGCTTTTGACACCAAAGCCACACACCACATGTACTACAACACTCTCAAGTCACATGTGATGAGGCATGTGAACCTGGACCAGGTGACCAACCTGCAAAGCCTGTACTGTGAAGCGGAGAAAGCGGAACAAACCTCCAACACACTTCATAAGGCACAAACTGGGAAAAGAGAAAGACCCAAGGATTCCCATCCAGGCAGGCGCTCCAATCAACCACCCCCTGGAGGCAACACCAACCACAAAACCACGGGTTTGAATAGACATGGAAGTAAAACAATGGCCAGTCAAATTGTACCCATTTCTGTGTCACCACCACACAAGGCAATCAAGACAAGGGAAAAGCCCGGGGAGAGCACTAAGCAAGCCAACCTATCCCCACACAACTCCTGACTCACCCAATGATGAGTACCAACTCAAGGACGTGGACTAATGCCCAATGATCCAAGTGCCCTCAGAGGACCTGGTACTGTACATAATTGCCAGACATCCCAATAAACTGATGTCCTATCCTTTCTGCTTTTGCAGTTACAAAAGCTCAGCACTCCTGGATTTGGGTGCAGATCAAACCCTAGTCAGCAGTAGCTTTGTGAACAAGTTCAAGCTGGCCACTAATCCTTTGCAGATTAAAAACGTGGTCCTGGCTGACAAACACCACATTGCTGTGACAAGGGAAACCACCCCCTTCTATGTCATTCTTGAGAACTTACACTCCACCATCCAAGGTCCCGTCATTGACTTCCCAAAGTTTGACATTGTGCTGAGACTAGACTGGTACAAAAGAATAACCCTCACATAGACTGGGCAACCTCAGTGCTGACCATCAATTGTGAAGGTGTTAACCACCAGATCTACCCTGACTCCATGGAAAACTCCTACGCAACCACGTCTTTGTACGCATCACAGAGACCCTGGACAAAAAGGAGAACCTGAAGGCAATTGACTGGGACTCCTGCCAGTACAAGACTATACACTTCAAAGATCACCAGGATACCTCCACGCCTCAAGATTGAAAAATTGTGGCCCACCATCCAGAAATCTTCAAGGAAGCTCTACCTGGGTTACCCCCTGAGAAGCACATTCAGCACTCCATCCAACTCAAAGGGGCAGTACCCAAGGTGCGCCCTATCTACAGGCTGACCCCAAACAAAGACAACTCCCTACACACCTACCTCAAGGAAGCGTTGTAGAAATGACTTATCCTCCCCTCACAGTCTCCCTTTGGGGCCGCCGTATTCTTTGTGGCCAAGAAGGACGGTACCTTACGTCTGGTCACAGACTAGTGAGCCCTAAACAAAGTTACCATCAAGAATTGTTATCCACTACCACTGATTAACAGCCTCTTTGACGCCTTAGGAGGAGCCACAGTCTTCTCCAAGATTAATCTTACTGCAGGCTACAACCAAATTTGTATTAAGGAGGAAGACATCCCCAAAACAGCCTTCTGCGCTAAATATGGCTCATACAAATGTGTGGCGCTCAACTTTGGCATGACAAACATCCCTTCCACCTTTGTAACCTTCATGAACAAATTATTTACAACACTTAGGCAAGCACGCTCTAGTGTACCTGGACAACATAATTGTCTACAGCCCCTTGGTGGAACAGCACCACAAGGACCTAGAGGCAGTCTTTGCTACCTTGGCACAACACAAACTGTTGGCCAAACCCTCCAAGTGCCAGTTTTTCCGCAAGCAATTAACCTTCCTGGGACACATAGTCTCAAAGGACGGCATCAAACCCAACAGTCAAAAGATACAGGCCATCTGCAAGATGCCGCCACCCAAGGATAAGTTGGAACTCTGCACCTTCTTGAGAATGGTGGCCTATGTACAACGCTTCATACCTGACTGTGGCCTTTTTACTGCCCCCTTATCTGCCATAACAGGCACCAAATCCAAGCTTGTGTGGATCCCCCAACATGACCTCTGTTTTAGATGCCTCAAGGAGAAACTCACAACAGCTCCCATCCTGCAATACCCCAAACGTGACGGGGAATACCAAATGGAAACCAACGCCTCAGATGCATCCATTGGGGGAGTACTAAAAATCAAAAATAGTGACAGTGACTTCCTGCCCATAGCTTATGAATTGCAAAAATTGATAGATGGCAAGTGTCAATACCCTATCCACAACAAAGAACTGTTGGCTATTGTGCACTGCCTAGTCAAATGGCGCTGTTACCTAGAATGGCAGGAAGAATCCACAGCATTAACCAACCACAAGTTGCTCATATATTTCAAAACTCAAGCAAATCTATCTTGCGTTAAGCCCGCTGGATGGAGCTATTGGAGAGGTTCAACATGCTCATACAGTACAAACCTGGGGCCAAGCTTGCCATGGCAAACACCCTCTTCCGTCTGTATATCTGTGCCTTGAGTTGGGAAAATGGGCTCAACCCAGACTGGCCTCTCTTGGTACTACAAACAAAAGACAAAGGTTCCCTCCTGGCACAACCAACATAACAAAGAAAACAGTTATCAAAAATAAGCACCTATTTGCTGACATATACAGGACCCTACACAGAAAAATGTCTGACAGCACAGCCATTCCTACATCCCCACACACCAGCAAGTAGACACCATCCTACACTATCACAGAGACCTTGGAAATACCAAGAGCTGAAATCTATATGAGTTTCTTAAGCACAAGGCCTGGTGGCCAACCTTATATTGCAATGTTCAAGAAGTTCTAGACCAGTGTGAGGTATGCAAAAAGTTTGCCAAAATCAAAACCCTGCCAAATTCAGTACTTCTTATCCGCACACAACTACCTTTCAAAGTAAGGGCTCTTGACATCATTGGCCACATGCCAGGGAAACACAATGATAAGAAATACATCATCACCACCATTGACTTTGCTACAAGATGGCCAGTAGCCCAAGCAGTAAAGGCACACACTGGCAACAACGTACAACAATTTATTGGCAAATAGATAATCAGCAGGTTCAGAAAGCCAGAACTCCTGATAACCAATGGAGGGAAAGAATTAACCTCCAAAACCACCAACATATACCTCACAAAAAATGGTGTCAAACACACTGTAACAACGCCATACCACCCACAGGCCAATGGACGTGTAGAGCAGCTTAATGGCAGCCTTGTACAAGCCTTAGCCAAGCTCACTGCTGGGAGATCTGAAGACTGGTATAAGCAGCTACCAACTGCATTACTTGTGTGTCAAACCCAAGTGAAAAGATCCACCAGAAAAAGCCCTGTTTGAGTTGGTATACGGCACACAGCCAAATATCATTTAAGCATTGACAGGACCTAAACTGGAAATTCCAAGTAAAGTCCCCCCACGCTCAGACCCTCACGTTGTAGAGGCTAACAGCAAACAAACAGTAAAGGAAAATGAATGTTGGCAAAAAACCTTTGTCCCCATCCACAATAGACATAAAGTTGGGGACAAAGTTTGGGTCATGAACGTTGACAAAAGCAAACTGCAACCCAAGAAAGTAGGGCCAGCAATCATTATAAAGGTAAAAAACAATAACACTTACCTTGTGCAAGGGCTTGGGAAACGTAAGCAAGACAAGAGCCTATACCATGATTGCCTGAGACCCTGCAAAATGAGACAAAAACAATGAGAAACCGCCCTGCCTGCCACAGAACAACAATTAGTCCAATACAGCGCCCAGGCTCCTGACAACCTCCCTGACAACCTACCCCCAGAGGAAGATGACCTTCAGTTGGGGGGGGGGTGTTGAAACCGCAGGCTCAACCCGCCAGCAAGGTTTCAAACAAGCAGGTTTATGACTTGCAATCCAATTATCTGGTCACTCAAAGCCAGACTAGGAAGTCAATTCAAATTACCAAATCCAACAACATGAACAGATGATGATCTTCTACGGTGGATACCTTGTTTTAGCGCTTGACTCATTAAAAGGATCAAACCACCCCCTTCTTCCATCCAACTGTGTGATCAACAATCATGTTCCTGTTACCCATTGATTCACCATGACTATATAATCACTATCTCACAATAAAGATTATTATCTAGCTTCTAAATATTTTTTCCCCTTGTAACTCTGCCAAAACAGCACAGTTACAACAAAGCCTTAGAAAAATCTTTTAATATATCTATAATATAAGTCTGGTATTTATCCAGTAGAGCTTTTTTACAAGTAGACTGGTTCTCATTGACATGATCTTACTTTATATGGCCTCAAGCAGTCATGATGCATCAGGTGAGTTCTGAGAGAAAGCTGTGTTAAATACAAGACATTCTAATTTAGTAGAGGTAGTAATGAACTGTTGCCTTCACAAGGCCCTGTACTGTGAACGTTTGGCTAATACATTACTAGTACAAAAATTAGTATAAAAGGTGGTGTGTAAAGCCCTTAGTGGCGTATAAATTAGCTGTCAAGTGCCTCAGTAACAAGGAGGTGGTAAAGTTTGGATCTCTTAGGAGCAAAGACAAATAATGACTGTTGATGTCAAGTAAAACAGGGATTGGGTTTACTGGGGGTAGGTCTATTTGAGCCACCTTTTGCATATGGGCTAGATAAGAGTTAGTTCCATCTTACTACATTGTCAAAGAGTCAAAAGGCTGCAAAGCTGTCTGAGGCAAGCACATTCTAAACATGGTATAGCCATTTAGGATAGTGCACTGAGGCCTCAATAAACATGCTGATTGGAAGCAATCTCCACTTAGTACAGCAACTCAGGGTGGTGGGTCTGATCCCTACTGTCTTATCCACCAGTAGTCTGGCATCCTGAGAGTCTATTCATGGTGGATGGTAAGCAAAAACTAAAAGAAAATCCATTTTAACTTATCATTGTTGTTGCCTTGAAGACTCTTAACATTTGTGAAACTCTGCTGAAAAGCTCTGGTAAACTTCATCTCCAAATTGACTACCTTTTGACTTATCTCCTTGTTTTCTTCTCTCCATTTTTCCAATACCTCCACTGTCAGGATTTCATTTTTTACACCACTAATATGGGAATTTAATCTTCTTACACTATTGCAGAAACATAAATTTCTTTCCTTAAAGTTAAAAGTTTAAAATTTGAACTTATGTTTTAAAATGGGTCTCTTTCTTTGTGTTAAGTTTAAACTTAAATAGAACCCACTTTCCTTTTCTCTGAACTCTTATTCTAATATAAAAAGATGGTTTAAGTTATTTGTACTCACCTATTTGCTCTCCCAGATTAGGTTTCAATTTATTTCATTTCTGGACTTCAGGTCAGTTTTCCTTGGATTTATTGCTCTTTCACATCTATTTTTTTGCTTGTCCTTATCTTTGGGGCTCCCCCTACCTCCTGATGTTTACTCTGGGTTGCCATAAAAACAAGGCTCAACCTTTTTTGGTTGGTTCTTGGGTCTTCAGACCCAAAATATGTCAACTTCAATTTTTTTTGAAAAAGCTAAATCTCCCCTCTTATTTACACCAAATATTGTAAGAAATAATTATATTGAGCCATTACTCTCAACATCAAGTTGAGATTGTTTGACTTGCACCCCAAAAAGATACTTGTTAGTTCTTAGTTCATATTCTTTGAAGTTTGTTTTTGTCTCTTGCTCTCCACCTCATTTAGTTAAATTACTTATCTGAGCTATTATTCCTTTTGAATATTTTTCCCCAGTTGATTAATTTTTATAATCACCCTCAATCTTTTGTAGTTAATGTCTTCAATTCAGTGATTGATTATGATCAGTATCCTGACCTTGATATCATTTTTTAGACCAGTCCTCTGTTATTAAGACTGGTCTCTATTTTATTTTCCTTATCTTAATAAATTGTCTTAGTCCTCATTTTACTTCATATAAGTTACTAGGTGCTCTTTTTTGACTACTCTTGCAGAATTTACAAGCTTTTTATATTTTTTCAATTTAAACATATTAGGCCTTAAGGCTTTAGTCTATAATCATCTTCCCAAGAGCTTCAGACCTTACATCCATGCTTTTGGCTCCTCTTAGTCTGAGACCTTCTATTTCTACATCCCCAACCTTCTTCATTTGTCTCAAGATTTTTTCAAAGCCATACAATAAAAGTAGTGAGTCTCAGGTGAACAACTTATTTCCAAGTGCATGGTTTCCTGATTTAGCAAAATAACCAACATAGCCCTTCTCAAAGACAGCTTTAATTCAACCAAAGAATCACAGGGAATTTCTTTACTTTAAGACTTTCCCAAGAGCTCCCCATGGAACCATCAGTATTTTCCTTCCACTAAGCAATAGTATCACCACAAAAAAAAATCACTTAGTTTTTTGAAGTTTAAAGGAAGAATACATAAGAAAACCACAAAACAATTGAGGAGAAAGTGACAATTTTCAACAAGATTGTTTTATTCATTAGATTATTTTACATTTATATACCATGCAGAGTATACCCAGCTGAAAGCCCCTGTGAGAGAGGGGAGCTGAACTAACTAAGTTCATCCTACATACCAGGGAAAAGATCCACCAGGATACTATCAAAACAGCTGGCTTAACCTGTCAGAAAGTGTACCATTAATGCTATTTTGATATGGCCTTTGAATAATGATAAATGCAAAGATTTGGTTGGTTTTGCTTTTGACTTTGGAAATTCCTTGCCTTCCATAAATAGGTCTGTTCCAATGTCCACCCATTCTGGATTACCTTACCAGCCCTCAATTGATCCTGGTATGACTTCACCCCAATGTGACCCCCTCTGCCACTCTATCTACCTAATGAGTGATCACCTTCCCTTGTCTACTATTTAATTAGAATTATTTCTCCTAATAAAGACAAGTTTATCCACATTTACGTTGGCTTTAATATTCTTCAAGCTTTTCCCTTTCCTTTTTGCCAAAAGGAATTCCACATCTTGTATTCCAGGAAATTAAGGTACATACCCTTAATATTGCCCTGAAGGCTAACCTAAGGCTAGATTCAAACCTCAAATCTTTTGTTATAAAGATTTACTGCCATGTCCTTTTGGATGTTGTCCCCAGGAGCCAAACACAACAAAATGGTGCTCACTACATGGGCTGCAAGCCCCTTGGTTACCCTGTTCCCACGTGCATTCTTTGACCTTCCCCCTTCATTTCTGAAGTACCCAAGCAACCTAAAGTTTCTAGTCCTCCCCTAGAAGAAGACATCACTGATGCCCCCTCAACTCCCATGGTACTGGTGCTGTCCCCCAGGCCCCCTTCCAGCTTTCTTGCTTGACTACAAGCAAGCTTGTGCTGCTGCCTGCTCCCTGCTCCACTCTGGCACTGTGGCCCTGCACACTATCCCTGGTCTCTGTCCTGGGTATGCTTCCAAAAATCTGTATTCCTTTCTTTTGGACTTTGGTCTTCCCCCTGCGCTGATGGAATTGGCAACAGCGCCCATGTCAACACTAAAAATGTTGACAGCGGCCATGTTGACACTTTTAATGTCAACACTATAGTAAAGTGATGGCCCGGTTTTACATAATGTTGTCTCTTGGATGTCAACACTTTTTTAAGTAACAGTACAGTTTTTCCTGAACATTTTTAATATAAAAAATATTTTAAATACTTTATTATACTAAAATGACCCCAGAGAGTTCAAAAATGCAATAAAAATTACCATAAGTACTAAAAATAAGGAGATGTAAGCAACTATTTTTTAATTTACTATGTAATTTACACTCTTTATTATAAAATTATTTTTTATTCCCATAAAAATTAAAATTCTAATGAACCAAAAAGAAAGATATTTTATATATTACAATAACTAAAAAATATAAGAAAACTCTAATTTAAATTTAGTATACTTTCTATAAGCGCAACTGAAAAAATCTCATACCTTAAAGATAAATTAACAAAATATAAGATATTTCTTAAAAAACCATATTGAAACTGTATCTGAAACTTACCATTTTTACCTAAAAAGATATGTACTATCTAAAAAATAAAAAATATAAAAACCCAAAAGTAAAATCAATCCAGGCAAAGCAAAGCAAAGTTTATTTGGCTAATTAAAGCCACCAGCAAGAGCAGTTGCAACATCTTAAAGGCATTTTTTATTTCTGCCACCTTATAGTTCTTCTTCACCACCTTTTGCACTGCCTCCTGGTACTCCTGATCTTTACTCTTCTTCTTCTTGGGGGCCATCTGGTTGGCTAGGTTGCAAAACTTGGAGACATTTCTGGCCTGCTCCTCCTGTAGCTTGGCAAAGAACTTGTTGTATTTAGGGTTGGACTCAAAATTGGTCTTCAAGTGCTTGTGCCAAACCTCAAGGCTAGATGTGGTCTTCATCTCCCCCTTGAGGCAGGCGCCCTGGCAATTTCAAGGGTCAGTGGCCCGCTCTTTCCTCTCCAGTTGGTCACCTTCTTGCCTACCTATTGTCGCTCAAAGTAATACATGTAGCCTTTGAAAATGATGCAGTGCTTCTTCACGTAAGCATCCTCCAGGAGGGCCTCAAAGCCAAGCCCAGTATGCTCTGGCCGCACAAAAGCCAAGGCAGAAATTTGGGTGATGGCAAAGTGGCACTTTCCTTTACCATCATTAGGATACTTGTCAAAAAGCTTCTTCTCACTCTTGACATTCTTGATGAGGGCCTGCCTAAAATGGAAGAAGCAGCCCTGAACTTCTCCATTGAAGGTGGCCTCAAAGGCTCTGAACTGAGCTTGCTTGAAGTCAATTGTGATCACCTTTGGCCCAAGTGAGCGCACATGAGCTAGCTGCTCTGCAGCTATGGTGGACTGATCCTTCTTGGTGGAGTAAGGGTTTGCTCTGGTGGCGTGAGTGGAGGGGGATCTGGTTGGTGAGAAGGGAGCTCAAAGCATCCCAGACAATTTAAATGCTCTGATGTAGACTTCTGTCTTGGAACCAGGAAGGAGGAAGAACACAAGAGGCAAAACTTGTCATTGAACTGCCCATGAAGGACCCAAAGCTACTGAAAGATGGTTGGGCAGGTTGCAAATGTGCCATCACACAGCCAGGTGGTAGCAGTATTGAGCTTCTCCAGGTTTTGGGTTGTGGCGTAGGCTATAATCCTATCCTCCACTTCCTGCCCATTGTCATGGAGCAGGAACATCTCACCATACTCAGCTTTTTAAGGGCATCTTTGTGGATCAGGTCTTTAATTGTAGTGGCGCTCTTGGCCAGGGGATTAGAGGCTTGACACCTATCACTCACAAACTTGAAAAACTGGGTATGGGTTGACACCCTCCTGAGGCTGATGGGGGAGAGGTACTTGCACACAAGTACGGCCAACTGGGTTGGGGAAAGGTATTTTGAAGTAGGTATGACCTGGGCAAGATACCACTTGAGGAGGCGGGCTATGGTGGTATTTGACATCACACAAGAGTTGTAACTGTGCTGTTTTAGTAGAGTTACAAGGGGAAAATATTTAGAAGCTAGATAATAATCTTTATTAAAGATAGTAATTATATAGTCATGGTGAATCAATGGGTAACAGGAACATGATTGTTGATCACACAGCTGAATGGTGAAGGGGGTGGCTAGATCCTGGTAATGAGTCAAGCGCCAAAACAAGGTATCCACTGTAGGAAATCATCATCTGTTCATGTTGTTGGATTTGTTAATTTGAGTTGACTTCTTAGTCTGGCTTCAAGTGACCGGATAATCAGATTGTGGGTCACAAACCCGCTTGTTTGGAACCTTGCTGGCGGTTGAGCCTGCTGTTTTGACACCCCCCTGACTAAAGGTTGGCCTCCTCTGGAGGTAGGTTGTCAGGGAGGTTGTCAAGAGCCTGGGCGCCATACTGGACTAACTGTTGTTCTGTGGCGGGCAGGGCGGTTTTGCGTGGTTTTTGTCTTGCTTTGCAGGGTCTCAGGCAATCATGATGCAGGGTTTTGTCTTTTTGCACTCCCTGAGTCCTTGCACAAGGTAAGTGTTATTGTTGTTTACCTTTAGAATGATTGCTGGACCTACTTTCTTGGGTTGTAGTTCTCTTTTATCAACATTCATGTCCCAAACTTTGTCCCCAACTTCATGTCTATCTTGGATGGGGACAAAGGTTTTTGCAGACGTTTGTTTTCTTTTTTGTTTGCTTGCTGTTGGCCTCTATAACTTGAGGGTCTGAGCGTGGGGGGACTTTACTTGGGATTTACATTTTGGGTCTTGTTAATGCTTGAATGATATTTGGCTGTGTGCAGTATACCAACTCAAAAGGACTTTTTCTGGTGGATCTGTTCACTCAGGTTTGGCACACAAGTAATGCAGTTGATAGCTGCTTATACCAGTCTTCAGGTCTCCCGGCGGTGAGCTTGGCTAAGGCTTGTACAAGGCTGCCATTAAGCTGCTCTACACATCCATTGGCCTGTGGGTGATATGAAGCTTGTCACAGTATGTTTGACCCCATTTTTAGCAAGGTATATGTTGATGTTTTTGGAGGTCATTTTTTCCCTCCATTGATTATCAGGATTTCTGGCTTTCCAAATTTGCTGATTATTTATTTTCTAATGAATTTTTGTAACTCATTGCCAGTGTGCACCTTTACTGCTTGGGCTACTGGCCATCTTGTAGCAAAGTTGATGGCGGTGATGATGTATTTCTTATTTTTGTGCTTCCCTGGCATGGGGCCAACAATTTCAAGAGCCCATACTTTGAAAGATAGTTTTGTGCGGATGGGAAGTACTGACTTTGGCGGGGTTTTACTTTTGGCAAACTTTCTGCATACCTCACACTGGTCTAGAACTTCTTGAACGTCACAATACAGGGTTGGCCACCAGGCCTTGTGTTTAAGAAATTTGTATAGGTTTTGGCTCTTGGTGTGTCCTAGGTCTCTGTGATATTGTAGGATGGTGTTCACTTGCTGGTGCACAGGGATATAAGGGATGGTAGTACCATTGGACATTTTTCTGTGCAGGGTCCCATATATGTCAGCAAATAGGTGCTTGTTTTTGATAACTGTTTCCTTTATTATGTTGGTTGTGCTGGGGGGAACCTTTGTCTTTTGTTTGTAGTACTAAGAGAGGCCAGTCTGGGTTGAGCCCATTTCCCCTCTTTTGGCACGGACATATAGGTGTGAGGTGGCGTCTGTCATGGCAAGCTTGGGACCAGTTTTATACTGTATGAGCATGTAGTGAGCACCATTTTTGTTGTGTTCTGAGGCATAGCACAGACACATAACGGGGATCCTACCCTTAGGATTGGATTTGTACTAAGACTTGATTAGATGACAGGGAAGGCTATGCAATTACCTTGTGGCCCTGGAAGAATACTCTCTACTAGTTGTGGCTAGAGAGAGGCACAGAAGTACTTGAGACACAAAGACAAAAATGTGAATATAACTTAATTTTATTGGTGAATAGAAAAATGGAATATATAGTGGTTGGCTTTACCACAAAACACTACCAGGACAGTAGGATCACTCACCACCAGCATGAGTGGAGCAAGTGAGTTGCGCAGGATCAAGAAACCAAACAATTGTATTTCCTGATTCAGTCATCAACTCATTTCAAGAGGCAAAAGCAAAAGCAAGAGATTTGTCTTCAATATGGCCCACCAAAGGCAAAATCAACACATGGTGAATAGCAGTATTCACAACAGAGCATATTGAATCTCTCCAAGAGCTCCATCTAGCGGGCTTGGCGGCAAGATAGATTTGCTTGAGTTTTGAAATATATGAGCAACTTGTGGTCGGTTAATGCTGTGAATTCTTCCTGAAGCTCTAGATAGCAACACCATTTGACTAGACAGTGTACAATGAACAGCAGTTCCTTGTTGTGGATGGGGTATTGACACTCTCCATCTATCAACTTTTATGATTCATAAGCTATGAGCAGGAAGTCAACATCATTATTTTTGATTTGTAGTACCCCCCAATGGATGCATCTGAGGCGTCAGCTTCCATTTGGTATTCCCTGTCACATTTGGGGTATTGCAGGATAGAAGATGTTGTGAGCTTCTTCTTGAGGCGTCTAAAACAGAGGTCACATTGGGGTGTCCACACAAACTTGGATTTGGTGCCTGTTATGGCAGATAAGGGGGCAATCAAAATGCCACAGTCAGGTATGAAGCGGTGTACATAGGCCACCATCCCCAAGAAGGTGCAGAGTTCCAACTTATCCTTGGGTGGCGGCATCTTGCAGATGGCCTGTATCTTTTGACTGTTGGGTTTGATGCTGTCCTTTGAGACTGTGTCCCAGGAAGGGTAATTGCTTGCGGAAGAACTGGCACTTGGAGGTTTTGGCCAACAGTTTGTGTTATGCCAGGGTAGCAAAGACTGCCTCTAGGTCCTTGTGGTGCTGTTCCACCAAGGGGCTGTAGACAATGATGTTGTCCAGGTACACTAGAGCGTGCTTTCCTAAGTGTGATGTAAATAATTTGTTCATGAAGGTTACAAAGGTGGAAGGGATGTTTGTCATGCCAAAGTTGAGCACCACACATTTGTATGAGCCATATTTAGCGCAGAAGGCTGTTTTGGGGATATCTTCCTCCCTAATACAAATCTGGTTGTAGCCTGCATTAAGATTAATCTTGGAGAAGACTGTGGCTCCTCCTAAGGCGTCAAAGAGGCTGTCAATCAGTGGTAGTGGATAACAATTCTTGATGGTAACTTTGTTTAGGGCTCACTAGTCTGTGACCAGACGTAAGGTACCATCCTTCTTGGCCACAAAGAATACAGCGGCCCCAAAGGGAGACTGTGAGGGGAGGATAAGTCATTTCTCCAACACTTCCTTGAGGTAGGTGTGTAGGGAGTTGTCTTTGTTTGGGGTCAACCTGTAGATAGGGCAAGCTTTGGGTAATGCTCCTTTGAGTTGGATGGAGTGTTGAATGTGTTTCTCAGGGAGTAACCCGGGTAGAGCTTCCTTGAAGATTTCTGGATGGTGGGCCTCAATTTTGTAATCTTGAGGCGTGGAGGTATCCTGGTGATCTTTGAAGTGTATAGTCTTGTACTGGCAGGAGTCCCAGTTAATTGCCTTCAGGTTCTCCTTTTTTTCCAGGGTCTCTGTGATGTGTACAAAGACATGGTTGCGTAGGAGTTGTCCATGGAGTCAGGGTAGATCTGGTGGTTAACACCTTCACAATTGATGGTCAGCACTGAGGTTGCCCAGTCTATGTGAGGGTTATTCTTTTGTACCAGTCTAGTCTCAGCACAATGTCAAACTTTGGGAAGTCAATGACGGGACCTTGGATGGTGGAGTGTAAGATCTCAAGAATGACATAGAAGGGGGCGGTTTCCCTTGTCACAGCAATGTAGTGTTTGTCAGTCAGGACCACGTTTTTAATCTGCAAAGGATTAATGGCCAGCTTGAACTTGTCCACAAAGCTACTGCTGACTAGGGTTTGATCTGCACCCAAATCCAGGAGTGCTGAGCCTGTGTAACTGTGAAAACGGAAAGGATAGAAATCAGTTTATTGGCATGTCTGGCAATGGTGTACAGTACTGGGTCCTGCAAGGGTACTTGGATCATTGGACATTGGTCCACATCCTTGGGTTGGTACTCATTATTGGGTGAGTCAGGAGTTGTGTAGGGAGAGCTTGGCTTGCTTAATGCTCTCCCCGGGCTTTTCCCTTGTCTTGATTGCCTTGTGTGGTGGTGACACAGAAATGGGTACAATTTGACTGGCCATTGTTTCCATTTCCATGTCTGTTTGAGCTTGTGGGTTTATGGTTGGTGTTATTCCTGTTGCTTCTAGGGGATGGTTTGAGTACGCCCACCTGTGTGGGAATTCTTGGGTCTCTCTCATTTTCCAGTTTGTGCCTTATGGAGGATGTTGTATGTTTGTTCTGCTTTCTCTGCTTTGCAGTACAGGCTTTGTAGGTTGGTCACTTGGTTCAGGTTCACGTGTCTCATTACATGCAACTTAAGGGCATCATAGTACATGGCATGTATAGCTGGGGGGTCAAAGGCCATGTCAGATGGTGCACAAAGTTGGAGTTTCTTGTAGGAGTGGGTGAGTTCCTTTACGGTGCCTGTCTGGGTTAGGTTCTTTACTTGGTGTATGATCATGAGTGCCATGTCCTTAAGCACAAACCTTGCCAAGAAGTCTTGCTTGAAGGTATCCCAGTTCTTGTTGGTGTGTTTTTTGTGCCACTTGTCACATCAGGTGCCAGAGTTGTGGGTCAGCAGATGGAGATTTCTGCAATCCAAAATCACTGTGGGCATTTCATCTGGGCCAGTTTGCTCTGGGAGTGGACAGGATCCATGCAGCAGCGTTGTTGTTGTTGGTCCCAGAAAAAGGTTCCAAGGCAGCGCTTTGCAGTCTTTGAGCTACATAGGCAGGCACGGTGTTTTTGTTGGTTGGTTGCAGAATAGAGGAGGGAGCCTAAAAGAACCTGTGACAGTCCACATGTTTGGTGGTTTACAGGCGGGGATTATGTTGGCCAAGTAGAAGTTTAGTGAGTTCTGTGGAAGAAGACGCTGTAGGACTGGTCTGAGCTATTGAAGACTGAAATGAGCTGGCTGAAGGATCATAAGATGATGAAGAACTGGTGGGTTGGAGAAATGAGCCAAGATTTTGCCAAATTGATTTGCCAAGGTGGTAAAATGTGCAATTTTTTGCCTTGATGTAGTAGTAAACTCAAGAAGGAATGTGGATAGAAGTGTGGGTAAGATATTAATTTATAAAGTTCCTAGGATATATGAAGATATAAAAATATGTTGCTATGAGAGCTGGATACAAAGTTGTTTTGGTGAGATGTTTTCCTTGGATTTTACAATATTTTTAAATATATGGGGAAAACGTTGAAGAGGCTCAAAAATAATAATTTAAATAGTATTCTACTATTTAAATTGGTTCAGGTTGAATGCAGGAAAGTCTGGTGCCGGAATATTGGACCAGTTAATGCTTTGGTGCACAAAGAGTTGTTGATTTGAGCAGATTGAGCAATGGAAATTGATTTCTTAGTTGGATCCCAGTGGAACTTCAGAAATGGTCTATTTCTGTGCTCTGCATTCATTGGTTAAGTTCTGGCAGATTTCCAGATGAAAATAATTGGTTGGAAGCCAGAAGCTTAAAGTTAAGCAAGGAAATAGTGAATTATTACTTTAAGCTTTTGAGAAAGTAAGTATGTAAGCTTAAGTTATTATAGAAAAAAGCAAGCAGCAATAGTTTAAGCTTCTGTAGAAAGCCATTTTGAAGGCAGAACCGTTGGGAAAAGGACACTATAAGAAGGTGGCTGGCTGGAAAGTTACAGGGTCTTTCCAGGTCTTTTTGAGGTCTTTCCTGAGCCTTTTGAGTTTCTGCTGAGAGGTTTTTGGAAGCTTTTTGATCACCAGCAGGAGCATGTTTGGACTTATACAAGTAGAATAACAAGGCCGCTGGAGCTATAAAGAGAGCTGAAGCCCACAATAGCAGAGCAGGACCCCAAGAATAAGAAGCTGGATCCTAAGCACGGCGCCAGAGTCCAAGTTTAAGGTGCCAGAGTCCAAGTTTAAGGAGCAGAATTCCAAGACTAAGGTGCAGGAGTCCAAGTACAAGGAATCAAAGATATTGGAAAATTCATCATGTTTCCTTGACCCCCTGGGCCATATACCAGAAGGTTTCTAAGGGGATCTTCCTTCTGAGAGTGAATAAAAGCCCATTTGACCCCTATACATATTTATGAGATACATTTTCCCTTACTAGAGAATGACAATCCCTTCCAGCTGGTTCCTGGCTACAATCCAGGACACACTTTGGGGACTGGTGGACAGGAACCCCACAGAACCCTTGTGCAGACATGGCGTTGAAGGTGGGTAGTGGAATCACCGTGTTCTGGTACAGGAAAAAGCCATCAGGTATCTTGGTACCAGGGGTGTACGGGGTCCAGTCCAGCGGGAGGCCAGACATAATTCTGTCAAGGATTTGTTAGCCGCGGTGCGTGCAGGCAACAGGAAGAATTTTAAAAAATTAGATAGGATGTACAACCTACTTATGCTACCAATGTTGTGACTGTGCTGTTTTAGAAGAGTTACAAGGGGAAAATATTTAGAAGCTAGATAATAATCTTTATTGAGAGATAGTGATTATATGGTCATTGTGAATCAAGGATAACAGGAACATGATTGTATTGATCACACAGCTGGATGGTGAAGTGAGTGGCTTGATCCTGGTAATGATTCAAGCGCCAAAACAAGGTATCCACCATAAGGGGTCATCATCTGTTCATGTTGTTGGATTTGGAAATTTGAGTTGACTTCTTAGTCTGGCTTCAAGTGGCCAGGTAATTGGATTGCAGGTAAAAAACCTGCTTGTATGGAACCTTGATGGTGGGTTGAGACTGCTGTTTTGACACAAGTGTGTTCACCCTTAATGGTCTGTACCAAGTCCCAGAACTCAGTATTGAGCCACACTGGGAAGGAGCAGTCCTTGCAGGTATAATGCTGGCTCTTGAAGCCCCAGTTGGCGTTGTTACAAGAGAAAATATAACCATTGGCCACCATGGCCGGCCCACCTTTGACAATAATATTGGGGGAAAACTTTGGTAGGGAATAAGGAACCTTAAACTTCCTGTCAATGTTGCAGATATTGTGGGCCAACAGAGGGTCCTGTGGGCCAGCAGGAGCATGGCGGAAGCCAGGGAAGTAATTGGGGTAGGGCTTTGAATCATCCCCAGATGAGCTTGAAGGGGGAGTTTGGGGGGAAGCAGAAGGGGGCTTAAAGTGGTGCTCCTCATGTGCAGGAGACTTTTCTTTGAGAAGGGTCTTTTTGCCTTGTCGCTTCTTCTTGGTTGGCTCCTTGTCAGAAGCCAAGTTGTAGAAACTGTGCTCTGTAAGAGAGCCATCAGTTTCCTCTCCCCCAGTAGAGTGAGCAGAACTCTTCTCAGGAGAGGGCTCAGGGGAGGGCTTTGGGGATGGTTTTAGAGTGGCCTTCTTTGATGAGACAGGCTTCTTCTTGGTAGATTTGGTTGGCTTAGAGTGTCAGGAATATTCCTGACATAAACCAGATTTTGACTGAAGAAAAACCCTGGAAACAAGTGAAAGAAGGCCCAAATAAGGGAGCAAAATTTGATAATGAATTTCCCCCATTATCAGGGGAAAAGAAAAATCAAAAGATTGGGAAAAACGGAACTTCATAAAAACCAGAATATTTTATCATCCAAGCAGGCGCCCGTGGCCACCGCGCAGACGCCTGCCCCACCTGCCAGCGCGCCTGTTGCCGGCCACCTGCGCGCCCAGGCAGGCGCCAGCAAGCCTGCCGCCAGTCCCCTGCCCGCCTGCTTGCCCCCCACCACCCAGCCAGCCACCTGCTTGCCACCTGCCAGCCACCTGCCTGCCCGCTTGCCTCCCACCGCCCAGCCAGCCACCCGCTTGCCTCCTGCCCGCCACCTGCCCGCCGCCAGCCTCCCAACTGCCAACCTGGGCCCTGCCCGCCACCTGCTTGCCCATCCAGCCGCCAGCACGCCCACCGCCCACCCGCCCGCCCACCCCGCTCCCAGCAGGCCCACTGCCAGCTCCCAGGGCCCACTCCCCAGCCAACCAAAACCCACCATAACACCCAGCCAATCAGAAAAGTCCCCTGAAGCAGGGGGAAATTTCAAAAATAATTCTTGGTACCAAGAAGAAGGGCAAATTCATATTTTACAACCCAGGCCAAATTCTAAAAATATAGAGGAAAAGCCAAAAATAACCCCCAAAGATAAAAATACCTTGACCTCCAGCCAATGGAACCAGGTGGATAGCAACAATCAGATAGGCCTAGACTCCAACCAAACTAGCATCCCCAAACCAAAAATAGAAGTGTTTAAAGCCAAGAGTTGTCATCACCACCTGACCACCCATCCAGAGGAAATTATTAGCCCCAAGCAGAACTGTCTAAAACCCCAACAGATTGCCCAGGAACAAGGGGTTGGCCATCCCTTCAAACACCAATTCCCAAGTCCCATGACCAAACTTTTGGGGACTGCAGTCCCCTGTTTTTACTCCCATTTGCAAAACTTTGCAAGTGGGGGCTCACTATAAATAAAGGATCCCCTCTCAGTAATAGCTTGTGCTATTATTGAGACTAATACCCTCAATAAAGTGAAATTTCCAGTTTTAACTACAGTTAAACTTACAGATCAAGCCCCTGGCAACCCTCCAACCCAGTGAAGATGAATCACCTCATCTTCACAGCTGTACTCACAGCTTGCCTTGGGATTGGAGGCTACTATCAGAGTTCAGAGTTCTTTGGCCCCTCCACAGAAGGACTAGGTTATGACCCATACCACAACCCTGGCCAACTTAACTCTTCAAACACTGGACCCTGGCCGCCTCTGGTATCTCCCCATTTGACACTCTCCATAGCCATGTATACGTCTGCTTACTACATCCTCACTTACTTTGCCGGGATCTTTGGACGCTTCAACATACACGCCAAAGTATTTTGTTGGCTAATGACGGTGTATCCCATAATCACTGCCTTGACGGGTTTCCAGTTCTCCAATTTGCTACCATACATACTCCAAGTGGTGCCCACCATTCTAAGGTATTATAAGAGGGACGCTTGGTTCCTTTGGGCTGCTTAGAGGGGACCTTGTCCTAAAATAATAGGTAAAAGGGTTTAAAATAAAGCAATGTATTTAAAAAACAAACAAAACAACTTAAAAAGCATAATATATAAAAAGAAAACTTTATATGGCTTTTCTTGGCATTAAAAAGGTAAAGAATACTTATATTTTTTTAAAAGTTATAAATAACAAGTTAAAAGTTAAGAGATTTATAGGAAAGTATTATATTTATAAATAGATTTTATTTTAAAAATTACAAAATATGAAAGAGGAAAGTTAAAAATACAACATAACAAAAAAATCAGATTATTTTATTATGTAAAACATAAAGTTTTATATGTGAGAAGTGAAAAGTGTCAACATTATGAGTGACAATTAGTAAAAAAAGCTGAATTCTCACTGTCAATTAGAAAAATTGTAGACATTATTTTTGACAACATTGTCACTGTCAAATTTTTTTTTGAAATTTCACTATGTTTTTTCATAGTACACTTAATTAAATTTACGTGGGCTAGCAAATATTAGCCATTTTCTGTGTGTGTTTTTTCACATAATGAAATTTAAAAAAACCATATGAAAATAAGTAAAAAAGTATCAAAGTTCTTTATTCTTTTGTTAAAAATAATATTTGGGTAGTGGTAATATGATATTTTACCATAGCGCTTATGTAAAGTTGTTAATAAGTTGTTTTCAGTAATGAAAAGGGTAAAGTGTCAACAACGTCACTTATAACATTCTTTATATGAGGTGACATATTAATCTAGGCTTAATTGTGCCACTCTAATTTGCTTAACTCCACCCCGGGGGATGATCACAAGCAAATAAACAACATTTATGAGTGTCAACATTGTTTTTAATAATAAATTCTATAGTAAATTACATAGTAACTCATGCTTAAATTATTGGATCCCTGTTAGCCACCAATCCATGTATGATATTAAAGCCCAAATAAGTACCACATATATATTTATAACATGAACATTTTAACAATCTACATATGCGCAATGTCTTTTTCTATATATCAATTAAATGAAAAATATTTTTAAATGTGCACTTAATTTTTTATTGTAGATGTTTCAGTTTTGTTATTAAAAATAAGTTATGCTTAAAAAGTGTCAACATTGACTCTTACGTTGTGAAAATAAATAAAAAATAAACAAATTTTTATTAGTAAACATAATACAAAATCTGGTTAAATTAATTTTTTGATCAAGATTAATATTAAATTGTGTCAAAATAGCCACAATTTTGTCGTGTTTTCTGGGTTTGCCCCCCTGAACGCTTAAAAAAAATAATCAAGCTAGCACAACTAGCAAAAAACATAGGAGATTTTGAGTTTGAGTTGACATGGCCACTGTCAACATTTTTAGTGTTGATATGGGAGCTGTTGCCATGGAATCAATAGATACTATTGGCGTGTTGGTTAACCAAGTCATTTAACCTGCGCTGGTCCATCATCAGTTGGTGTTGGGGTCGCAAAATCAGCTCTTGACTGCCGTAGCCACCACTGTTTCCAGCAATCATGCACAAAATATGGCTTATAAAGAATGGTCCCATAGTCTATTTGCTTGCATTTCAGATAACCAGTGTGTTAGGAGATCCTGATCTGTCAGGGTTGACTGATTCATGTTCACATCACTAATACTATTTGCTAACAATAGATGGGCCACAGCCAGGTTGAGACTTCTATTCTGGAATACAGAGAAACTATATCAAGACTGTTATAGTTTGAATCCAGGAGACATCTGAGATATTCCAGGTCTTAGGTCACAGGCCAATCCATAAGCTTCTATAATTAGATGCTAGGCATTCTGGATCCCAAAATAGATGCAAACCTGCCCTACAGAATAAAGACAGGAAAATAAAAACATCCTGTTTCACCGAGAAATGAGACAGAAGACCGCCCGGGCAAATTCTGTATATTAGACCAAACATAAGATGGGGCCCGGGCTATGGATGTCAACTTAGTTGACTGCAACTAAGTCAAGGAATATCTAGGCTGAAGTGGAGAAATTAACAGCCTAGAATATTACCTCATTCTAAAACCTTATTCAGGTTTAGAATCCAATTCTGGGGGTGAAACTAGTAGCTTGGGGATTATAGGCTAGCTAGTAAGAGTTGTCTGCAGCTAGACACCAGTCTGGCTGCTGGCTTTACACTATAAAAAGTCCTTCCAAAATCACTTTGAAGGCAGACAAATAATAACAACCCATATAATATTACTGTATAAAGGCTATTAAAGTAGTATCAGAGTACCCAGGCCACTCTGGTCAGTTACTCTAGGATCTCTTTGTGGCAGGCTTCTGGTTTACGTCAACTTGCCAGTGCTGTGTCCTTTGACCCAAAGATTTCCTTGCTAATTGTCTCCCTTGATTAACTAATAGCAGACTGCCAGATCAAAGGAAATTTAACCCAGACAAAAATAAGAAAAGATCAACATTACTAACAAGCCAAATAGTAGTAGTGTCAAGTACAATAAGAGTGTATTATTGTTACTTTGGAATCCTGCCAAACCACCAAAGACAATTTTGCATCCCAAAGACCACAGGACTCTCCTATCACTTGGCTCAAGCAGCAACAGAACCCAGCCTGTTGCAGCAATCATCTACACCAACTGGAAACACATCTGTACTCATACAGATCTCCTCATCTCAAAATGAATAATACAACTAATAAAAACTATATTTCTTCTTCTTTAAGAACGCAAAATATTGACACAGTGCAACTTGCTAGCTTCAAAAAGTATCTGACCTTATTCCTAAACTCTCTTTGCGCCTCACTCCCTGGTTATATCAAGGATAAACTGTGCAAGCTGGATGATCATCAAGCTACCTGGCATGGCTAGATAGAGTTGACTCTTCTAAATTATTGTCAAGACTTTGAGACCTTATTTGCCAAACTAAATCAGATTTGAGAGCATGTTAATTCCCAGCTCAAGTTGATTGGAGCCCACGCCAATAATTGGGGCCAACGTCTGCACTTACAGTATGGTTTGGACAAGGCCAAGTTAGGAAGCACTTTGTGTCAGGTTCAAAACTATGTTGACAATAGAGTGGCTTTCCTTGAAGTGACTCCGCCTGCTCCTTTGGGTGATGACCCATCCATCTTTGAAGCTAAGGTGTGGGACGCCATAGCCAAACTCAAAGCCACTAATTGACATCAAGCCTCTGTCCCAAACCCCTGCCTTCCAAGCCAACGCCTGATCCTTGCATTGCCATGCTAACAAACCAAGTAGCTACTTTGCAAGGCAAGATTGAGTATTTGAGACAACGCCTCTCTGACCCTGATGGTTCTTCTTCTTGATCTGATGGCAAAGGGAAGGCTGAGGTCACTGGCACTCCTACCAATCCTGATCATGGGTGTTGCCCTGGACTGGAAGGCCAACCCCGTGTTAACTCTGCTCTTGCCTTTGATCATTTAGTGGAAGTAAAAATGATGCTGCAGATAGGCAAGATGCACTGGAAAGGGAGGTACAGAACCTCTCTTGCTTGACAGAAACAATGAATGGACAAGTTACCCCCTGGCCACTCAAACAACTTCTCTGGTAACTTGTATCAATGTAGTTACGGGCACATTGACAGTCCAAAAAATCAAGATTGATGAATTTGGAGCTGCTGTCACTACCGCCTAGGATATCAGTGGACAGAACAGCTCTACCCTAGACACCCTAGAAGAGAGCCTTTGACTTCTCTGGGCTAGACAACCTGCTTCTGAATCTGAGTTTGAGGGCAATCCACACATCAACATTCTCAACCTAGGTGACAACAGCCAATCCACTTCCTTGTTCATTGACCCAAAATACAAACCAACCATAAAGCATATATGTGACCCTAAAATCTCTACAATTGAAGCCTTTCTGAAAATCTATCAGACTGCAATGTGTAAAGCTACTGACAATCTTAAAAAGGAGCACATTCTTACCTGCCTCCATCCTTTGTGCCAAGAAGTTATAGTCCCTGAGCTTCCATCCATTGTCACTTGGGAAGACATGAAACGCCTCCTTATTGAGGAATTTGGAGGGGATCTCATCTTGGAGGTCAAGAAAGATGAATTTATGCACGTTACCTTTAAGCCCAAGAAAACCCTGGCTGAGAACGCTGACAACTTCTATATTGAAGGACAACAGTTAATCACCAGTCAACAGCTAACCCCCTGTGAAGCCTATACACCATGTTCAAACGCTTTAAAGGTATCCCAGCTTATGTGCCTGCACTTTAAGGCCCACAAAGCTTCTTTTAGGTCCATGAAGAGCATTGAGACTCTCTTGCAAGACATGCATTTGACCCACGGGGTACTGTTGTTTGTAAAAATAAGGCCAGTAACACTGGGACCACATCCTGTACTCCACACATTATGACTCTGGGCTCAGGTGGACAATATAAGCGGCAAGAATGTCATAACTGCGGTCAAATAGGGCACCACTTGTGTATCTGCACTAATCCCCAGGTAAAAGGTTGTGACCCTAAGGAACAGGCAGGAAAAGAGAGGTCAGCTTAGAGGTAGAGACGCTCTCTGCTGACCAATCTCCCCTGTCTCCTCCTGATCCTTCCTCTGACAAGGAACCTCCCTCTTCCTCTGGCCCAACTATTCTTCATATATTTCATGATCTTTCCAGTGATTCTGATCCTGAAGATTCTGACTGTGATGAATCAGATAGGTATGGCTACTCCATTCTGGCTGTCCCAGACACTTTGTCTGTCCCTTACAAGCTTTTCTCAGGGAAAACTACCACTACCTCTTGCACACCTTCAGTCAAAGCCAAGGCTGTGGTAGCTTGTCCCTACCTGGCCCAGACTCATTGACCTCCTGTCTTAGAAGACTCTTCTGAAGAAGCTACCAAGCTAGCTGAAGCCCTCTTTCAGAATGTGACTTTATCTCTCCCTTGCTGACTGTGTATAAGAAAATTACTGCCTTAAAATGCATGTTAGCTAAATGAGAAAAAGAGCTAGAAACCACGCAGGATGTGTTGGCTGTCTTGTCCCCCTTTTGGAAAGATACTACTCATGTGGAAGTATTGATCCAAAAGGTTAAAATCAAAGCCATTCTGGACACGGGCTCTCCAGCCAACGTTGTCAGAAATTGCGCCATTAATACTATTTTGATATGGCCTTAAAATAATGATAAATGCAAAGATTTAACTGGTTTTTCTTTCAAGTTTGGGAATTTCTTGCTTTTTGTAAATGGGTCTGTGCCAATATCCACTCATTCCGGAATACCTTACCTTCCCTTATCTGATCCTGGTATGACCTCATCCCAACGTGACCCCCTCAGCCACTCCGTCTACCTAATGAGTGATCACCTTCCCTTGTCTACTATTTAAGTAGAATCATTTCTCTAATAAAGACAAGTTTATCCACATTTGCGTTGACTTTAATATTCTTCAAGCCTTTTCCTGTACTTTTTGCCAAAAGTAGTTCCACATCTTGTATTCCAGAGAATTAAGTTACATGCCCTTAATTTTGCCCTGAAGGCTAACCCAAGGCTAGCTTCAAACCTCAAATCTTTTGTTATAAAGATTTACCACTGTGTCCTCCTGGATGTTGTCCCCAGGGGCCAAACACAAAAAAATGGTGCTCACTACAGGGGCTGCAAGCCCCTTGGTTAACCTGTTCCCACGTGCATTCTCTGGTTCTTCTCCCTTTGTTTCCAAAAACCCAAACAACCTAAAGTTTCTAGTCCTCCCCTAGAAGAAGACATCACTGATGCCCCCTCAACTCCCATGGTACTGGTGCTGTCCCCCAGGCCCCCTTCCAGCTTTCTTGCTTGACTACAAGCAAGCTTGTGCTGCTGCCTGCTCTACTCTGGCACTGTGGCAATGCACACTATCCCTAGTCTTTGTCCCGGGTATGATTCTGAAGACCTACATTCCTTCCTCTTGGACTTTGGTCTCCCCCCTGCACTAATGGAGTCCATGGATAAATTGGTGTGTTGGTCAACCAGTTCATCAAACCCGCCCTGGTTCACCATCAACTTGCATTAGGATTTTAGAACCAGCTTGTAAATGCTGTAGCCATCTTTGTCTCAAACAACCATGCTCAAAATATGGCATATCAAGAATAGTCCCACAGTCTCTTTGCATGTATTTCCAATAACCAGCGCAACTCACTGGCCTCCCAGAAGTACTTGAACTCTTCACTGAATTCCCTTTTTTTCTTGCTCCCTGTATACATCAAGGATTAACTATGTAAATTAGATGTGCATTAAGCAGCGTGGTGTAAGCAAATTGAGGCCTCTCTGCTAAAGCATTACCAGGATTTTGAGACTCTGGTTAGCAAACTTACCCAATTTGAGAACATATTAATTCTCAACTCAAACTGGTTGGAGCTCATATTAATACTTGGGGCTGCCATCTGCAGCATCAATATGGTCTGGATAAGGCTGCACTAGGCGACACTCTATATCAAGTGCAAAATTATGTGGATGGTAGAATAGCATCTATTGAGATGACTCCTCCTGCTCCTCCTGTTGAGGTCCTACTTGAATTTGAAGCCAAGGTATTGGAAGCCATAGCAGAGCTCAAGGCTATCACTTGGCGTCAATTATCTGTTAAATACCCTTCTCCAGTCAAACATATGCCCAACCCTTGCATTGCTTTGCTCACTGATCAAGTAGCTACTTTTTGAGGAGACATTGAGTACTTAAGACAACACCTCTCTAATCCTGAGGACTTGTCCTCTGAGTCTGAAGGTGAAGAGGAAACTGAAGTTGCTAATACTCCCGCTCAAGACAATCATGGTTGTTGCCCTGGTTTGGAAGGCATACCCCAGGTAAAATATGCCCTTGCATTGGATCAGCTTGCAGAAGTAATAAATGATGTTGCTGATAGGCAGGACACATTGAAGAGAGAGGTACAAAACCTCTCCTGCTTTACCAAGACAATGAATGGACAGGTCATCCCCTTGGTTTCCCAAACCACTTCCCTGACCACTTGCCTCAACGGGATTACTAGCACCCTATTGGTGCAACAAATTAAGATTGAAAAATTTGGAGTTGCTGCCGCTACTGCTAGAGATATTAGTGGACAGAACAGCTCTACCTTGGATACCCTATAGGAAAGCCTTCAACTCCTCTGGGCTAAACAACCTGCTGCTGAATCCAAGTTTGAGTTCAAAACCCACATTAACATCCTCAACCCAGGTGACAACAGCCAATCCACCTCCTCATCCATTGACCTCAATTACAAGCCTTTGTTCAAGCAGATATTTGACCCTAAAACCTCTACCATTGCTGCCTTTCTGACAATTTATGAGACTGCAATGCGCAGGGCCACTGATGAACTTAAGAAGGAGCATATTCTTACCTGTCTCCATCCCACATGCCAAGAAGTGGTGGTCCCCAAACTCCCTTCCATTGTCACTTGGGAGGACATGAAGCGCCTCCTTATTGAGGAGTTTAGAGGAGATCTCAGCTTGGAGGTCAATAAGGATGCATTTATGAACATCATCTTTAAGCCCAAGGAAACTCTGGCTGAGTTTGCAGATTGCTTCTACATTGAAGGCCAACAGTTAATCACCAGTTGACAGGTAACTCCTTGGGAAGCTTACACAGCTTGTTCAAATGCTTTGAAAGTGAACCAGCTTCTATGCCTACACTTTAGGGCACACAAGGCTTCACTCACCTCTATGAAGAGTATTAGAAACACTCTTGCAAGACATGCATTTGACCCATGGGGGTACAGTGATGCGTGAAAATAAAGCCAGTAATGCTGGGACTACCTCTTGTACGCCGCACATTATGATGCTGGGCTCAGGTGGACAGACTAAAAGGCAAGGTTGTCATAACTGTGGCCAAATAGGGCACCACTTGCATACTTGCACTAATCCCCGAGTGGAAGGTTGTGACCCCAAGGAACAGGCAGGAAAAGAGAGGTCAGCTTAGAGACAGATATGCTCTCTGCTGACTAATCTCCCCTGTCTCCTCCTGATCCTTCCTCTGACAAGGAACCTCCCTCTTCCTCTGGACCAACTATCCTTCATCCATTTCATGATCTTTCTAGTAATTCTGAGCCTGAAGATTCTGACTGTGATGAATCAGATAGTTATGGCTACTCTTTTCTGGCTGTCCCAGAAACTGTGTCTGTCCCTTACAAGCTTTTCTCAGGGAAAACTACCACTACCTCTTGCACACCTTCAGTCAAAGCCAAGGCTGTGGTAGCTTACCCTTACCTAGCCCAGGCCCGTTGACCTCTTGTCTTGGTTGACTCTTCTGAGGAAGCAGCCAAGATAGCCAAAGCTCTCTTCCACAATGTAACTGTATCTCTCCCACTGCAGACTGTGTATAAGGAGATTCCTGCCTTAAGGTTCATGTTAGCTAAATTAGAAAAGGAGCTAGAGGCTGCAAAGGATGAGTTGGCTGTCTTGCCCCTCTTTTGGAAAAGATACTACTTGTGTGGAAGTATCAATTCAAAAGGTTAAAATCAAAGCCATCCTGGACACAGGTTCTCCAGTCAACATAGTACCTTCAAAACTAATGAAGAAACTTGAGCTGGCCCCTGACCTCAACTACACTCAGTTGTATGGCACAGCTGGCATGGCACAAACTTGGGCCATTGGTGCCTACTCTACTCTACCCATGAGGTTTGGGAAACTCCTCATTGTTTCCCCCGCTATAGTCCTTGAGAACAAAAGCTATGATCTCTTGGTTGGTACACAATTCCTTTGAGAGTATAACAGGGATTGTAAACCTTCAAGATGGGTATCTATTTCTCTTATGATATGAGGTCCCTTTGATTTTTGAAGAACATCTGTGCATACCTGGCAAATGTCTTAAAACTTGCGTGCTTGAATACCCCACAGGTATCTTCTCTCTCAAGTATAGGACTGACTCCTCCAACATGCACACCCCTTCTCTTTCCTGCCCTGCAGAGGAAGGGGTACCTCTTCTTTCCCCAGCAGCTATCATCATTTCTCCGGGCTCCCAAGTGGTGATTGACTCTCAGATCTCTTACAAACTACCTGAAAAGTTGTTCTTGGAACTCTACTCACCTGAATCCCTAATCTGTAAAGAGCCCCGCCTGTGTTCAGGGATTCTAGATCAAACCCACAAAGAGTCTGTACAACTATTGCTTGCCAACCTGATGGCCCTGCCCATGCAGGTGACCCAAGGCCAGGTTATAGGGCATGGTCGTATACTGGGAGCAGAACAAGTGGCATCCTTCTATCCTTTTGGAACTTTTAGTGATTTCAATCTGCCTGAAGACAATCCCCAAGTTCTCTCCTTATTCACTGCTGCCATCTTCCCCCAATTTTCTCCCATTCAACAAAAATACGTGTTAGACTTGATCAATCAGTTTAGCAATATTTTTGCCTTTGGACTATGGCCAAGCTAAAGGGGTCATTCATCAGATCAATGCTGGTGATGCACCTCCTTTTTGTACCAAACCATACTTCTGTAGTAGGGTAGAGGATGCTCAGGTATCTAAGGATATAAAGCAACTCTTAGACGCTGGGCTACTAGCTCCCTCTCAGAGCCTGTGAGCCTCACTGTTACTGATCCTAAAGAAGAAGGATGGAGGGCATCACATTGTAATGGACTACTGCCGCCTGAACTCTCTCACTAAGAAAGATTTGTACCCCTTGCCCAGAATTGACAATGCTCTCAGACAGCTGGGTGGTTCCAAGTTTTTCTCAGCCATGAATCTAGCCTCTGGATACTAGCAAGTTGACTTATCACCAGAAGACCAAGAGAAGGCTGCTCTCATTACCTCTGAGGGGCTCTATGAACCTACTTGGATGCCCCAAGGACTCTGCAATGCCCTGGCTATATTTCAACGGGCTATGGATTCCATCCTACAAGATCTAAAGCTCTCTTGTGTCCTTGTGTACCTTGATGAAATCACTATATTCAGCGCTACCTTTACCAATCATTTGGAACACCTCAAGGCTGTCTTCATCAAGATCCTCAAAGCTGGCTTGAAGCTCAAACCCTCCAAGTGCTCCTTCTTTAAAGAACAACTCAAGTTCTTAGGTCATGAGGTCACTCAAACTGGAATCTGCCCCATGAACAATAAGGTGGAAGCCATCAACAAGATGCTACCTCCCACAAATCTTTAACAGGTTCAAGTATTTCTTGGTATGATGGGCTACTACCAATAGTTCATACCTGATTTTGATGAACTGAGTGAACCCCTCATTCAATTGCTTTGCAACGTCCTCTTCAAGTGGACCACAGCCAGTAACAAGCATTCAAAGCGTTAAAGGCCAAGCTCAAAGAGGCTTCTATCTTGGTCTACTCTGATTATGATAAAGAGTTCATCTTGTATACTGATGCTAGAAGATTAGCTGTGGATGCCATCTTAGCCCAGCTTGAGACAAAGGCGTAGATCAACCTGTAGCCTACTCTTCATAGGTCCTCAATAAGCACAAGAAAAACTACAGCGTCAATGAAAAGAAATGTCTGGCAGTGCTGCATGCGGTAAAACAGTCCAGGCACTTCATTTTTGGGACCCACTTCACTGTGGTTACATATCACTCCTCCCTCAAATGGCTGCAACAACTAAGGGAACCTGAAGGTTGACTAGCACGTTGGGCTCTGCACCTGCAAGAATACAATTTCACTGTAATACACCAACTGGGGCCCAATATTAGAACACTGATGGCTTGTCAAGGATGCCAATACTAGCTATCCACCCTGCTGACACTGATTGTCTATACAAATTAATAGGGTACCCTGACTCTTGAACCACCAAGCCAGAAGACATTCAACTGGCGCTACAAGCCCTATCTAAGGACACTGTAATTTGAGATAGGCAGCTCTTCAAGAAAGTCAACAATGCCTATCTGCCCTAAGTTTGCCCTAGCATGAGGATAGCCATTATCCTCCAAGCTCACATTGACACTGGACATGAAGGTATAGCCAAAACATATGACTGGCTATGCAAGAACTTCTACTGGGATAACATGCGCCTTCTGACCCCTGATGTTCTTGCCTCCTGTCATTTGTGTCAACTCTAACGTCCTTGCCCTTCCAAACACCAATTCAAGCTCATCCCCCCTAAACATGCCTTTCACACTGTGAGTTTTGATGCTGTTGGACCTCTCCCTTGGTCTAGATCTGGGTGTCAATTTATCTTAGTTACCATAGACCATTTTAGCAAATGGGTCAAAGCCAGAGCTACAAAAGATATAGCTTCTAAGACCACTGCTAATTTCTTGCTGCAAGATATCTTCTACCAACATGGTTGCCCTCAAGTCCTACTTTCTGACAATGGCACCAATTTTAATGCTCGCCTCATCATGTCTATTGTCAAAGCTATGGGTACCCACCAATCTTTCTCTGCTCCATATAACCCTTCAACTAATGGAACCGTTGAACAAGCCAATTCCTCCCTGGTGTCCATAATGAGGAAACTCATGCTCTCTGACGCTGCCAATTGGGATATGTTCCTCCCTGCTGCCCTCTTTGCTTATCAACTCATTAGACACCAAGTAGCTGGCCAGTTCCCCTTTGCCATGCTGTATGAACGGGAAGCCACTACCCCCTCAATCTTGAGACCCCCCTTGATCAAAGTTGATGCTTCTGCAAATCCTGAGGCCCATGATAAAGACTTAAACAATTGTATCATTGACATCCAAGCAACAGCTTATTCAACTGCTTACAAGGTCAAGGCTCTGGAGCTCTCCCCGTCCAATGCCTCTAGAGCCCCCTCCCTGAGTACCAAGTAGGTGACCTGGTTCTCTACTATCATTATTGTACAGGTGATAGAGCTCATAAGCTAGATTCCCTCTGGGTTGGGCCCTGTGAAGTCACATTTAAGAAGGGTGTTGAGTATACTGTGAAATTGCTGTCCTCTGAACGTCCTTTTGCCCAGGTCCATTCCAAATTCCTTTGCAAATATCAACTCCCTTTGTCTAATATTGAGGGGGGAGATATTGGAAATTGCGCCATTAATGCTATTTCAATATGGCCTTCAAATAATGATAAATGCAAAGATTTGATTGGTTTTGCTTTCAAGTTTGGGAATTCCTTGCTTTCTGTAAATGGGTCTGTGCCAATATCTGCCCATTCTGGAATACCTTAACTTCCCTTGTCTATCCCTGGTATGACCTCATCCCAACGTGACCCCCTTGGCCACTCTGTCTACCTAATGAGTGATCACTGTCCCTTTTGTACTATTTAAGTAGAATCATTTTTCTAATAAAGACAAGTTTATCCACATTTACGTTGGCTTTAATATTCTTCAAGATTTTTCCTTTCCTTTTTGCCAAAAGTAATTCCACATCTTTTATTCCAGGAAATTAAGGTACATGCCCTTAATTTTGCCCTGAAGGCTAACCCAAGGCTAGCTTCAAACCTCAAATCTTTTGTTATAAAGATTTCCCACTGTGTCCTCTTGGATGTTGTCCTCAGGAGCCAAAAACAACAAACAAGGTATTATCCAAGCTAATGATGAAGCTTAAGCTGGCTCCTGACCTCAAATAAACTCAATCATATAGTACTTCTGGCATGGCTCAAACCCAAGCCATTGGTGCCTACTCCGCTCTGCCAATGAAGTTTGGGAAACTCCTCATTGCATCTCCTGCTGTTGTCTTAGAGAACAAAAGCTATGATCTCCTGGTTGGCACACAATTCCTTTGCAAATATAATGGGATAGTAAACCTTCAAGATGGATACCTTTTGCTCTTAGAATATGAGTTCCCTTTGATTTTTGATGAACCTCTGCTCCTACCAGGCAAACATCTTAAGACTTGTGTGCTTGAGTACCCCACAGGTATCTTCTTGCTCAAGACCATAACTCACACCTCCAATATGTGTTCCCCTCCTCATTCCTGTCCCACAGAGGAAGGTCTTCCTCCCCTTTCCCCTGCAGCTATTACCATCCCTCCAGGCTCCCAAGTGATTATAGACTCTCAGATATCCTATGAACTGCCTTAGAAATTGTTGTGTTTTGAGGCGCGGCACAGACACATAACAAGGAATACTGACCTTAGGATTGGATTTGTACTAAGTATTGGTTAGATGGCAGGGAAGGCTATGCAACTACCTTGTGGCCCTGGATAAATAATTTCTACTAGTTGTGGCTAGAGAGAGGCGCCAAATTACTGGAAGACACAAAGACAAAAATGTGAATAGAACTTAATTTTATTGGTGAATAGAAAAAAGAATATATAGTGGTAGACAATACCACAAAACCCTACCAGGACTTTAGGATCACTTTCCAAAAGCATGAGTGGGGAAATTGAGTTGCACAGAGTCAGGAAACCAAACAATTGTATTTCCCAATTCATCTATAGACTCATTTAGAGAGGCAAAAGCAAAAGAGAGAGCTTTGTCCTTGAAATAGCCAACCAAAGGCAAAAGTGAAACATGGTGAATGGCGGCATTCACAATATTGCCCCCCTCTAGATTGGACTTAGGGGGTGGTACTTGCAGAGGAACTTTGCATGCACTCCAGCAAACAGACAACCACTAGAGAGGATCTTTACGGTGTACTTGGACCCTTGCTTGAAGGTCACTTCCAAGGGGCCAACCCACAGAGTGTCTAGTTTATGCGTGTTCACCCGCTCTATGCTGGTAATAAAAAACACAGTTGCCAATGTTAAACTCAGGCAAGGGGGAGAGTCCAGCATTACCAGGGGAGAGCTCAAGCATCTTAGTCTTATATGCAGAGGTGTAAGCAGTGGCCTGTATATCAATTATGCAGTTGACTAGATCTTTGATGTGGTTGTTGGGATTCATGGCCTTATTGGAGGAGAGTAGGGGGGCCAAGAGCAACAGAGTGGTAGCCTCACGCCCATACAGCATAGCAAAAGGGGAATATATGGTGACCCAATGTTTGCTAAGGCAATACACAAAGAGAGCATCAGGTAAGTATAAATCCCAATTTGCAGCGTTAGAGTAGGTGAGCTTCCTAATGATAGAAACAGTGTTGAATTTCCACGCTCAACTGCCCCATTGGTAGAAGGGTTGTAGGGAGCAGAGAAAGACTGGTGAGACCCCAAGGCTTCAACAACAGAGGTTACCAACTTAGCATTGAAATCAGTGCCATTGTCAGATAGCTACACTTGAGGGCAGCCATGGAGGTAGAAAACATCTTGTAACAGGAAGGCACAGTTGTCTTAGTAGTGATGTCCTTAGTAGGGCAAGCTTCTACCCACTTGCTGAAGTAATCTACAGCAATTAGGATAAAGCAACAACCAGAGCAAGAGCGGGGGGGAGGACCTACAGCAACAATACTAATAGTGTGAAAGGTATGTTTAGGGGGAACTAATTTGAACTTGTGGGAGGCAGATTGCGGTCTCTGGAGCTGGAAGACGTGGCAACTAGCTATTAAGTCTGGAATCAGAAGGCAAAGGTTTTCCCAGATGTAATTTTTCTGAAGCCAGTCAAAAGTCTTGGCAATGCCTCCATGACCAGTCTCTTTATGAGCTTGTAGCACTAACAAAAGGCAAAGACTGGGTTGTACATAAGGCAGATATTGATCTCATACTTTCTTGAAGAGCTGATTGTTGTGTATGAGTGTATCTTCAGATAGTTTAGACAAGGCTACTTGGACTTTTTCTGTCTTGCTTTCCCAAGAGATAGGGTATTCAATTAGCTCATACAGCCAATCAGCCTCAGAAGGATGTAAAGCAAGGACGGACATTCTGGATAAACCACAATTATTCTGATGTTGAATCCTGGGGCAATGGAGCACAGTGAAGTCATAACCTTGTAGGCAGAGGTCCCATCTAGCTAGTCGTCCTTCTGGCTTCTAAAGCTGTTGTAACTACTTAAGCAAAGCGTGGTCAGTGACAACAGTGAAATAGGTACCATACATGTAATGACAAAACTGTTTGACTTCATGCAGTACAGCAAGACATTCTTTCTCTGTGACACTTTAGTTCTTCTCATTCTTGTTTAGAACATAGAAAGCATAAGCCACATGATGATCCACACCTTTGTTGTCTAGTTGGGCCAAAATAGCCCCAATAGCAAGATTTATAGCATCACTGTATAGGATGAATTCCTTATTGTAGTCAGGATACACTAGGATGGGAGCCTCCTTGAGTTTCTGTTTAAGGGTCTCAAAGGCTTGCCGTTGGCTGGTGGTCCATTCAAAAGGGTCGTTACATAACAACTAGACTAGGGGCTCACTAGTATTGGAAAAGTTGGGAATGAACTGCATATAGTAGCCCATCATACCCAGAAAGACTTGTACCTTTCAAAGGTTAGTGGGCGGAAGCATTTTGTTGATGGCTTCAACCTTCTTAGTCATTTGATGAATCCCTGTCTGGGTTACTTCATGGCCCAAGAATTCAAGACACTCTTTGAAGAAAGTGCACTTAGAGGGTTTTATCTTGAGGCCAGCTTCTCAAATTTTTACTAACACCTCTTTGAGATGAGCCAGGTGATTGGCAAAGGTAGCACTGAAGACCGTTATATCATCTAGATAGACTAAGACACACAACAACTTCAAGTCACGCAGGATGGAGTCCATGGCCCTCTGGAAAGTTGCCAGGGCATTACAGAGCCCTTGCGGCATGCTGGTAGGCTCAAAAAATCCTTCTGATGTGATGAGTGCAGCCTTCTGACGGTCTTCAGGAGAGAGGTCAACTTGCCAGTAACCAGACGCCAAATCCATGGCAGAGAAAAACTTAGAACCTCCAAGGCGTCAAAGAGCGTCATCAATACGCAGTAAGGGATAGGAATCTTTCTTGGTTAGAGAATTCAACCTTCAATAGTCCGTCATAATCCTGTGTCCACCATCCTTCTTCTTTAGGATGAGTAGGGGTGAAGCCCAAGGACTTTGGAGAAGGGCCAGTAGCCCAGCGTCTAATAGTTGTTTGAGCTCTTTAAACACCTGGGCGTCCTCCATGCAACTGCGGCAATATGGTTTAGCGTGGAAGGGGGGCGTTTCCAGTATCAATATGATGTATAACTCCTTTGGCTAGGCCATAGTTGGTACTGTCTTTGGCAAAGATGTCTGAAAATCAATCTAGCAATTCAAGCACCTCTTTCTGTTGAACCAGGATAGCTGTGGGAAGTCTTGTGCAGTAAACAAAAATAGGACTTGGGGTTTGTCTTCTGGTAGGTTAAAGTCCTGAAACATACCAAAGGGATGAAGGGACAAGACATCAGGAGCATTCAATAATTTGCTATAACCAACAACCTGCCCTCTAGATACGTTTATGGGGAGAGCAGTTAATTTGGCTACTAAAAATTGAACATGGTCCTTATGGGAGACATCGAGGATTCTAGGACAGAGGTAAGTTTTGTTGCAACCTAATGAGGAAGGAAAGTACAACTCCAAGAAAGTTTTTTCAGGTATATCATACTAACTTTGAGAGTCCAGGATGGCCTGAGAGCCAGGGGAATAGTTAAAGTGGATGTGGCCAGGGGAGGGATCCCCTCAGACGCAGGATAAGCCATGGGGGGACACATCATGTTAGAGGAGTGGGTATGGTACTTTAGAGTGAAAACACCAGTGGGATATTCTAAAGCACACGTCGTGAGGCGCTTCCTGGGAACTTTAATTGGCTCTTCAAAGATCAGAGGGACTTTGTACGCTAGAATAGAGAGGTAATCATCTTTCAAGTTGATGATCACATTGTATTCCCCAACGAACTGGGAACCAACTAAAAGATTGTAGCTTTTTGTTCTCTAAGACAACTGCAGGCGCGGCTAAGAGAAGCTTGCCAACCTGCATGAGGAGAGCAGAGTAGGCTCCTATGGCGCAAGTCATGGATAATCCAGCTGTGTCATACAACTGGTGATAATTAAGGTAGGGGGCAAGCTTGAGCTTTTTGACAAGATTTGAGGAGGCAGCGTTAACCAGAGAGCCATTATCCAAGACGGCCTTGATCTTCACCATTTTGGATGGATATTTCTATGTGAGTGGTAGTACAACTAAAGGGTGGAAGGACAGCCAAAATATCTTGAGCCTCTGCTAGTTCCTTGTCCCACTTCTCAATCATGCATCTTAACCTTAGCAACTCCTTATAAACAGTCTGGAGAGGGAGAAAAACTGACACTTTCTTGAATACAGCGTCAGAGACTTCAGCAGCTTCTTCCAACAACTTCACTAACATGGGGGACCTCTTTGCTTGAGTGGGTAGGGGTGAGAGACAACTTCTTTGGACTCAGGCAAAGGCTTAGTAGTTGTTGTAGTCTTCCCTGATTGTAATTTTTAGGGACTGCAATGGTTTTAGAGACAGCAAGAACAGAGTACCCATACACGTCAGGGTCTTTGACATCAGAATCATCCAGGTCAGAGTTGTCAGAGATATTGTGAAACAATAGGAGGATAAGAGGAGCCTAAGTGTCATCAGGCTCAAAGTTAGTTATAGAGGGAGGGATTGAAAGAGACTGGGAAGAATTGTCAACCAAGAGCGTCTCTGCCTCTAGGTTAACTGTTCTTTTCCCGCCTGCTCCTTGGGATCAGCTCCTTAAACCTGAGTGTTGGTGCAGACTCAAGAATGGTGACCTATCTGACCACAGTTGTGGCAATCTTGGCGTCAAGAAAGATTTTGCAAGTTCATTGTAAGGATGCAAGGGCCACAGTAAGACAAACCAGAGTTAGAAGCCTCATAATTCTCCCAAACAACTGCTCCATAATGGGTAAGCAGCATGTCCTGCAACAGCGTCTTTATGCTCTTCATGGAGGAAAGCATAGCTTTATGGGCTTTGAAGTGAAGGCACAGAAGCTGGTTAACCTTGAGGGCTTGAGCAAAGCTATGTAGCCTTTGTGATCCGTCAATTGTCTGCTTGTTATCAGTTGCTGTCCTTCCATGTAGACTCTGTCTGAAAACTTACCTAGAGTCTTCTTAGGTTTGAAAGAAATGTGCATGGAGGCGTCCTTCTTTACTTCCAGGCTAAGGTTGCCACCAAATTTGTCAATCAGAAGCTGCTTCATATCTTCCCACGTCTCAATGGTGGGTAGTTCAGGCACCACCACCTCCTGGTAAGCCAGGTGTAGACAGGTCAGAATATGTTCTTTCTTAACCTTGTCTGATGCTTGTCTCATGGCAGTTTTGTAGATAGTTAGGAAAGCTGCAATGGTCAAGGTTCTGGGGTCAAAGACTTGCTTAAAGGTAGGCTTAAAATGTGCTTTGGGAGTTGGACCACCATTGTTGCTATCAAGTACGTTTATACACAGTGAAAACTCTGCCTCAGATTCTGAAGGGGGTTGTCTAGCCCATAGCTGGCAAACACTTTCTTCAAGGGTATTAAGAGTCTCAACAGCACGGGCCCCAGTATTGACAGCTTGAGTGGTCTGTTGTGTAGTAGCATCTAGGCGTTGACCTTGGGTGGTCACTACTATGGAGAGCTCAGCCAGTCAAGAAGTAAGGGATGGTCCCACTGAGAGGCAAGGGGCAAACCTGTTGCTCATAGAGTTAATCAGTTCACTCATCTCTTGTATGTCTCTATCCAGCTCAGTATAGTCCCTCTTCAAATGATCCACCTCATTAGCTAGGGCAATTTATTCCATAGCACATTAGATTTGAGGGGCTCCTGGTAAGCCAGGGTAGCAACCATCTTTTTCAACAATCCCAACTGGACTAGCAGCAGCTACCATCATCTCACGTAGGGCAGAAAGTTCTTACTATAGCTCTGCAACTTGAGCAGTCAACTCAAGCACCTGGGGGTCAGGTTGAGGCACCTCAGAAGGAAGTCCTTGACTGCAAGAAGCTGTACATAGCTCTTGAATAGCATCCCATATTCTCTGCTCTCAATTTGCCAAGTCATCAACAGGAGGAGAAGGCGGAACATCAGGTTTGGGAGTGGACAGCTCATTCACCTGACTCTGAAGTTTGGCAATAGCAGCGGCAGTGGTAGCTCTCTCTTGATTGAATTCTGCACTGAGCTCATTTAGACCTTGGGCTGCAAGGTCAGCTACCTGTTGCAATTGCTCAAAGGAATGACACTGAATGCATTGAGCTGTTGCACTAGGCGCTCAAAATTAGAGAGATAAGTGTTTAAAGTGGAATCTACTTGAGTTTGCCAGGGTTTTTCTAGCTGGTGAAACTCATGTAGACACTCTCTCACGTATTTGGGGGTGGACTGGCGCATTTTTTTGATAGAATTAACCAAACAGGTCTGGGAGATAATAGAGTTGCGCTGATTGTCAGATACCAAGGAAAACAGGGAATGGATCCACTGTTGTTAGGCAGCAAACTGGTCCCAGTGATGAGTAACTGCTGCTTGTAGAAACGAGATTTCTTGGACGTGGAGCCCCAACACCATTTGATGGTGGGCCAAGGCAGGTTGCACAAAGGATAATAGTAAGTGCTCAGCGGAGCCAGCTGCTGAGAGGAGATGCTGTGGAATTTGAGGAGCCACAATCAATTTATAGTATTACACTTGACTGAAATGCAGCTGAAGGCAAGGGATGGCTCCTTCACAGGCTATCCCAAGGGCTACTGCCATGATTTGTTCTAAGTCAGGGGTACCCATGGGGTAAGCAACTAGGTGGGGACCATTCCCGAGGTTCAGTATAGTAGGGATAATAGGCAGGTTAGCAATATCTTCTTCAATAGGAGGGCTAGTAATTTCAGGTGAAGTTGGCTCTTGTATAGGCAGAGGCAAAGGACCTAAAAACGTGGATGCAAAAGGGGTAGCTGAGGGGCTTACAGCCCCTGTAGTGAGCACCATTTTTTGTTGTGTTCTGAGGCGCAGCACAGACACACAATGGGAAATCCTAACCTTAGGATTGGATTTATACTAAGTCTTGGTTAGATGATATGGAAGGATATGTGATTACCTTGCAGCACTGGAAGAATAATCTCTACTAGTTGTGGCTAGAGAGAGGCACGGAAGTACTGAAGACACAAAGACAAAAATGTGAATAGAACTTAATTTTTATTGGTGAATATGAAATAGAATATATAGTGGTTAGGAATACCACAAAACACTACCAGGACGGTAGGATCACTTGCCACCAGCATGAGTGAAGCAAGTGAGTTGCGCAGGATCAAGAAACCAAACTATTGTATTTCTTGACTCAGTCATCAACTCATTTTGAGAGGCAAAAGCAAGAGTTTTGTCGTCAAAATGGCCCACTGAAGGCGAAATCAACACATGGTGAATAGCAGTATTCACAACACTCCCTGAGAGAAGAACATCCAAACTTAGAATTAACTTGATACCAGGCTCCTCCCCCACCTGGAGAAAACTCTATCCCATGAACCAAGCGCAGGGAATTGCAATGAAGGCGTACCTTGACAAAAACTTAGCAAAAGGGTTTATGCGTTGATCCAACTCCCCATGTTTGTCACCCATGTTCTTTGTAGAGAAAGCTGATGGCACCCTTAGGCCAGTCGTGGACTTCACCAAACTGAACACCATAACCATTAAGAATTGAAACCCCTTATTGTCTGCTGAGTCCTTGACCAACTGACTTACTCACGCCAAGGTGTTTTCTAAGCTAGACCTATGCAGTGCATATAACCAGATATGTATTGTGGGAGGTCATGAGTGGAAGACGGCGGTTTGCACTCCCTTTGGGCTTTATGAATACCTTGTAATGCCCTTTGGGTTTAGTAACGCCCCTGCAGCCTTTCATGGCCTAATGAGTGAGGTAATCTTTCCTCTACTTGATGTCTGTGTGGCCGTCTATCTTGACAACATCTTGGTATACCCACAGAACAAGGAGGCCCACACTATACACCTACAAGAGGTCTTCCAATTGCTCATTGACAACCAATTGTTCTGTAAGCTTGAAAAATGCAAATTTTTTGTTGCCAAAATTGAGTTCCTTAGATACAAAATTAACCCAGGTGGGTTTGTGGTTGTCCCCTCCAAGGTACAGGAAGTCTTAGACTGACCTAGACCTACAACACGCACCAAGCTTTGTGGTTTCTAAGGCCTGGCAAATTTTTGCTGCAAGTTTATCAAGGATTTTTCCTCTACTTCTCTTCTGCTCCCTCATCTCACCTCCAAAAAGGTTCCCTTTATCCGGTCATCAGAAGCTGACCAGGCGTTTGAGACCCTTAAGAAGCTGTTCACCTTGGCTCCTGTCCTTCTCCACCCAGACCCTGAATGCTAATTTTTTTGGACACAGATGCCTCCAACTTTGCCCTAGGAGGGATGTTACTGCAGTTTGGGGAGGATAGTGAACTCCACCCTGTGGCGTTATACTCCTACAAGCTGCTTGACCAAGAAAGAAATTACCATTTGTATTAGAAGGAACTATTTGCCATTGTCAAATCCTTGGACCACTGGCGTCACTTTTTGGAAGAAAGTAAATTCCCTGTGAAAATCATCAACAATCATAAAAACCTCCTTTACTTCACTGAGAAGAGGAAGGTTAGCCCACAGCTGGCCCAATGACTATTGCTCTACTCAATTTTAATTCAAGATCAGTTACACCCCAGGACACCAGAACATAGTACCAGACGTCATCAGTAGACAAGAGGACTTGGATGACCCAAGCCAGTCCTACAGGAAACACAATGAACATGCCATACTATCTAAAGATCAGTTCCTCTCCCACATCATGACCCTATCTTATCTATCCACTTTGGACCAGTACATCATAGCATCCCAACTCCTTGACAAGGAGAACACTCCTACCAGTCTTACGCTAAGCAACAGATCTTGGTCAAAGAATGGAAGCCTTTATGTACCAACCAACAAACAATATTGAGAAGTTTCCACAATTCCCCCCTCATAGGACATGGAGGCATACACAAGACAATCAAGAGAATCCAACAAAGATACTGGTGGCCTAATATGAATAAATCAGTTGCCCAATACATCTCTGCATGCGTGCTGTGTGGCCGCAACAAACCCTTCATTATGAAGCCCCAAAGATTACTCAAACCATTGCCTATTCCTCCGCGCCCTTGGCATTCCATCTCCATGGGTTTTATTGTGGACCTCCCAGAGAGTGACAACGTGATCAGCATCTTTGTGGTAGTAGATTGTCTAACAAAATATGCAATCTTTACACCCTTCAAGCGCGCAACAGCAAAAGACACTGCCAACATGCTCTTTACTCATGTAATTGCCATTCACAGTGTTCCCAACATCATCATCTCAGATTGAGGTACCCAATTCACATCCAAGTTCTGGCAGTTCCTAATGAAGGCATTACATGTTAAAAGTCTTATGTTCACCTCCTTCCATCCTCAGACCAACAGACAAACAGAAAGGTTTAACCAAGTGCTGGAAGGTTTTCTCAGGAAATATATAAACTTACAACAGGATGATTGGGTAACTCTACTCTCACTTACCCAACTATGCTACAACACCAATCACCATGATTCTATTGGAGCATCCCCCTTCTTTGCCAACTATGGATATAACCCTGAATACCTTCCTGATCCTTCAACCAAAGACACTATTCCTTCTGTGCACCAATGGGCAACCTTGTTCTCAAGAATCATCACCAACTCAAGACACAACTGGAAAAGACCATCCTTTAGTATAAGACCCAAGCAGATAAACATCAAAGAACACCTGAAGACATTCAAGTGGGAGACTATGTGTTCCTCAATGCTAAGAACCTTAAACTGGATATTCTGGGGCAAAAGCTAGGCCCAAAGAAGATTGGGCCCCTGTTGGTCATTGAGCGACGCTCTGATGTTAACTTGCAACTCAAACTCCCTGAAGGCTCCTCCGCCCATGATGTTTTCCACATCAGCCTTCTGTCTAAATTCAAGGGTTCATCATCTGACATGAGCCACAAGGATCCTCCCCTATCATCTTGGACCATACTCTGGAATGGGAAGTAGAAGACATCCTCAATCACCGCACCTCTCAAGGCAAACGTCAATACTTGGTAAAATGGAAGGGCTACAATGTAGAATTCAACTCCTGGGAACCAGAAGAGAACCTAGAGAACACACCAGAAGTCCTCTCAATCTACAAAGAGACTCTGGAAGAGAAGGACCTTCCTGGGGAGGATAGTGTCAGGGATTCCTTCCCTGACTCCATTAATCTTATGGATAATATGGTTAAAAAGTCAAAGACACAGCAACACAGTAACCAAGTACTTGACACCAGTTTGTTTTTTAGCCTTGATCCCAACGGGAATCAAACCCAGAACCTTCAGAAAGAACCTATTGTTAGTGTAGAATTAACTATGCAACTTACTTTACCTATTTATAATCATTCAATTGAACTTTTTTTGCTTTTGTACTTCAATTTGAGTTTAAAAAGGTTAATAACTTAAGTGATAACAGCACTTACTGCTCTTCCTTTGATTGGCTTCTTGGGGCCACCTTGCTGCTCACAGATCCACTGATATTAGATGAAACTGAGGCTCTGTACTTCATTCCTCTTGATATTCATCTATTGCACCACTTAATTGATTCTAATCTTGTGGCTTGCTTTGGTTCCTTCCTTTTTAAATTTAAGATTATACTACACCTCCAGTCTCAAATCAATGCCAATATGACACAGGTATTAATTTATCCATGATATTCATGAAAATCATTGGAACCCCCTCTTATTTTCCCCAATATCCACTTAAATTTCCCAGCCTCTATTTTTGAGGCTATTTAAGTGTGCAAATCTTACCAAACTTAGTTTTTCCAACAATAAAGACTTTTATTCCACATCTGCCAAACACTTACCTTCTGACATCCTATTTTGAAGCCATGAAAGGAATTTTTTTCCTGTTCTGTTTTATAGCTTCTTTCTTGTCTGTGATGTTAGCTTTGGAGAACCCAACACCCACTACTGACTGGCACAACTCCTCTCCTGACAATGCTCATCAAAAGGAATCTCTAGCCTATGGATGGTTTAAGTACCCCTCCAGCCACTGGGGATGCAAATTCCATTATGGTCATTTGTTCACTCCTCCTGCCAAACCTTTGTTGGTTAGACCCTACGCCTCCTTTTACCTGTTAACATATGTGGTGGGATATTATATGCTTGGTTGCTTCAGCTCTATGCTGGGAAGATTTGCCTACCTGGTTCACTTAGGCCATATTTCCATGATCATGGTACCCATTGGCTCAGTAATATGAGGGCTTAACTTAGGGGCCTTGGCCCACCAAATAGGGAAATTGTTACCTTCAAGTGGGTCCCTGACACCCTGAAAAGCAAAAACGTGGGCAACTGCGCAAAACCACTGAGGGAATCAAACCCCTGTCAAACCACCAGGGTGAGTGGGAGCCAACTTTTAAAAGAGAAGTCAGTTTTAATATTCAAAATGCAACAGGAACATGTGAAGCAATCAGGGCCAGTTAACAAACTGGCCCAGGGAGGCTGACAGCCCCTAACAGTAGCAGAGCCACTGGCTCTAATGCTACAAATGAGCCAGGTGGCTATAGCTTAAATGTTAATGATATTTTCTGGGTTTGCTGAATAACTTGGTAAATCCTCTAGTTTCCACTCAGCCTGCCAGTTCTTCTGAACTGAAGACTTCTGTCTTCATTCTACACCTACTATTTAATCCTGACCCAACTGCAACTACCCAGCCAAATCCTAATACAAACGTCAGTATTCCAACTGATGTGATGAAACATCATTTGCAGGAAAATGTTCCAGTGCCCCCTCCCAATCAATCACAATCAGTTGAAGAAGAATTTCAAGCCAATGCAACTCACACATCATCTGGAATTTCCAACTTTTTTATTGGTTCAAGAAGTGAAGAGGAGCCACTCAGCCAGGAAGAATCATCTTCAGATGACAATACCTCCACTTATAAGCAAGTTCAACCTTCCAAAAAACCTAGCCCCAATAGATTGAACTTGATATAATTAGCCACCAATCAGCTACTAGCAATCTGACCAATTTCAAGATGAAACCAGATGAGCCAAACCCAGTCCCCAGTACAGTTCCCAGCCTGATTCAACCAACCAATCCAATGGCCCAGACCCAGTGAACTTCCCTTTCCCAACCCAGTCCAAGATTCCTGGGACTCTATCTCCTGTTCTCAATAATTTCACCCCTTCATTCAAAGTGCCTGTGACTAAGAAATGGGCTACTGGAGTTCACCAAGAAGCTTCCAGTAGTCACTTCCAAGGAAGACTAGATGAGTTGTATAAAATCCACTTCATAACAATTAAGTCAGACACAGACAACATTTAATAAAGTTTATGGTCCATAGAGTAGTCTTTGCCTTTCTTCCCCTTATTCTTTTATCACATTAGACACAATCAAATCAAACAGCTCAATCAGCATTGCTTCATCTAGTAGAACCTGTAGCAATGAACTATCAACCAGGGCCCAGTCCTGGACAGACCAGCCGCTTCATATCACCCACTCCTCCTCCCCCAATCTTACAACCCACTGCTGAGGTTGTTCCCTATGACCACAGCAGATACAGGATGGTCATCTTGACCATTATTAGTCTTGCCAAGGTTGTATTGCCTCATCTTAATGCCTATTGTCCACTTGCAGCTGGCATGCTGTACTTGTTCTGCTCCTTGCCCTTTCTATATTAGGCATTGGTATTGTGGTACCCTAATGAGTGGACTCCAATAATGGCACCTTGGTATGGCACTACCCCTGGCCATGAAGCAGCTGGTTCAAGGAGCACAAGCTTCAAGGGTGCAGAGCATCAACCCTTTGGTCCTCAAGCTGACCTGGAAGCCCACCAAGGTTATCACAACAAAAACAATTAGAAACAAGGATATCAAACTTACTTTGTATGTATTTGAGACTGTGTACCACCAGTATTCAGCACCATCAGTCATAATAGAGAAGGTTAATCCTGTGCTTGACATAAGCTATGAGCCCTACGTCAGTGATGTCAACCAGTAAGATGTCAACAAGACCAATTATTATCAAACTGTGTATGGGCAGCAGGTGCTCAAGAAGGTTGCAGCCTTCTACAACAAGGTTCCCATGCCTTGTGTGCCAGTCCCTTAGCAGTATCTAGATTCAACAACTCCCGTGAAGCCTGCCCAGAAGTGCATTCTTGACATAAAGCGCATTATTCTTCTCCAGCTCATGCAGAATCTGGTGACTACAAGGCAGCTGTCAGCCCTTATTGGAGTGGATCCCAAGTACGCCAGCAAGGTATTCAACAAATTCATTGATACTGACCAAGTCCTTGCCGTGGAGAAATCTTTGTGCATGTCCACCATGCTCACCAAGGAGCACAAATGGCCAATCTGCCAGTGGATAACCTAAGACTGTCATCTTAACTAGAAAATATACAGTCTTTGATCAAGTCTACTTTTGGAATTGAGGCTTCAATTTCCTTTTATTACTATCTGGTGAAGGGTCTGTGCTTTTCATGGAAAAATCTTGGGGTATCCTCCTACAATAGAAACAGTCCTTCTAATATCAATGTCCAGAAAAAATACACAGATGCGTACACTGCCTTCCAAGCTAAAGGAACAGTGAAATTCTACTATATTGACAAATCAACATCTGCCTTGTCTATGTGCAATACATATGGTTATGTCCCCAAAGGCTCAAATTTTGGGGTAGCTCAGTGTGCTGAAGTCTGTGCCACATCCTATTCAATATTGACTCCTTGGTCCAAAGTGGATTGAGTTCTATCAAATGGTACTAGGCTCCCACAATAGCCAGATCTTCCTGACATTCCTCCAATTGGTCCAGGAGCACCTGGGGCGCACAAGCCCAGGCCTCACCAATGTTATTGTGCTGAATAATGTTGAACTCCACAAGCTGGCAGATATTCTTGAGGAATTTCCAACTATTGACACCATCAGTGCAGTTGGCTCCCAGCAATTGGCTGCAGCAAATTTTTGCCTTCTCTTCCTCCCTACCTATTTGCTCTTCCTAAATCCCATTGAGGAGGTCTTTGGGTAGCTCAAGCAAGTTTTCAAACAAGGGACCCAAACTGGGACCAAGGACCTCTTAATTTACTGCAGGCCAGGATCCACACCCTTCCAACTGAGACCGTGGCAATATTCTATGGCCACACTGATTTTTTATCCCTGCATGCCTTGCCCAACAGCCAATCAATTAAAGGCTTGGTATTTCCAACTTTTTTATATGATCTAATTTACTATTCAAGATTTATAGTTTATCATATTATATTTAGAAGCTTTCAAGCCAACAATCACATAGAACAGCACCACTGACGCAGATGCTTGATTTTGTATTACAATTTATTTTTTCTTTTGTCTTCTGTGATGGCTTTCTCAAATGCTTAATATTAATGTATTATAAATATAAGTCCATGTCACTACTGGCCCGTAAATATATAAACTATATTAAAAAGTTAAATATAAAGTTCTCAAGTTATATGTGATTTTTAATAAATAAATAAATAAATAAATATTATTATTCCTGTATAAAGACCTTTGTTTAGATTATTCTGTTTTTCAATGTTTTGCTATTCTAAAATGGCTATTTAAAATTAAATATAAAAAATTAATAATTAAAATTCCAATGTAAATTAAATTGTGGAATGCTATTTTTATTAGGTGCACATATAGTGGGTTCTTCTATATATACCCACCCAGCAATGGAGGTGGAGCACAACTTCCACTGCCACACTGTAGACAGTGGATACACCTTGATTGAAGTATTCACAGCAACTTGTAAAAGGCATGATGTCAAATGAGAGTGTAGTAGCAGCTTTTCTGTCAAGGCTGCAGACCTGTAGATCCCAGCCAGGACCAAGGCGTCCTGGATGACGTGGTCCACTGAGTCATATCCCAGAGGGACCTTCTTCCCATCCAGAGAGAGCCTGGCCATGTCAATCCTAAGGAGGATCCTGTCTAGGTCCTCAACGTTGGCCCCCATCCCAAAGTAGAAAAGGAACCCCAGGTAAACCACCAGATGAAGCCTTTGCCCAGCAAAGGCTTCAGTAAACTTGCAAAATTTGTTAAACACAGTGCTAATTTTTTTTCTCATGTTTTGTTTCAAGAAGGTCAGCTCCATGGCTGCAGGGACCCCTGTCTTTTCAGCGCTCCAGGACAGCCCAAAGTCTGCCAGGAGGATTTTTGTCTTCTTTGTGGCTGTTGCTTCTGCAACAGCCAATTTCCCCACTGTGCGTCCAAAGTTCTTAATAAGGTAAGAGATTGTATGCTCCACTGGGAAGAAGAAGCAATAAGCTGCATACGCCTGGCCCATCTCTGGTATGTTCTTGAATGGGAGCATCTTCAGGACGTCTCAAACAAGCTCAATGGAGTTTACACATTAAACTCCACTAAGTGATACTGGGTCCAGGTGGACCAATTGGGCGTTCTTGTAGGAAGTAACTGCCCACTTGGATGCCCCTTCAGCGTGTTTAAGCCCAATCAATGCCTCCTGCAACATTGGAAAGGTCTTGTAGATTTGGTCCTCCAGCTTGCGCACAATGGAAGGAGACAATGCCAACTTCCTTGCCACTTTATTGTTGTAGTTTTTATATAACATGGCTGGGACGTAGGAGACAAGGGCTTGGCGTAATTTGCTGTCAATTTGTTCTAAAAAACAGGTAAGAATTAATGGGTTTTATTAATTTTAATTATTAGGTTACCTTCTACAGTCTCCTCCTTGCTGGCAGGCTTGGCCATTATTTACTCAATAAATTGCTCCAGCAATTTGTTGTCCTCTGTTCTGCCTTGCTTGGCTAGCTTGAGATGTGCATACATCTCAGGGTCATTGACCCAGACAGACAGTGTGAAAAGGGAAAATGGCTTAAATTGGAGGCCCTCAACTACAGTTTTCTGAATGTTAAGAAGACACTCAATTCTCCTCTTGAATGTATCAGGCATCTTGGCCATCAAGGCTTTTGCAGACACCTTGTAAATTTTTCCCCTTTAAGGACAGCAGACTTCACTTTTTCTTTGACCTTGCAGTCAATTTCTTTAATCTTGGTGATTGCCAAGTCAAGATCTTTTAGAAGCTTTTTGAGTTCTCTCAAATGATTTTTTACTAACCTTTCCATATGCTTTCATAGCTTTCACCCCAATAAAATCTGTGTTATTCTGATACTATTGCCTCTTTTTTTATTCTTGTTTTTTTTCTCATTTACTACATTATCCCATCTTTTTACCCATTGTGTATATGTTTTAAAATTATCTCAAAATGTGTTGTTTACTTTGTGTTAGCATTATTTCCTTAATTGCCATATTATTTTAGCTACTAAAAACAGTCCCTTGTGAAAATATTAACATCATTTGTTGATCAGCTAAATTTAAATTAGAAAAAATTAAGTTTTTTGTGTTTAGATAAAGTTGTTGCTGATCTGAATTCAAAACCTTAATGATAAACTTTAAGCCAATTAGGAGTCAAGTGATACAGTGATTTTTGTGACATAAAGGGCCATTCAATAATTCTTGAATGTATGTGTACTAATTAATCTGATTGGCTGGGTGTTTTGCCATTGTGCGCCATTGTTGCTGTGGCAAGTTGTTTGTGGAATGGTGCTCAATCAGCTGTTGGGTCAGCACTAGTCCACAAACAACTTGCCACAGCAACAATGGCACACAGTGGCAAACATCCAGATAATCATATTAATTAGCACACATAAATTGAAGAAATATTGGATTTCTCTTTATGTCACAACAATACTTTCTCACCAACTCCTGATTGGCCTACAGTTTATCATTTAGTGTTTGAATTTGGATCAGCAATAACTTTATCTAAACACAATAAATGTATAATTTTCTAATTTAAATTTAGATGATCACTAAATTGTTGTTAATATTTTTACAAGGGGCTGTGTAAAGAGCTAAAAAATAACTTTGCTATGGATATAGATACATGGCATAGTAAATATACAATTTTATAGAAATAAGCTGAACATAAAGAGTAAAATCAACTAAAACAATGAGAAAATGAAAAATTGAAATTCAAATAAAAGATACTATAAATACAAAATGTTTGACAATAGGGAGTTTATTTGGGGACAGGGAAAAGTGATACCTAGTAGGCATAATAGCGCAAGAAAGAAGGCGTAGAGGTGGTGCTGGCTTGGGGGGTCTGGTATTGGGTGAGTGGGGCTGGCAGGTGGGAGGTGGGGATGGCAGGGATAGAGGCAGGAGGATTTATTGTGATGGCTGCCATTTGCTGCTTTTCATATTCCTTGTTGGTCATTGCCTTAATTGGCTAGTAGGTGGCTGTGATACAGGGTGGGAGGTGCTTTTTTTCTGTGATTGGTTACCCATATTCACATGTAAACCCATTTGCACAAACAATTCAGCCACCATCTGGCAACCAAAGAGAGAATAATGGTAAAGGGCCCCAAGATAGAGATCTTTGAAAGACTGAGAGCAGCGCTCCCAGACTTTGTCTCCAATGTTAAAGAACAGGACATCAGCCAGATAGATGTCAGCATGACCGTCTGGGTACACAAAGGCCTGGTGCCCGCGTCCTTGGATGGCCTTGAGGGCAGTGGAGATACCCTCCAACTGCTGGCTCAAGAAAACCTGGTAGATGGAATTCAAACTATCTCAGGAGTCAAGCAATTTTACAAGGATATGACTTTACTCATAGCCATTGGTGAAATCAGGATTTGTCTGATAGTAGACAAAACCCTTGTCTAAAACAACCAGAAATGCACCAAGGAAAGTCCTCCTCTTGACCTTCTTCCTTCCTTTCTTTATGGTGGCTTTTCCTTACTCACCAAAATTATCAAAAGGTATTAGTATATTGTAGTAGGAGATGAACATGATGTCATTTGATAAACTTGTCAGGCATTGGACCAGGGTTGACTTTATGTCAATATTGTAAGGGGAATCATCAGCGCCATCCCATTGGTTGCCAGCAAAATTGGTAAGAACCTGTATGGAAGCCACCTTTCTGTGCATCCAGAGCTGCGCCATGCTCTCAGAGACCCATATGTTATGGTGCACAAGTTGCTTCTGGACCTGGGTAAGGGGAAGCTTGGGGTCCTGCTGAAGGAGGTCAAGCATTATTGGGTAGGCCTTGGTTATCTGGGACTCAGGGGCCTTCTTTAGCTTTTTGGCTGTCCCAATCAGATTCCTCTTATTCATTAAGTTATTGAATTCCTGCATTATTGTGGCTTGGGTGAATTGCAACTGGGTGGTAATCTGGTCCTAGGTCAGGCCACACAGGTTCAGTGCCACAATTTCCTGAAGGATTTGGGCAGTGATTATTCTGTTTTTGGGGCACTGGGCTGAAGGAGCTGAAGCCTGATTGGCTGAGGGGGGAAGGTTGGCTGATGACAGAAAGTTGTTATAAATCAGTGCTGCCATTCTAATTGACAGGTTAGTTGGCAGCTTGTGAAAGGATGGATAAGGGAGCAGGGGCAGAGCTAGATGCAAAGTGACTATTGGACAAGTCAAAGCCATAGGGGTCAGGGGTCAAGTACAGGTCAGCTTCCTTGTTACCTGCATCAAAAGCTTGGGTGTAAACAGGTGCCTCTGTGTTCTAGATGTCACCTTCATTGAAGCTGTCTTAGCTGCTGCTGGCTTGTTTGCTGGTGCCATCAAAAATATTACTAGTAAAAACCATTGTAAAAAACCTAGGATAAAATCACTAAAAGTAGAAGTTTAAAATTTTATGAAGCATTTTTATTGCAATCTTGAGTCCATATTTGAAAAGCTCCCAAAACCATTTTACACAAATAAGGAGCCATGAAAATGAATAAGATGCCTCAGTTCTTAAATTGAATAGCTGTTGATTGACTGTCAAACTGTTATTCTTCTATTTTAGCCTGCTCATACTACACAACTTGTATATCTCATTTTGTTTTGTGTTTGTGGAATCTTGCTTCCAGATTGCTCAACTTTTGTTTCATTTTAGTTCTTCTGTTGGTGCCTCATATTAATCCAGATTGGACTAAAATATATTATGGAAATACATCCATCCATGCCACTTGCTGTGTCAGTTCATTCTTTTTGTGGTTTGGACTATGCTGCTTGATGTTTGATATCATTTTTTATAATGTGCTAGTGATATTTTTTATTGTTTTACATTTCATTTGTTAACCAAAAATATTTAAGTTATTTTAATCCTAATCTTGCGCAGCTTGGATTTTTGTTTAAATCTGAAATCATTTTATTTAAATCTGAGGTATTTTGGTTGCTGCTATAGCTTTTAAAACTACTGTATTTGAGACAAAAATCATGATATTCAAATTTAGTTTTTATTGTTTTCTTTAAAAACTAATACAAACCCTAATGATGAGGTAGGACACACCATTTTAAAAACAGCATCTCAATTTACACTATCTCAAAATATGCCATCTTGATGTTCAGCTATCTCAATCTTATAGTAAAAACACCATTTCAATTTACGGCATTACAACCAAGAAAAACAGGTTTAAATTTTTAGATTTTTTTGAACTACAAAAAAAACCCAAATAATTCTCAAAAAATAAAAATTAAAAATTATTTTTGGCTTAAAAAGCCTTAGAATTCCAAATCTGAAATTAAAAAATGGGGTGAATTAGTAGCAACAAGGCTGCATAAAGCCCAAAAGTCAAAACATACACAAAACAGCCATTTTCATATATTATAACTATGATCTATACTTTAAAATAAGCAGATATTTGTACCAAATACTAAATAAAATCAAAATAATGTCATAAATGTGCTATTTTAGCAGATTTACAAGGGTAAAATATTTAAAAAACTAGATAATATTCTTTATTGAGAGGTAGTGATTGTATAGTTAATGTGAGTCATGGATAACAGGAACATGATTGTGTAGATTACATGGTAGGATGGTGAAGGGGGTGGTTTGATCCTAATAATGAGTCAAGCGCCAAAACAAGGTATCCACTGTAAGTGTCAGGGCTCCAAATGGGCCAGACAAAATCCTATGTTGCATAGGGTCAACACCTACAATGGAGTAATTGTGCAACCAAACAATTGTGTTTTCAATCACACAGATTAACTAAAAGAAACTTTAATTCTAAGTGGAGAATCAAACCCTGGTCAATGCCAAGCCTGGGGACAATTGAAAACTGTCCCAAAGCCAAGTGGAAAAGTTTTAATTGACCCACACCCTCTGAAACCCAGAATTGGGGACTTGGGTTGCCAAATGGCCCAAAATTCCCCTTCCAGCTTCCCCAGGGCAAAAATAATGAAAGGATACAACTAACTGACAAATCAAGAGTCACCAATGGAACCCAGCTTGAGAATAATCCATTGACAACCAATAAGAAGTTGTCAGTAAGCCCAATTTCAGTTTCCCAGCAGGATATAGCTGGGAACACTGACATCCCCTTTCTTTATTGACATCTTAAAATTAAACATCTTTATGCTCAGGATTCCTTATTTTCTTGATAGATCTACCTACTTTTTTACCAATATAACTATCCTGTTTGCATTTATTTGCAACTCCACTACACTTTACAATCTTATGTATTTTCTCCTCCTGGCCACCAAGAGTGATTATTTTGCCCTCCATGCTGGAGATCCCTCCTACTCCTCCCTTACCAACTGTGCCTCCTTCCCAGGACTTTAGTAAGTTGGGTTTTGTCTATATCACAGTATTGGGGCTGGCCAACCAGGTTGTGCCCCATACTGGGAATTGACAATCCCTAGCTACTGCAGTCAACTATCTGGCCAGGATTGCACCTATTGTGTACTTGGCCTTCCAGGCCTGGCCTGCCACCCCTGCGGGAGTCCAGCCAGATCTGGTATGGGCCATGACAGTAAGGGATCATCCTTTGTTCATTTTTTTGGACTTGGAAATTTGAGTTGACTTCCTAGTCTGGCTTCAAGTAGCTGGGTAATTGGATTGCAGGTCATAAACCTGCTTACTCAGAACCTTGCTGGCAGGTTGAGCCTACTGTTTTGACAATAATGATAAAGCAAAGGAAAGAAGAGAGAAGATAAAGTGGTGTTTATTGGAAATAGGCTCAAACATTAGTGGAAAGAGCAACTGAGATAGCTTGGAGATGCTCAAGCTTTCTATCCTTGTGATAGTAGGCAAGTACCACCTTGCTGATTTCTGTATATTTCTTTACAGCCTTAGTCTTCTTGGGGGGATGCCATTAGTCTTCATCCTGGTCTTGAAGAGGCAGGCAGAGATGGTCTGTTGTGTTTTTAAATGCACCATTATCTTGTTTAATTTGGGCTTCTGAACCCTGACCCTTGTAGCAAACTGGCTATGTCACCCTTAGAGGGAAGAGGTGGTCTTGATGTGACCTTCTTTGATCTTCTTTTAGCAGTTCCACTGGATTGAGTCACTGCCTTTTCTGATGTGGCGTGCTCCCTTAAAAATACCAACCCACTGAGTTTTTAAATACTCAACAAAAGACACAAATGCTGCCTGGTTGGCTATGATATATGGGTAACAGAGGAGAGTGTTGTAGAAGGCATTTATCTCCTCCTTTCTAACCAGAGCAAGGGCAGCAAAGTAATTGAAAATATACTTGGCCTCTTTTGAGCCTTCTGCGTTGACAAGCTCATGCAGATCTGAGCATTTTTGAATGCAGCGGCAGAGTGCCTGCTAAAAGTGAAAGTAGCATTCCTTGTGGGGAGCTCTTGGAGACTTTTATGAAGGCATTTTCCTGAGCCTGTTTAAAATCCGCTGCCAGATATTTGAGGTAAGGAAGGCTTTTGCCTGCTTCTTGGTTAGGATGACTTCCTCTTCCTGTGACTGGACCTTCTTCTTGTGCCCTCTAGTCTCCTTTGGCTCCTCTTCAATTGTTGGGAGGATTTCATCCAGTTTAAGCTTTAAAATTAAAAGAGCACAAACATAAGCTTCCCACTTCTTATTTAGGAGAAAAAAGAAGACCAGGGGAAGAACTAGATTTTCAACCTGCCCATGGATGTTCCAAATCTGGCTAAATAGCTTTGGGTAGGTGGAGAAAGGTTCATCTGCAAGCCAGGTCTTGCATTTCAACAGGTTGTACAGATCCTGTGAGATGGCAAAGCAAATAATGTGCTCAGGGACATGTTGGCTGTTGTTGTGGAGAAGGAATCTCTCCTCATGACAAGATAGTTTTTGTTCCTCTGTAAGGATCAATTGCTCAATTGATGAAGCACTGACGCCTTCAGTGCATAGAACATATATCTGATCAGTGAGATTTCTCTGTAATTTGGAGGCGCCACCAACAGTGGCAAGTTGGGTGTCATTTAAATTAAGGATTACATCATTGACAACCTCAGTGGTGGTTTGATCTTTGGTGGTTGAGATGACCTGGCAAAAAACCAACGGATCAGTTGATACAAGGGATCAAAAGGCTTGGCACAGTCATGGTCTACAGTTAACGCCTTGAATCTTATAAACTTGTAAGTGGTGAGCCTTGCTAGGCACCCATTTTTATCACATTTGTAGTGATGCTAGTGTATTGCTTTCTTCTTGTTGTTACAGCTGAAGCTGTACCCTTTATATAAAAAGCTGGCACCCCCCTTCTTGGGCATAATTGGGTAGCTGGCAGGGTATGTGGTGGGCACAGTAAAGGTGCCATTTTGATTGCAGATATTGTTCACAGTGTTAAGATCCCAGATCTCAATTGGCTCATCAAAAGGAGCAACAGGCTCAGGCCCCTGATCCTCTTCAGGATTTGAGGTGGGATAAGAGTGGCAGTTGAAGTTGAATAACTTCTTTTAGGGTCTGAAGGAAGTGAAAAAATGGAGATTGAGGAGGGGTTGGGCTTGTTTCCTTGGGTTCAGGTGGTGGAGTTGGGGTCTTGGGGGAGCTTTGGCCTTATAAGGCTGCTTCTTTGGGGTAGTCTTGGCTTTTTTGTCCTTGAGAGAAGTGACCTTGGACTTGGAGGCCTTGGACGCAGCTTTATTGATTGTGGTGCTCAAGGGTCTAAAGGTAGGTTAGGTGTAGCTGAGCAGCAACTGAGAACACAACAGAACTAATATTTTCTTACTCAATGGAACCTCTATTTTTGGGCTTTGTAAGTAATCTAAGAAATGAAAGTTGTTGGTTATGTTTGTATGGTAAATAATTCTGTTTATTGGGGGTCTCTTGGGGGTCTTTTTATACTTGGAATGAGGGGAGGGAAAAGAAAGGGTAAGTCATCCTGAATATGGTCTAGACTGTCAGGCACTGGGCTTATTCTTGGAGAGCTGACACTTTTGGGGAATATTCAGAGGGAAATGGGTTAGATTGGCCAAAGAAATGAGCATTTAGACATGTGACCTGGATTTAGGTGGTTGCAGCATATAGTAGGGCCGTCTTTGGGGAATTGAGTGTAGAATAGGGTTCAGACTACTCTCTTTGGAGTTCACACTTTGGCAAAAAGAGGGGCAGAAGGTTGATATACTAATTTACATAATGAGCACAAGCAATGGGTTGATCATCAATGAATCTGCGGCTAGCTGCAGATGCTCCAATTGGTCACTAATTGCCTATAGCAAAACCACTCCAATGGGTCACTCTCTGACGCATCTGTGGCTAGCTGCAGGTGCGTCAATTAGTCTCTAATTGGAAATGCCCTTATGTGATTTTGAGGGTTACTCTCCAACGTAAAACGCAAAAAAGGGCAGCAGTTCCCCTTATATTTTTCCAAACAAAGAAAGAGTCCTACCATGGTACTACTGAGGAGTGGCACCCTGCACCACATTGATTGGCTTGGGAGACATCTAAAAGTGAATTAGTATTAAAATATGAGCAATTTGGGGGTTGTTTTTAAAGAGAAAAATTATAATGTTTTCAATATAAAAGTAGTCACTATTTCTACATACTCTTGTAAAGAAAATCTTAAAATATATAATATTAAAATTTCAATATTTGCTGTTATGTAAAAATAAAAAAAATTATTAGTAATACAAGTAGGCAAAACTTTGAGTTTTTACTGAAAACTTGCTTTTGAAATAGTGTTTTTGAAGTGATGTAATTGAGGTGCTGTAGCTCAAAAACATAGTGTTTTTGACCTTTTTTTATACCAAATTAACAAATTTCCAGTGGAGCTACCTCAACCAGGACAAAGAGTAAAACTTGAATTTCACAAAAACTAACTTATACAACTGGGGTTAAAAAGTATCCAGTTGTTTAGAAGAGGCTAAAAAATATATATTTGTAAATTTTCATATGTTTTCTTACATTTTTTGCTTGATTGATTTAGACGTGAAATAGTACTTTTAAAAAGTGAAAAGCAAGAATTGCAGTGGGAGATCAATATAGCGTAGCCTGGCTTCATATGTAATTTCCCCTTATTTTCCCCTATCTATTGTGGGCATCAAATCAATTGGGTGATATGAAACTTGTTGGAATTCAAAGTGACGTAAATCAAAATGGTGTAATCACCCTCTTCCACATTAAAATCACTATTAAAATGTTTTATTAAGAGAACCCTTATCAATGTATCCATGTATAATAATTTATAAATTAAATGTAATAAAACTAGTTTTTTTCAACCTTCAATGACAATCAAAAGAAGGACTATCATAGTGGCGTTATTTTAGGTTGTTCTTAGTATAAGTGTCTTGGATTAATACTATAGGAACATCTTCTGGCACTATATAGCAGGCTTTGTTTTGGTTTGGGTATAAGCTTATTTTAGTTAAAGATAAATGGCGTAATTCAAAATGACGTAAAGTCAAGATGGCGTAAACACACCCCACATAAAGTAATTTCATATGTAAATAAAGTTAGCAAAATAAGATTTAATTAATCTGGCTCAAAGTGATGAAATTGAGATGTTGTAAATTTGAGATGCTGCATTATAAAAGTATATGTACATTTTAACTATTTTATTAATTATTTTATTTTTTTGTGAAGCAAAATCACTAACGCAAAAAAATGTCATCTCAAATTAAATTTTAGATGGTGTAAATTGAAGTGCCATTTTTGAGATGGTGTGTCCTACCAATGATGAGATAGATTTTTTGAATAAAAAAGATTGGTTTCAATTGGATCACTTTTTACCTTTAAGTTTTCTTTATAATCTATAGCTACAGCACAAGATTCATCATCTAATGTGTTAATATCTTTTTTATATTCCCTATTTTGATGAATATAAAAGTCTTGGTGCTGCTTAATAGTCTTTAAGTCATTATCTATAGATTCTGGTAATAGTAAGTTTTTACTTACATATTCTTCCTTCTTTTTTTCTAGTGAATTTTTTAAATTACAAATATTGCACATATTAGTTTGTTTTTTACTTTTTATTATATTTTTAGGGATTAATTTATAGTAAGTAGAAAATGAAAATGAAATTACATTTTTTATTTTCATATATCTCTTTTTTTGTTTTTAGTAGAAAGTATTTAATTTCAGTTGAGTAATCACTCATTTCTTTTTCAATATCTTTATAAATTTTTTCAGGAACTTTTTTGTAAACTGGCTTGTTCCAAAAGAATTTTCCAGCAATTTTTTAATTATTTTTTAATTATTTCTTTTTTTAATGAATAGTTATTACTTTTTTGGCTTTTTAGTTTAAGCTTAAATTTTTTTGAGTATTTAAACTCACTTTTGGAAATATTAACCCCATATCATTAAGCTCTTTTAAATAGTAACTGGAAGTAACCAGAGATTGCAAAGCTGGGAAATGCTTTTGAGGAGAAGATTTCAAGAGATCCTTTAAGTTTTCAATGAACTCATTGCTTTTTTTTGAATAGTTAGCAGGAACTGAGATCTTCTAAATTCAGTTTGAGTAAGGAAGTGCTTGAGGAAAGTATCAAGATTATCACCAGCAATAAAGAGGAATGTTTTTTTAGCATTGCAATTCTTTCTCTTTTTGTTGAAGCTCCCAAGGGAAAAAGGGTAGCATGGCAGAAGTAAATTTAATCAAAAACATGGTAGTATTTTTAATCTGTAATTAGGTCATATCTATTAAATGTGCCTTGATAATGGAATAGTTCTGATCAGAATGTGGTCTTTTAATAGAGTCTTTTGGATTAGAAGCTTTGTGGTGCTTTAGCTCTTATAGCCCAAGCTAAAAGACACCATTCTGAAAGAAATGGTGCAATAGCTTTCACTATAGTTTGAACTTGAATTTATGTTTGAATAATTAATTAAATACCCAGTTTTCATGCACAAGTGATACATGTGAAGCAGCTAAGCATCATTATTACATCATATCTTCTTTGTAATCAATGCAAATAAATTAAAATGATGTACTGTAAATTCAGAACCTAAATGTAAAATGCTGGATTGTCAAATCCTTGGTCCAAATTTTGAATCACTCTTGCGGGATGGCCTTTTTAATTAAATTGATTTTTCTGTGTATTTATTTGAATTTTTAAAAATGCAGGAACTCAGACACTTTGCAAATTTCAAGTTGAACTGCATATTTCCCATGGACAAAATGAATTAACTGGAATCAGATTTGAAGCACTCAAATCCATCAACCATTTTCATTAAGTTTACTATGTTTTTTGAAATTGCAGGATTGTCAAATCCATGAACCAAGTTTCAAATCACTTTTGAATGCCACTAGTAAACTCAAATTTTAATTGCAGGAACTGAAATCCAAATTTAATGTACAGCAAGCATACTAGGAAACACCAACTCAAATCAAGAAGCTCCACAACAACTAAAATCAAACTAAAAATTCAATCTTAATAACCATGTTTAGACATAAAAAGTGATAAAACTTTAAAATTATCCAAACTTGGAAACTATACAATATTTTACACTTTAAATCACAGATATAGAAATCCTGTTACTATTCAAGGCTAAATCAAGAGAAAATAACTACTCACAAATTAACCAAAAACCTAAATAAATACATATTTAATCTGAAATATATTCTTTTATTTTATTTTTATGGACCAACAATCACATTCCCAACCAGCTCCTGCACCAGAATGTGGGTCATCCTGTCCACAAGGGTGTCCCAGAGGGTCCAATAATAGACCCAGAACCCAACTTGAGGGGAGTAATGCCAACACACAGGCCTCCCAAGGTGTCAGTGCCAGTCAACCACCTCCCGCATCCCAAGCCAGATCACACAGCCTGAATCCCAGACAGAAGCCAATCTCAAGGCCTATCACCAAAGTCTCCTATACTGTTAAATCAGAACCTGAACATAAAAATGCAGGATTGTCAATTACTTTGTCAAAATTTTGAATCACTTTTGCGGGCAACTAAGCTGAGTGAAAAATAAAATATTTAATAAAATCAACCATTTAATTTGACTTTTTTGGTTTATTTAAATTGGCAAATTTTGAATCTCTTGAGCAGATAACTCAACTAAAAAAGATAAAACACAGCTAACAAATGCAGGATACATGAATCAGAAATGCGGGATTCTAATGTACAATTTGAGATTTCTTGTATTTCAAACAAATCATAGACATCATGTAAAACTTAACAAATCTGAAATTGCAGGATTGTCAAATCCAAGAACCAAGTTTCAAATCATAATTGCAAGGAATTTGAAAATAAATAAATTTTATGGGTGTCTCAAAAATAATTCTAAAGAATCTAGAGTGGATTTGTGCTAATTCTTTTAGGAATCATAGGCATTCTGAAAAATCACCCTATTTCATTTTAGGACGGCTAAAATTTAGATCATAATATTCACCAACTTAACATACTTAACATTAAAATTGACTAAAATATACACTCCTCTTCTTGAGTTTAATTTTTTAATAAAATTCTTATGTCTTCTTCCAATAACAACCAAGTCAACAGCTGTTCCCTGGCCTTGAAAAAATCATGCAGGGCTACGCTGGGTTTCTTAACAGTGAAGTCTCTGTCTATGGCCACTCCCAACCACAGCCCCTCTGCAAGCACCACCCAGGAGTGTCTTCTTTCTTCTAAAACTTCCAGCATGACCCTGTTTGCCCATCATGCACAGGCAGCTGCCAACCCAAATCCTGTATCAACAATGGCATCCAGAACCAGCCATTTAAGCCATGGGGTCACCCAGAGAACCCAGAATCCCAAAACAGCCAATCAGATGGCATTGACCAGTTCCCAAGATGAACACATCTCTCCTCCAGCCAATCAGATGGCATTGATCAGTTCCCAAGATGAACACATCCCTCCTCCAGCCAATCAACCTGCAAGACGCAGAGGAAAATTGATCACCCCGGATATTGTTCTCAAAATGTTTAGAAAGCAAGGGATGCTTATGTCCCTTAGGGAAATTGCGGCTGTGATGGGTTTGCAAAGTCCACTATGGCTGCAACCCTGCAAGCTCATGCCAACTGTGCCCCCCCCCTCCCAAGGAGACCCCAAATGGTGCCTGTACTTCAACTGAAGGTGAAAAAGCCCACCCTCTCATGATGGCTATGATGTAGCATGACCCGCAGATGCCCCTGGTCCAGGTCCGTCCCAACTGGGACTCCACAGCATTTTCACCAATAAGAGAACGGTGAATTTGTGGATGCACAGAGTTGTAATTGCCGCCAGAATCCTATCTAATCAGGCTCTCAGTGGCCCCAGTTTGGTGGATAACAACCCCTATAATGCAAAAATCATTAATTTTATTAAAGGAGAGCAATGAGGGCCTATAATGACGTGATTTTTTGTAATATGCCAAGATTTTGGCAAATATTCAAGACTTTGGGGAAAAGTGAATCCAATCTGATATATAAAAGTGCAGTCCAATCCTGTATCAATTTTTTGGGTTTTTTTTGGCAGTTTCCCCATTGGGTGTTAATCATTACTCCGTGTTGTCAAGCACAGTAGATGGATATGCCTACCAGACAGAGATCAAGGTCATGCTGGAGGAGTGGGCTACCCAAAACACCGTGTACACAGTTGTACTGAGTGCCAAGATGGAGCAGCGGGAATAGGCAACCCAAGAAATCAGGGCTGTGGGTATACCTGTTGGTCCTACCCCAACAACCACGCTGACATGCATCTTGCAGATGTATGTCTCTACAATTTTGGTTCCACCCTCAGGAGCTTAAAGCCTGCCACCTACAACAAAACATGCTCCCAAATTGATAAGGGGTATGAGCTTTTCCCTTCTGAGTCTGTTCAGGACTTATCAGAGCTTGTCATTTTCTATGCAAAGGATAGTGATAAGTCCAGAAAGGACTTCTGCCTCCCCCCACACTTATCCATTTGGTTTGTCAAGCCCGCATATGTGATAGAATAAGAACATGAGCAATCAAAGCAATCAGCTCTTGCTGCCCCTTCCCAGTCAACAAACCCTGCCTCCCCAACCCCCCCCATCAAGCCACCTGCCTTCCAACCCTGACTCCCAAATCACCACCCATCCCCTCCCCATTATCTCTCATGCCGCCTCTTTCACATGTGCAGATGAAGACAACATACATTCCGCCTATTCCCTCCCCTTCCTGTCCTTTGATCAGTAAAATAAAACTTTTCTTTGTGACAACTTATTAAAGTTGAAATTATTTCTTTTGATGTATAATTAATAACATATTCTTTTTACATTATTGACATTCTCATAATCAATAAAATGTTGTATGTTTTATGAATAACATAAAATTATTAGCATACATATTTTTTGTTATCAATAATAAATTAAGAGCCACAAATGTAAATATTGCATTATAATATTGCAATTAGACATAATCTCTTAATATTTTGATATTATGTGCATAACTCAATGCATTTTTTTTAATAAAATTCATTTTAAATGAGGCCTTTTTAATTGTAATTTATTTAAATGAACTTTGTATATATTAGAGAGCCATTAACACTTAGTACAAATATTGATACATAGTGTATTTTACAGCCTGTATATTTACATATTGGTAATAATTCTATAAACTTTTCAGTTGGATTTTGCAAGATAACAATAATGTAATGGGTTAAAAAGATAATGTTTATTAGTAATAATTGGCTGATTTTCTTTGCTGTGGCAATTGTGCATTTTCTGATATTTATTCACTAGTATCCAATTGGTTGATTTCACATCCAATTGCACAGGCAATAGGAAATCAAGTTGCTACCCCAACCACATCCAGTCTTGGGGTGGCAGCCACGTTTCCTATTACCTGTGCAAAAGGATGTGAAACTACCAATTGGATACCAGCGCATAACTATCATAAAATGCACAATTGTCACAGCAAAGAAAAACAGCCAATTAATACTAATAAACACTGGTTTATTGATCCATTATATTATTATTACCTTGCAAAATCTGACTGAAAAGCTTACAGAATCATTACCAATAGCTACATATACAGGCTGTAAAATGCACTATGTATCAATATTTTTACTAAGCATTAATGGCTCTCTAATATAAACACAGTCCATTTATATAAATTACAATGAAAAAGGCCTTGTTTACAATGAATTTTATTAAATAAAATGCATCAAGTTATGCACATAATATCAAAATATCAAGAGGTGACGTCTAATTGCAATATTCTAATGCATACTTACATTTGTGGTTCTTAATTTATTAATGATGATGAAAAATATTCATGTGTTGAAGGTATATGACCGTACAACAGTCACTATTGAGTATTTAGCCAAATAAATGCTCCAAAACATAAAATTATCTCTGTTTTTCTGATTATTGCATGTAGATAGGTTGGATTGGAAGACTTAAGGTAAAGATTCCTGAAAACTAGATATCTAGGTTCAATAAAAGAACAGAAGGCAAGATTGGCTGAGTCAATCTGGGAGACTGGGTGTCTCAAAAACAGTTTAATTAATTGGGAAGATTAATGAATAAATACACAGGAATATAATTAATAAGGATTTAATTATATTGGTTAAATTGCCTTGACTGTGTCAAGAAGTTTGGTTAAGGTCAACCATAAGTAAACCCCAAATTTTGGGTTAAAAGCGCTGCCACACTTCCTAATGGGTTTGAGAAGCGCTGATGTGCCGCTATCAAGTCTTTTCAGGCGCTGTGGCGCTGGGGCCGTCTGGGAAAGTTCCTGGGCGCTGCAGTGGTGCCTGGTTTGAGATTTGAAGCGTTTTAATGGGTTTTAAGGCAAAAAACCATTAAATGCAAAGATAACCAAATAAAGGCAAGGATGTCTAGGAATTCAGGGTTGATCAGCTGGTTCTCAGTTGGAACATCAATAGCTGAGTTTTGGGATGTTTAATCCACAGGGTTTTGGCGCCAGGAGCTGAGGAAGCTCCATGCTGAATTGGTACATTGGGATGAATGGAGTCAGGTGGCTTCTTCCCATTGTAGGTTGATTCTCATAGGTTGAGAAATATTGGTGATCTTTTAGGTAAAGATCTAGGTTTGGATGACTCAAACGTCATAGACCACGTGAGATGAATCATAGGTTGATTCAGGAACCAGAGGGGTTTTCAGACAAATATGCCCCAAATGGTATATAAGCAAAAGCAGCTAAACTTTAATAAAGATATATATTGTTGATTTTGATGCTTTCCCCTCATTTACCTTTTCAATTATTATGTATTATTTGTTAAATTTTGAAAGGGCCAAATTTGGAGTACTTTGCGTGGAAACTGCTACTTCCAGGAAAGAGGTTCCTACAAGTTTGTTGGAGGAATCTTGGGCAAGCTTGGAGGTCACCAATACTGTGCCTGAGGAGTCCTTGGTGGAAGTAAAGGCTGTGTTCAAAGAGTTATACTCTGCTTACTTTGCAAAAGAAGGTACTCCTGCCCAAGGAAACCAAATCTATGTGTGGAATTCCTGGAACCTGTTAGTAGGATGGGACAAAATCTTACATCAAGTGAAAGCAAAGGCAAATCATGAAATTGAGGCTTTAGGGGCAAGAGAGAAAAGAGTGTTGAGATCATGGCCTGTTGGTGGGATGATAACAAAGTGTTGTCCCATAAAATTGTCTCTCTGGAGACAAAGCTCTTTGAAGCTTTGTCAAAGAAATTTAATGGCAATAAGAGTCAAGGGCAGGATAATGGCAGGATGGACTGGTTAGGCCTGGATCCGCCACAAGGTAGTACTATAAAAACCAGTTTTTTGATGTAATTTAAGCAAAATGTCAAATATCTACAGCATTATCAACAAATTAGAGTCAGCCCTCCAAAAGATTGTTGAGCTTGAATATAACATAAGGGGAATTGTGGTAAATCAACTGGGAAATAAGGGAAGGGCCTTGGTCTAGCCAAACAAAACCGCAAAAAATAGCCTGGGAACAATAGTCAACAAAGAACATAAGGAAACAGCTTTAAATCTTCAAAAGGAAATACTCAAGCGGTTATATTTCAAAAGTGAAAGTTACAACTTGTGAGAATTTTTAAAAACCAACATAAAAAATACTCAAAAAATTAAATTGATCAAATTAAATGTAAGCTCAAAGGAAATTAACACAACTGAAAAAAACTAAATAAATGGAAATAGATGAAAACAAAGCACAATCAAGAAGCAGAAGCGCCTCAAGAAACAATGAAAATTCAACAAACAAAAATCAAGAGAAAACACAAGTAGCATAGAAAATAAGGAAGATCAAGACCAGAAAAACAAACAAAGAGCAGCCAATGCTCATGAAGTTTGCTGAAGGGGCGCCTGTGGCTGAGGGGGCCTCAGGGGAAAGAATCAGTAAGTCTTTTTATGTTTTACTTATATTACCTTTAGTTATAACTAGAAATGGGGACAAGGTTGTGGAAGTGAGGGCTTCACGCTGAGTTAGTTTTACAGGGGTTACCAATCACTGGTAGCCCCTGTAAAGCAAATAAATAAAAATGAACTAAATAAAATAGTTCAAATTAATATGATTAATTTTGCAACAAAAGAAGCAATTAATAGGGAATTCAAAACGCCAGAAGGAAGTTCAACTTGGGTCATAGAAGCCTATGAAGTAGGCGCAAGTATCAACTTCAAAGGAATGATGGATATCCAAATAAATGTCAACATGAATTTCAACAAATATATCTTTGAATGTCCTGAACAATTTCAATTTTCAACTATGAACGCATATGAAATAAACCTGAGAAAAGTCAATTTCAAGTTCCACAAGAAAACATAAAAGCCGCAATATTCAATAACTTAATAAAATCAATATCAAATCAAATAAGCAATGTGTTTTTAGTCAATAAGATGAAACCTTTATTCATATCTTTTGCAGAGGCATGGATGGCTGTCAGAAAATTGTGGACCATGGTATTTTATCATCTGCCAGATGATATCCTAAGTCTTATAACATTAGGAAAGTGCAGAGAACCTGTGATTTTGGAATAACCTGCTACCAGAATATTTTGTTGTCATTAGAAGTAGCAAGTTTGACAGGGTCCAAGGCCTTAAGGATTTGGGACAGTTCTTCCTACTTATGGATATAGGTCCAAAAGTTGTTGTCTCTATATTTTACTATAGGGTTTAATACTGTATGGCGACAGTATGATCTTTTGCTCTCCACTTAATTAGAATCAAACTAGGGAAGGGATTCAAAATATCAACTCTTTATTAGACAACTGATATTGAGGCTGGCCCAGCTGTCCATGTTTATCCAAGTTAGCTCTGGCCCAACCTTGAGTGTGTGCTGTTTGTAACAGAAGCTTTCTTAACAACTTCCACAGCTCAGTATCCTTTCCAAAGCTGTGCAACTATCCCTCAATCTGAGCGGAGTAGCTGTAAACCTGGACCACATTCCAGGTGGCTAGCTAGCCTGGCTGGCTGGCTACTAGTTGGTGGAGATGATTCTTCACTTAATCAGAGCTACTCTAATACAATAGGCTCAAAGCCTTTTATCTTAGTGTTTGGTCTGATGGCCCAGTCTATTTTGGGCTCTTCTAGAAGTGTTTCAGATGATGGCCCATATGATGGCCCTTGTTCTAGAATGTAGTTAAAGTTTAGAATAGTAATTATTTTTGGGAAGCATGTTTGAGGTGTTTGTTGAGATAAACTAATTAATTGCACAATATCTGCATGTTTCACTATTAATTAGGAATGGGGATTTTGCAATTGCCAGGATATGAATTGATCATTTGAATTCATTGATTCCACAAACCTGTGGCCCGCATTGATTTGCTGAAACTATTCCTAAGAATAAAAAACTTCTGGCTGGTATTATTTTGTTGAATCCGTTAAGTAGTCAATATCCAGAAATCTTGACAGCTTGCAAGGTCTAATTTGTGGCTTAAAAAAAGCCAAAGTACCAACAATAATTCACAATTATTTAAATAAATTAATCTATGTCTATCTTTTTTAATTTATTTATTTGTTAGCTCAACAGTCAATACAATATTCAGTGTATTATAATAAAAATATGTGTCCTCATATCTATTATAATTAATTTTACTTAACTTTTGTATGTATTCTTATATGTCTATAATAAAATTCAACGCCATGTCATTATGTATAAAAAATCATTTTTGAGCCAAAATAAAAACAAAATTAAAATAAAAACAAATAAAAACCAGAGCCAGCATTTATATGATTGGCTTGGAGTTGTGGCTTTTTGGAAGGAAGCATTCTGAGTGCTCATAGAAAGCAACCACCACATTGGTTGGCATTGCAAATTGGCTAATCTCAAGAATATTAAAGAGATCCTTGGTGTCCTGAGGGAGGCCTTTCTTCACCTTATTTTTGATCCCCCCAAAGACCTCCTTGATTGGGTTAAGTAATGGGGAATATGGCAGGAGGAAGAGGAGTCACATTGGACAATTAGTAAGCCGGTGGCTGGAGGTATGGCTGTTTTTGTCAATGGGGGGAACTCAGACACAACAAGATCCACTTTGTGGAGCCCAACATTATCTAGTACAACAATGTTGGTTGTGCCGCTGTAATTAATCCAGAGTTATTCCTTCACAGCTCATGGAAAATCAAGGAATGTCCTTCTGTTATGGGGGCCTTTAATCATCTGATATTGGTCTAAACTGCAAGGACCAAGAAGCGCAACCATTGAATATATCTGGGAACAGATAGCTGCACAATGTGCTACACCATCTTTGGACCCCTTCTTGACCCACCCATGCTTAGACCTGAGTGAGGAGGAAAACAGCAACTTGTTGATATAGAAGAACTGGACATTCCCAGTCTCTTTTAGGGCCAGATAGGTTTTGACTTAAATGTGATGATCCTTGATGTTCTTCTCACTGTTTCTGTTGTACAAAGAAATCCCCTGTACTTTCCAAGAGAAGCCAAGATTGACCATGGTTTTTTAAACAAGTGTTTTTGAAACAGAAAGCCCAAACTCAGTGTCAAGCATTAATTGGACAGCAAGCAAGTCCAGGTGACAATCCTTGGTTACCCACTGCTTGATTGCCTCAAAATTAATGAATTGGAGTAGTTTTAGCTGTCTTTTTGCCTTGGCAGATTTGGCAATCTGCCCAGTGTTACCATATTTGGTGTTGAGGTTGCCAAAATACCTGGCTGTGACACCAAATTGAGAGGTGTTGTAAATTGCACCATTAATGCTATTTTGATATGGCCTTCAAATAGAAATATGTGCAAAGATTTGGTTGGTTTTGCTTTTGACTTTGGAAATTATTTGTCTCCCGTAAATGGGTCTGATCCAATCTCCACCCATTCTGGAATACCATACCTACCCTTGTCTGATTCTGGTATGACCTCCTCCCAACATGACCCCCTTGACCACTCTGTCTACCTAATGAGTGATCTTTGACCCTTGTCTACTATTTAAGTAGAATCATTTCTCCTAATAAAGACAAGTTTATCTACATTTGTGTTTGCTTTAATAATCTTCAAGCTTTTTCTTTTCCTTTTTGCCAAAAGGAATTCCTCATCTTTTATTCCAGGAAATTAAGGTACAAGCCCTTAATTTTGCCCTGAAGGCTAACCCAAGGCTAGCGTTGAACCTCAAATCTTTTGTTATAAAGATTTCCTGGTGTGTCCTCCTGGATGTTGTCCCCAGGAGCTGAACACAACACAATGGTGCTCACTACAGGGGCTGCAAGCCCCTTGGTTACCCTGTTCCCACGTGCATTCTCTGGTCTTTCCCTCCTCATTTCTGAACTACCCAATCAACTTAAAGTTTCTAGTCCTCCTCTAGAAGAGGAAATCACTGATACCCCTCAAATACTATGGTAATGATGTTGTCTCCTGGGACTGCTTAGGCCCACTTACATATTTCTCTCTCAACTATGAGCAAGCTTGTGCCACTGCCTGCTCCCTCCTCCACACAGGCACTGTAGCTATGCACTCTATCCCTGGCCTCTTCCCTGGTTATGCTTTCAAAGACCTGTATTCCTTCCTCTTGGACTTTGATCTTCCCTCCACAATGATAGAGTTTATGGAGATTGTTGGTGTATTAGTTAATCAGTTTATCTAACCTGCCTTGGTTTGTCATCAATTAGCGCTAGGATCTCAGAAACAGCTTTTGACTGCTGTAACCACCACTGTCTCAAACAACCATGCCCAAAATATGGCCTACTAAGAATGGTCCCATAGCCTCTTTGCTTGTATTTCAGATAATCAACGCAACTTGATGGCTTCTCAGAAGTACTTAACCTCTTTGTTAAACTCCCTATAATCTCTCCCTGGATATATCAAGGACCAACTGTGCAAACTGGATAATCACCAAGCTATGTGGTGTGGACAGATAGAGGCAACCCTTCTAAAGTATTGCCAGGATTTTGAGACTTTGGTTACCAATCTCAACCAATTTTGAGAGCATGTTAATTCCCAACTCAAGTTGGTTGGGACTCATGTTGATACTTGGGGCCACCATCTGCACCATCAATATGGTCTGTATAAGGCTGTGTTAGGAGACACTCTGTATCAAGTGCAAAACTATGTTGATTATAGAGTAGCTTCTATCAAGGTGACTCCTCCTGCTCAAGCTGTGAAGACCCCGTCTGCCTTTGAAGCTAAGGTATGAGAAGCCATAGCTGAACTCAAATCCACTATTCAACGTCAAGCTTCTGTTCCAAGCCCTCCTCCAGTAGATCCTATGCCCAGTCCTTGCATTGCTTTGCTCACTGATCAAGTGGCTACCTTTCAAGAAGAGATTGAGTTTTTGAGACAACGCCTCACTGACCTTGATAATTTTTCCTCTGACTCTGATGGCAAAAGGGAGGCTGAGGTCACCGGTACTCCTACCCCTAGCAATCATGGGTACTGCCCTGGATTGGAAGGCTAACCCTGCGTCAACTGTGCCCTTGCCTTGGATCAGCTAGCAGAAGTAAAAATGATGCTGCAGATAGGCAAGATGCACTAGAAAGGGAGGTACAGAACCTCTCTTGATTGACAGAGACAATAAATGGACAGGTTACCCCTTTGACTGCTCAAGCAACTTTCCTGGCCACTTGTATCAATGGGATTGCTGGTACATTAGCTGTGCAACAGATTAAGATTGATGAATTTGGGGCTGCTTCTGCTAACACCAGAGATATCAGTGGACAGAACAGCTCTACACTGGATACCCTGGAATAGAGCCTTTGACTTCTCTGGGCTAGACAATCTGCTGCCAAATCTGAGTTTGAGGGCAACCCCCATATCAATGTCCTCAACCCAGGTGACAACAGTCAGTCCAATTCATTGTCCATTGATCCCAACTATAAACCTTCCTTAAAGCAGATATTTGATCCAAAAACCTCCATTATTGCTGCCTTCCTGACCATTTACAAGACTGCAATGCGTAGGGCTACTGAAAAACTAAAAAAGGAACATATTTTTACCTGCCTGCATCCTATGTGCCAAGAAGTTGTGGTCCCCAGACTCCCTTCCATTGTCACTTGGGAGGACATGAAACACCTCCTGATTGAAGAATTCAGAGGAGATCTCAGCTTGGAGGTCAAGAAAGATGCATTTATGCACATTACCTTTAATCCCAAGGAAACCCTGGCTGAGTTTGCTGACCGCTTCTATATTGAAGGACAACAGTTAATCACCAGTTTTCAGTTAATGCCCCATGAAGCTTACATTGCATGTTTGAACACTTTGAAGGTGAATCCGCTTCTGTGCCTGCACTTTAAGGCTCACAAAGCTTTTCTTACGTCCATGAAGAGTATTAAGACCCTATTGCAAGACATGCATTTGACCCACAGGGGTACTGCAGTTTGCAAGAGTAAGGCCAACAATGCTGAAACCACCTCTTGTACTCTGTGCATTATGACTCTGGGCTCAAGTGGGCAGCCTAAGAGACAAGGATGTCACAATTGTGGTCAAATAAGAGCACCACTCACGTACCTGTACTAACCCTTGGGTAGAGGGTTGCAACCCAAAGGAGCAGGCAGGAAAAGAGAGGTCAGCTTAGAGGCAGAGACACTCTCTTCTGACCTATCTCCCCTGTCTCCTCCTGATCCTCCCTCTGACAAGGAATCTCCCCCTTTGGCAGGCCCAACTATCCTTCACCTATTCCACAATCTTTCTAGTGATTCTGAACCTAAAGATTCTGACTACAATGAATCAGATATTTATGGATACTCCATACTGGATGTCCTGGAAACTGCGTTGGTCCCTTACAAACTTTGCTCAGGGAGAACCACAACTACAACTTGCCTACCTTCAAGCAAAGCCAAGCCCATGATGGCTTGCCCTTATCTATCCCAGGCTCATCAACCTCCTGTCCTGGTAGACTCTTCTGAAGAAGCTACCACTCTAGCAGAAGCTCTCTTTCAGAATGTGACTGTATCCCTCCCTTTGCAGACTGTGTATAAGGAAATTCCTGCCTTACAATGCATGTTAGCCAAATGAGAGAAATAGTTGTAAGTTGCACAGGACGTTCTGGCCGTCTTACCTCCTTTGGGAAAGATACTACTTGTGTGGAAGTGTCAATCCAAAAGGTTAAGATCAAGGCAATTCTGGACATGGGCTCTCCAGTCAATGTGGTATCATCCAAGCTAATGAAGAAGCTTAAGCTGGCCCCTGACCTCAACTACACTCAATCATATGGTACTGCTGGCAAAGCTCAAACCCAAGCCTTTGGTTCTTACTCCACTCTGCCAATGAGGTTTGGGAAGCTTCTTATTGTGTCCCCTTCTGTAGTCTTAGAAAACAAAGGCTATGACCTCCTGGTTGGTACGCAACTCCTCTAAGAGTATAATGGAATTGTAAACCTTCAAGATGGGTATCTATTGCTCTTATTATATGAGGTCTCTTTGATTTTTGAAGAACATCTGCGCATACCTGGCAAACGCCTTAAGACTTTTGTGCTAGAGTACCCCGTGGGTATCTTCTCGCTCAAGTACAGAACTCATTTCTCCAGTATGTGTTCCCCTTCTCCTTCCTGTTCTGCAGAGGAATGTGTGCCTCTTTTTGCTCCCACAGCTATTACCATTCCTCCAGGCTCCCAAGTGATTACAGACTCCCAGATATCTTATGAACTGCCTGAGAAATAAATCCTGGAATTGTACTCTCCTGAGTCTCTCAGCCGCAAAGAGCCTTAATTATGCCCAGGGATCTTAGACCAAACCCATAAAGAGCCTGTAAAGTTTCTGCTAGCTAACCTGACTGCTTTGCCTATGAAAGTATTGTGTGGCCAAGTTGTAAGACACAGTCACATATTAGGGACAGAGCAAGTAGCATCCCTATACCCCTTTGGAACGTTTAGTGATTTCAACTTGCCTGGAGGAGACCCTCAGGTTCTCTCCCTGCTCACTGCTGCAGACTTCCCACAATTGTTGCCCATTAAACAAAAATATATGCTGGAATTACTTGACCAATTCAGTGATATCTTTGCCTTGGGACTTACAGACTATGGCCTAGCAAAAGGGGTCATCCATCAGATAGATAAAGGTGATGTGCTTCCCTTTTGTGCCAAGCCATACTGCCATAGTAGGGTAGAGGATGCCCAGGTTTCTAAGGAGCTAAACAACTCTTGGATTTTGGTCTCTTGGCTCCCTCTCAGAGCCCTTGGGCCTCTCTCTTGTTGATCCTTAAAAAGAAGGATGGAGGCCATTGCATTGTGATGCAATATTGCCACCTAAACTTGTTCACAAAAAAAAGACTCATACCCTTTGCCTAGGATTGATGATGCTCTCAGACAATTGGGAGGCTCAAAATTCTTTTCCGCTATGGATTTAGATTCTGGATATAGAAAGGTTAAATTGTTCCCATAAGACTAGGAAAATGCTGCCCTTATCACTTTAAAAGGCCTCTATGAACCCACTTGCATGCCCCCAAGGGCTCTGCAACGCCCTGGCTACGTTTCAAAGGGCTATGGACTCCATTCTATGGGATCTGAAGAGCTCATATGTTCTTGTATATCTTGAAAATATAACTGTGTTCAGCTCCACCTTTTCTGAACATTTGGATTACCTTAAAGCAGTTTTCATCAAGATTCAAGAAGCTGGCTTAAATCTCAAACCCTCCAAGTGCTCCTTCTTTAAAGAGCAACTCAAATTCTTGGGTCATTAAGTCACTCAAACTGTAATACACCCCATGAATAATAAGGTGTAAGCCATTGACAAAATGCTGTCTCCCACAAATCTACAGGAGGTCCAAGTATTTATCAGTATGATGGGGTACTATCAACAGTTCATGTCTTATTTTGCTGATTTAAGTAAACCCCTTGTCCAACTCCTCCACAATTTACCCTTTGAGTGGACTGACAGTCAATAGCAATCCTTTGAGGCACTGAAAGCCAAGCTCAAAGAGGCTCTCATCTTTGTCTACCCTGATTATGATAAGGAGTTCATCTTGTACACTGACACTAGTGAAGTAGCTGTGGGTGCCATCCTAGCCCAGCTTGACAATGAAGGCATGGAGTGACCTGTGGCCTATTCTTTGCAAGTCCTCAATAAACACAAGAAGAAGTATAGTGTCACAGAAAAAGAATGCTTGGCAGTTTTACATGCAGTGAAACAGTTCCGGTACTAAATTTACAGAACTCATTTTACTGTAGCCACTTACCACTCATCCCTTAAGTAGCTGCAGTAATTAAAGTAGCCTGAAGGTAGACTAGCCTGTTGGGCCTTATGCCTGCAAGGATACAATTTCACTGTAGTACATTGGCCTAGTGCGCAACATCAGAATGCTGATGGTTTGTTGAGGATGCCTATACTAGCTATCCATCCTGCTGACGCCAACTGCCTATACAAGTTGATAGGATATACTGACTCCTGGACTTCTGAGCCAGAAGACATCTTTTTAGCACTGAAATTCCTATCAAAGGATAATGTGATTCAAGATAGACAACTCTTCAAGAGAGTCAACAACACTTATCTATAATATGTCCATCCCAGCATGAAGGTGACCATTGTCATCCAAGCCCACATTGACACTAGACATAGAGGTACAGCAAAAACTCATGACAGGTTGTTCAAGAACTTCTACTGGGAAAATATGAGCCTCCTAATCCCTGATGTCCTTGCCTCCTGTCATTCTTGTCAGCTCCAACAACCCCGGCCTTCCCAACATCAGTTCAAGCTCATCTCTCCTAAGCATGCCTTCAACACTGTGATTATTGATGCTGCTAGGCCCCTCTCTCTTTCAAGGTCTGGATGTTGCTTCATCTTGGTAGCCGTAGACCATTTTAGTAAATAAGTTGAAGCCTATAAAACCAAAGATATAACTGCCAAGACCACTGCTAACTTCTTGTTGCAAGATATCTTCTACCATCATGGTTGCCCTCAAGTCTTGCTTTCTGACAATGGGACAATATTCAATGCCCATCTCATAATGTCCATTGTAGAAGCTATGAGCACGCACCAATCTTTCTCTGCGCTGTATAACCCTTCAACCAATGGGACTTTTAAACAGGCAAATTCCTCCCTTGTGTCCATCATGAGGAAACTTGTCCTCTCTGATGCTGCCAACTGGGATATATTCCTCCCTGCTGCTCTCTTTGTGTATCAACTCAGTAGACACCAAGTAACTGGCCAGTCCCCCTTTGCCATGCTGTACGGGCATGAAGCCACAACTCCCTAAATCTTAGGACCCCCTTTGATTGAAGTTAATGTGTCTGCCAATCCTGAAGCTCATGTCAAAGTCTTGACTAACTGTATCATTGAAATCCAAGCTAAAGCCTGGTCTACTGCTTATAAAGTCAAAGCTTTATAACTCTTGCCCTCCAATGCTTCCAGAGCCCCCTCCCTGAGTACCAAGTAGGTAAACTAGTCCTCTATAATCATAATTGTACTGGAGGCTGAGCCCATAAGCTGGATTCTCTCTGGGTTAGACCTTGTGAAGTCACTTTCAAGAAGGGCGTTGTGACCGTACTACAGTCACTGCTGAGTATTTAGCCAAATAAATGCTCCAAAATATAAAGATGTTCTGTTTTTGCTGTTTATTACATATAGATAGGTTTGTTTGGAATTCTTGAGGGAAAGATTCCTAGAAACTGGATTTCTATGTTTAATAAAAGAACAGAATATGGATGTTTAGTTAGGTTAGGCTAACTAAAAGAATTGAGGCAAGATTGGCCAAATCAATCTTGGAGACTAGGTGTCTCAAAAATGGGTTGATTAATCAGGAATATTAATTAATAAATATGGGATATGCCTAATTAGGATTTAATTATATTAAAATGGTCTTGACTTTGTCAAGAAGTTTGGTTAAAGTTAACCATGGGAAAACCCCCGGAAATAGGGTTAAAAGCGCCACGTTAGCAAATTTATTGAATTAGAAGCGCCGCCGCGCCGCCTAATGAATTTGAGATGCGCCAAGGCGCAGCTATCAAATTTTCTCAGGCGCTGGAGCGCCACCTGGGGAAATTGCTGGGCGCCGCAGTGGCGCCTGGTTTGAGTTTCAAAGCAGTTTAATGGGTTTTAAAGTCAAAAAACCATTAAATGCAAAAATAACTAAATAAAGGCAAGGATGCCTAGGAATTCAGGTTTGATCAGCTGGTTCCCAGTTGGAACACTGATAGCTGAGTTTAGGATGTGTAATCCACAGGGTTTTGGCGCTGGGAGCTGGGGGAGCTCCATGCCAAATTGGTACATTGGGTTGAATGGAGTCAGGTGACTTCTCCCATTGTAGGTCAATTCTCATAAGTTGAGAATTGTTGGTGATCTTTCAGGTAAAGATCTATGTTAGATGACTCAAATGTCATAGACCACATGACGCAAATCATTGGTTGATTCAGGAACCAGAGGGGTTTTCAGCCGTATATGCCCCAAATGGTATATAAGCAAAAACAGTTAAACATTAATAAAATATATTCATTGTTGGTTTTGACGCTTTCCCCTCACCTATTTTTCAATTGTCATGCCTTCTTTGTTAAAATTTGAGAGAGCCAAGTTTGGGGTCCTTTGTGTAGAGACCGCTGTTGCAAGAAAGGAGGTTCCTACAAGTACATTGGAAGAAGCTTGGACCAGCCTGGAGGTCACTAAGACTGTTCCTGCTGAATCTTTAGTAGAAGTAAAGGCTGCGTTCAAAGAGCTGTATTCTAATTACTTTGCAAAGGAAGGGACTCCCACCCAAGGGAACCAAATTTATGCTTGTGATTCTTGGAACTTGTTGGTAGGATGGGATGAAATCTTGCAACAAGTAAAAGAGATGCCAAATCATGAAATTGAGGTGTTGAGAGCACGAGAGAAAAAAGCGTTGAAATCATGGCTTTTTGGCGGGATGACAATAAAGTGTTATCTAATAAAATTGCCTCCCTGGAGGCAAAACTCCTCAAAGCTTTGTCCCAGGAAGATAACAGCAATAAGAGTCAAGGGCAGAATAATGGCAGGATGGACTGGTTAATCCTGGATCTGTCACAGGCGTCAAGTATACAGTGAAGCTGCTGTCATCTGGCCGCCTTTTTGCCCAAGTTCATTCCAAATTCCTCTACAAATATCAACTCCCCGTGTCCAATCTTGGAGAGGAAGGTGTTGTAAATTGCGCCATTGATGCTATTTCAATATGGTCTTTAAATAGTGATATGTGCAAATATTTGGTCAGTTTTGCTTTTGACTTTAGAAATTCTTTGCCTTCTGTAAATGGGTCTGATTCAATCTCTACCTGTTCCGGAATACCATGCCTGCCCTTGTCTTATCCTGGTATGACCTCATCCCAATGTGACCTCCTCAGCCACTCTGTCTTTCTAATGAGTGACCACTGTCCCTTGTCTACTATTTAAGTAGAATTTTTTCTCCTAATAAAGACAAGTTTATCCATATTTGTGTTGGCTTTAATAATCTTCAAGCTTTTTCCTTTCCTTTTTGCCAAAAGGACTTTCACATCTTGTATTCCAGGAAATTAAGGTACATGCCCTTAATTTTGCCCTGAAGGCTAACCCAAGGCTAGTGTTGAACCTCAAATCTTTTTTTATAAAGATTTCCTGCTGTGTCCTCCTGGATGTTGTCCCTAGGTGCTGAACACAATAAGACACAATATCCCAAACTGCCATTCCCCTGTTTAAGCAGTTGAGGAGAGCTTCATGCTCACTATCTGTCAACTGACACCAGCCCTTGGCAGGTACTGTGGCATCCTGGCTGGAAGGCTCAACACAGGGGATGAGGAACTTCATGTATAAGGTGGGATCACGCTTGGTTGCGCTGGCGCCGCCAACAGTGGTATAGATTACAGGCGCAGATGTCTCCTCAGTTGTGACCAATGGCTCATAGGATGTGCCAAAAACACAGGGGCATGAAGTGGCAACTCTTGGATCAAGAGTGAAGGGCCAGATGACAACTGGGTACACACTGGAGGTGTAAGTAACCTCATTTTCCCAATGACCCTGGTACTGTTAATTCAGAACCTGAATTGAAAAAGTGGGATTGTCAAATCCTTGGTCCAAATTTCAAATCACTTTTACAGAATGGCCTTTTTTAATTAAATTGATTTTTCTGTGTATTTATTTGAATTTTAAAAAAATTGGGAACTAATAGACACTTTGCAAATTTCAAGTTGAACTGCATATTTCTAATGGACAAAATGAATTGAACTGGAATAAGATTTGAAGCATTCAAATCCATCAACCATTTTCATTAAGTTTACTATATTTTTTGAAATTGCGGGATTGTCAAATCCATGAACCAAGTTTCAAATCACTTTTGAATGCCACTAGTAAACTCAAATTTTAATTGCAGGAACTGGAATCCAAATTTAATGTACAGCAAGCACACTAGGAAACACCAACTCAAATTAAGAAGCTCCACAACAACTAAAATCAAACTAAAAATTCAATCTTAATAACCATTTTTAGACATAAAAAGTGATAAAACTTTAAAATTATTCAAACTTATAAAGTATACAATATTTTATACTTTAAATCACAGATATAGAAATCCTGTTACTATTCAAAGCTAAATCAAGAGAAAATAACTACTCACAACTAAACCAAAAACCTAAATAAATACATATTTAATCTAAATATAGTTTTTATTTTATTTTTATGAACTGTCAATTGCTTTCCCAACCAGCTACTGCATCAGCCTGAAGGGCATCCTGTCCACAAGGGCGTCCCAGAGGGTCCAAGAACAGACCCAGAACCCAACTTGAGGGGAGTCATACCAACACACAGGCCTCCCAAGGCCTCATTGCCAGTCAACCACCTCTTGCATCCCAAGCCTAATCAACCAGCCTGAATCTAAGACAAAAGCTGCTCTCAAGGCCTGCCACCAAAGTCTCCTACACCAGGGTTACTGGGAACACTGAGGTTACTTACACCTCCACTGTGTACCCAGCTGTCACCCAGCCCTGCACTCTTGATCCAAGAGTTGCCACTTCCTAGCCTGCGTCTTTTACACCACCTATGAGCCATTAAACAATTGAGGAGCCATCTGAACTTGTTTTTGTATGCCACCATTGACGGCACCAGCGCAACCAAGCGTGATCCCACCTTCTACATGAAGTTCCTCATCACCTGTGTTGAGCCTGCCAGCCAGGATGCTGCAGTACCTGCCAAGGGCCGGCGTCAGTTGACAGATAGTGAGTGTGAAGCTCTCCTCAACTGCTTGAGCAGGGGAATGGCAGTTTGGGATATTGCATCCTAATTTGATATCACAGCCAGATATATTGACAATATCAACAAAAAGTACAGCAACACTGGGAAAATTGCCAAATTCACTAAGGCAAAAAGACAGCCCAGCCTACTTCAGCCCACCATCTTGAGGCAAGCAGGCAGTGGGTGACCAAGAATTGCTCCTGAACACGCTTGCTGTCCAATCAATGTTGGCCATAGAGTTCAGGCTTTCTGTCTCTAAAACCCTTGTTTACCAAGCAATGGTCAATTGGGCTTCTCATGGAGGGTACTCAGAGTTTCTCCATACAATAGGAATAGCAAAAAAATTGAGGATCAACGCATTTATGCCAAGACCTATGTGGCTCCCAAGAAGACAGGAAATGTACAATTCTTTTATATTGACAAATCATTGTTTTCCTCCTCACTCAGTTCTAGGCATGAGTGGGTCAAGAAGGGGTCCAAGAATGGTGTGGAACATCTTGCAGCTGTCTGTTCCCAGCCATATTTGATGGTAGCGCTTCTGGGTCCTCCCAGGTTGGACCAATATCAAATGATCAAGGGTTCTCACAATAGCAGGACATTCCTTGATTTTCTATTAGCTGTGAAGGAATACCTCTGGATCAATTACAGCAGCACAACCAACATTTTTGTGCTGGATAATGTTGGGCTCCACAAAGTGGATCTGGTTGTGTCCAGGTTTTCACCCATTGACAAGAATAGTCATTCCTCCAACCACTGCCTTGCTGATTGTCTAATGAGACTCCTCTTCCTCCCCCTGTATTCTCCATTCCTGAATCCAATCAAGGAGGTCTTTGGATGGATCAAAAATAAGGTGAAGAAAGGCCTCCCACAGGACACCAAAGATCTCTTGAAAATTCTCAATATTAGCCAATTTGTGATGCCACCCAATGTGGTGGCTGCTTTCTATGAGCACTCAGAATGCTTCCTTCCAAAAAGCCACAACTCCAAGCCAATCAGATAAATGAGGGCTCTGGGTTTTATTTGTTTTTATTTTAATTTTGTTTTTATTTTGGCTCAAAAATGATTATTTATACATAATGACATGGCATTGAGTTGTATTATAGACATATAAAAATTAGTAAAAAATATAATTAAAATCAATTATTCTAGATATAGAGATATGTATTTTTTATTATAATACACCAAATAGTGTATTGACTATATAGTTAACAAATTAAAAAATTAAAAAATGATAGAAATAGATTAATTTAATTTAAATAAATTGTTAACCCTTTTTAGTACCATTGACTTTTATTTTAAAAGCCACAGAGTTAACCTTGTGATTTATCACCTGATCCTTAATATTTCAGTGCCACTATAGCCACACAACACAAAAACCAATGATTTTCATGTATCTCTTACTAATTAGTACTTAAGACGCGGGTCAAGCATATTGAATATATTTATCAAATCATATTACAAGGGGAAAGATAATTTGAGTTCTAAACAATCACTTGTTTAGAACAATAGTGGAGCAGGCCGCATGATGTGGATAATTACAGTTCATGTTGTTAAACTATGTAATAAATGAACCTGTACTTAACAAGCTAGTAAATAAACACATTTTTAAATTATTTTTTTATTATTTGAAGTGTTTGCATACTATAACTGCTGTCTTATAATATATTTAGATATATTACTATCATAATTTAACTATTAAAATTAAAAAATAAAATTTTAATATTAAAATTTAAATATTTAAATTTAAATATTTAAATTAAAATAAAAAATAAAAAATATAAAACTTAAATTGCAAGGGAAGATAATTTATTAGGGGATGCAAGTTGCAAAGGGGAATGCAATTATTCCAGGGAATTATACCCCAAAATCAAATATTCAGCTATTGCATATAATTGGATCCACGTACTCTTCTGTATGTGGTAGACAACCCTGGTGCAATTGCAAGAGGGGTGGTGCTCTGCACCCCAGTGGTTGCCAAATGCTTAATAAAAGGGAGGCGGGTAAGCAAATTGATCAGCAGATTCTTTTTGGGAGGCATGTAGTACCCATACAAAAATGCAGTGCAAAGGAGTTATACAAGACGTGCTCAACTGTCCTATACCCTCACAGTGTCTTCAGGTGCTCTAGTGCTAATTGGCATATGTCAAGTTATATTGGTTCATCCTTCAACTTTTTAATGTTTGTTTTTAATATGCAATGTAATAGGATTCCTATGTATATTGCAACATGAATCCTTTGAGAGGTATATTTTTGAGAAAACATGCATAATTTTTTATATATTTGAGTTAATTGGTTTATGTAGGATGTTTGGCTGAACTTGAATATGGTTCCAAAGGGCGCCCAACTTGTATCTGCCCTCCATGCCTTGGCAAACAAAATAAATAAAGGTTTAAAAATATTCACAAGGACTGTGTCCATAACTTTATTTCATAATGCTTTGAACACTTTGTTGAAATTTTCAGTTTTAAGATATTCTGTTCCTATTTGAAAGTCTGTTTTTATTAGATTTTTTCATTTATATTTATGTTTGAAAAGGGAAATTGTTGAATACTTTCATAAATAAATTCATCAAAGTTTTTCTTGATATCCCCTCAAATTTCAGTCATCTCTTTGAATTTGATATTTGCTCTTATTTTACATGCTTCTCTAATCCACAGCAAGCACCCTGCAGGTGTAAATATTCCTTGGTTTTTGCTTCAAAATTTGCAAAATTATTTATGTTCACTTGAATTATTTTATTGGTTTCATTTTTATTTATTTGCTTTATAGGGGCTCCCAGTGATTGGTAACCCTGGTAAAACCAACTGGACGTTAAGGCCACTGCTTCAGCAATTTTGTCCCCATTCCTATTTATAGCTAAAGTAAATATAAATTAAACATAAAAAGCTTACTGATTGTTTCCCCTGTAGCTCTCTCAGCCACAGTTGCTCCTTCAGAAACTTCATGAGCATTGGCTGCTCTTCATTTAATTTCCTGGGCTTGATCTTTGTGGTGCAGGGTACCACTCATCAAAATTATCATGTTTAGACTAATTCTTTATTTAGGAAGTATAAGGAAAACTGCTGCCCTTTTTTGTGGTTTGCGCCAGAGGGTAACCCTCCAAATCCTATAAGGGCATTTCCAATTAGAGACTAATTGACGCACCCGCAGCTAGCTGCAGATGCATTGGAGAGTGACCCATTGAAATGACTTTTGATATGGCAATTAGTGACCAATCAATGCATCTGCAGATAGCTTCAGATGCTCTGATTAGTGACCCATTGGAAGAGGATTTACATATGGCAATTATCAACCCATTGATGTATCTGCGGCTAGCTGCAGATGCATCAATGATTGACACATTGCTTGCGCCCACTATGTAAATTGGTATATCAACCTTCTGCCCCACTTTTTGCCAAGCATGGACCCCCAAGTAAAGTAGTCTGAAACCCTATTATATACCAAATTCCCCAAAGACAGCCCTACTTTTGCTGCAACCACCTGACTCATAGCCCACATGTCCAGATGTTTATTTCCCAGCCAATCTAAGTCCTTTTCCTCTGAATATTCACCAAAATGTCTCAGCTCTTCAAGAATAGCTTAGTGCTTGTCAGTCTAGACCTTAGTCAGTATGACTTATCCTTTCCTTTCACTCCTCCCCCCCCGCCAACTAAAAAAGGCTCTCAGGAGACACCCAATAAAGAGAATCATTTACCATACAAACATAACAAACAACTTACAATTATTATATTACTTGAAGAGCCCAAATATAGAGGTTCTGTTGAGTAAAAAGATACTAGTCTTGTTGTGTTCCCAGTTGCTGCTCATCTACATCAAACCCACCCTTAGAACCCTTGAACATCACAATCTTCCTTATTTTTTGTGCTACTTGTATTTCCTCTTGATTTTCATTTGTTGAATTTTCATTGTTTCTTGTGGCGCTTCTGCTTCTTGATTGTGCTTTGTTTTCATCTGTTTCCATTTAATTAGTTTCCTCTTCATTAGTGTTTATTTCCTTTGAGATTTCAGTTCCTTCAATCAGTTTGATTTTTTTGTTGTTTTCTTTGGCCCCTTGCCAGAACTCCCAAAAATTGTAGGCTGTGTCATTGAACTTCAGACTTGGTATGATTGTTCCGTGTGGATTGAGTAACACTTCTTTGTTCTTTTCATCTATAATATTTCCTAGTTTATCCAGAGCATCTTCCTTTGGCTGGATCAGTGGCTGGCCCCTGTTACCCAGCTTTTGTAAAGCCCCAAAAAATGAGGGAGTATTCTAGCTAGGTAAGGCACCAAGTTGGTGACTTGGAATCCTGTGAGTGCCGTCAAGATGGGGTAGACCGTCATCATCCATCTAAAGACCTTGGCATGTGCGTTAAAACGTCTGAAATTACTGGCAAAGTATGTAAGCACATAGAATACAAAGGAATGTATTGCTACATGCTGGGTGGAGCAGGGCAACACCAGCGTGGGCCAGGAGTACGTCTCAGAGAAGTTGAGCTGTGCTGGCTCCTTGTAGAAGTACTTGTTGGGCGGTTTGTTGTAAGGCCCATGCTGGTGAGAGTATTGGTGGCCCCCAACCCCAAGGCAGGCTGTGAGAATAGCAGAGAAGATTAAGTAGTTCATCTTCAGTTCCTGAGAAAGGGCAGACAAAGCTTAGTGTCTTAACTTTCTGTTGTGTAAAAGTTTTGTGGTATTGATTTATGTGATACTATTGAGGGGTAATTTCACTCAATGATAGCACAAACTACCATCAAGTGATTGAGCTTTATTATATACTGTCATCCTTAGTGGGGCATGAATAGTACAAAGCATTGGATAGGGGACCCCAAACACTTGGTGTTGTCTGGGATTCCCTTTTGGGAGTGGAATGGGAGTGGTTTGGCAAGCAATGAATTGTTATCCTTGGCATGGCATGGGATTGGAGCATCTTCAGGCACAGTAATGCATTTCAATTCAACTTTTGCAGTTAATGCATTATTTGTAATGCTGGACTGCTTGTCAACCCCCTCCAAATTTGGTAGATTCCAAATTTGGGCAGCAGTTCCCCCTCAATTTGGGTTTGGGGAATTGCCTTTTTGGGTTTCCCCTTTTGGTAATTTCCCCATTTGGCAGGCTGGGTGGGGGACTGGCTGGCAGTGGTGGGCAGGCAGGTGGGGGCTGGGTGGCTTGGTGGCGGGAGCAGGTGGGTGGGTTAGGGACTGGCTGGCGGGAGCAGGCGTGCAGGCGGGGGCTGGCAGGCTGGCTGGTGGGTGCCTGGCGGTTGGGTGTGCGGCCCGCAGACGGGGTATAAACCCGTCTGAATTAAAAAAAAATATTTTTAATCCTGTTTTCAAAATCACGGCTTCCCGTAGCAGTTTCCCCAATAAGGGGGAACTGCTGCCTTTTTTATCTTGTTGTTTACACTAAAGTGTGCACAATACATCCTTCTGAACGCCAGTGTTTTCAGGAATATTCCTGACAGCTTTCCTGTTACTATTTTTCTGATATTTTTTCCTATTTCAACAACCTTTTTCAGACGTGATTCTAATTCATTTATCAAGCTATAGATATTTGACATTTTGTTTGAATTACATCAAAAAACTGGTTTTTATAGTACTACCTTCAACGCATAAATATTTTTTATTAACAACAATAACTTAAGAGTCACAGATATAAATTTTGCATTAGAATTTATAAATAGACAACAACTCTTGATATTTTGATATATGTGCATAACTCAATGCATTTTTTTTAATAAAATTCATTGTAAATGCTATAACTGTGCTGTTTTAGCAGAGTTACAAGGGGAAAAATATTTAGAAACTAGATAATAATCTTTATTGAGAGATAGTGATTATATAGTCATTGTGGATCAAGGATAACAGGAACATGATTGTGTTAATCACACTGTTAGAGAGTGAAGGGGGTGGCTTGATCCTGGTAATGAGTCAAGCGCCAAAACAAGGTATCCACCATAAGGGATCATCATTTGTTCATGTTGTTGGATTTGGCAATTCAAGTTGACTTCCTAGTCTGACTTCAAGTGGTTGGTTAATCAGATTGTGGGTCACAAACCTGCTTGCTCAGAACCTTGCTGGCGGGTCAAGCCTGCTGCTTTGACACTCCCAACTGAAGGTTGGTCTCCTCTGGGGGTAGGTTGTCAGGGAGGTTGTCAGGAGCCCGGGCGCCATACTAGACTAACTGTTGTTCTGTGGCAGGCAGGGCGGTTTAGCATTATTTTTGTCTTGCTTTGCAGGGTCTCAGGCAATCAGGGTACAGGGTTTTGTCTTGTTTGCTGTTGTGATCTGAGGCGCAGCACAGAGTCACAACAGGAAATCCTAACCTTAGGATTGTATTTGTACTAAGTCTTGGTTAGAATGGCAGGGAAGACTATGCAATTACATTATGGCCCTGAATGAACATTATCTACTTGACGTGGCTAGAGAGGTGCCAAAGTAGGTGGATACACAAAGACAAAAATGTGAATAGAACTTAATTTAATTGGAAAATAGGAAATGGAATATATAGTGGTTTACAATACCACAAAACAATACCAGGATAGTAGGATCACTTGCCACAGGCATGAATGGGGCAAGTGAATTGCGCAGGATCAGGAAACTGAACAATTGTATTTCCCAATTTGGAGCCAGCCTCATTTTAAAGGGCAAAAGCAAAAGAAAGATAGTTTTCCTCAAAATAACCCAATGAAGGCAAAATCAAAACATTGTGAATGGCGGCATTCACAACACTACCCCCTCTAGATTGGCCTTAGGGGGAGATACTTGCAGAGCAACTTAGCATGCACACAAGCAAAAGGTTGACCACTAGAGAGGAGCTTTACTGTATACTCTGATCCTTTCTTAAAGATCACTTCTAAGGGCCCAATCTGTAACAAGTCTAGCTTATGAGCTTGTCCTCATACTCTGTTTTAATAATACAGAATGTGGTCTCCAATAGCAAACTCAGGCAGGGGGGATCTCCTGGCATTTTCAGGGGAGAGCTCTAGCAGCTTGGACTTATAGGTGGACGTGTAGGTAGTAGCCTGTATATCAATGATGCGGTTGACTAGATCTTTGATGTGCTCATCAGGGTTCATGGCCTTATCAGAGGAGAGTAGGGGGCCCCAGGAGCAACAGGGTAGTGGCTTTACAACCATACAGTATAGCAAAAGGGGATTACCTGGTGACACAATGCTTGCTAAAGCAATAGGCAAAGAGAGCAGCAGGTAAGTACAGATCCCAGTTGGCAGCTTCAGAGTAAGTAAACTTCCTTATGATAGAAACCAGAGTTGAGTTGGCGCGCTCAACTGCCCCATTGGTGGAAGGATTATAAGGGGCAGAGAAAGACTTTTGAGACCCCAAGGCTTCAACCACTGAGGTCACTAACTTGGCGTTGAAGTTAGTCCCATTGTCAGACAACAACACCTGAGGGCAACCATAGCGGAATAATACATCTTGCGGCAGAAAGGCAGTGGTAATCTTGGCAGTGATGTCTTTAGTAGGACAAGCTTCTACCTACTTGCTAAAATGATCAACAGCAATTAGGATAAAGCGGCAACCAGAGCAGGAGCAAGGGAGAGGCCCTACAGCGTCAATACTTGCATTGTGAAAGGTGTGTTGAGGGGGGAGTAGCTTGAACTCATGAGCAGCAGCTTTAGGATGTTGGAGCTGGCAATTATGGCAACTATCAATAACATCTGGGATCAGCAAGCAAAGATTTTCCTAGAAGTAATTCTTCTGGAGCCAGGCATGGGTCTTGGCAACGCCCCTGTTTCCTGTCTCCTTATGGGCTTATAGCACCAAAAAAAGGCAAAGACTAGGCATTACATAGCACAATTAGTAGTCTTGTACCTTCTTAAAAAGTTGATTGTAACAAATGAAGGTATCTTCAGATAGCTTAGAAAGGGCAACTCAAACGTCCTCTGTCTTGCTCTCCCATGACAAAGGGTATCCAATTAGTTCATACAACTGGTCAGCTTCAGCAGGGTCTAGAGCAAGGATGGACATTCTGGATAGTCCATCAGTATTCTGATGTTGAATCCCAGGGCATTGCGGCACATTGAAGTCATACCCTTGCAATCAGAGAGCCCATCTTGCTAGTTGTCCTTTGGATTCCTTGAGTTGCTGTAGCTGTTTTAGTGAAGCGTGGTCAGTAACCACAGTGAAATGGGTGCCATATACATAATGGCAAAACTGCTTGACTTCATGCAGCACAGCAAGGCACTTCTTCTCAATCACACTGTAGTTCTTCTTGTGTTTATTCAGGACACAAGAGTGTAAGCTACAGGGTGATTCACATCCTCATCATCCAGTTGAGCCAAGATAGCCCCAATAGCCAGGTCACTAGCATCAGTATATAGGATTACTTTCTTATAGTAGTCAGGATATACTATGATGGGAGCCTCTTTGAGTTTTTCTTTGAGGGTGAAAGGCTTGTTGTTGGCTGGTGGTCCATTTGAAAGGGACATTACGCAACAGCTGGACCAAGGGTTCACTAGTGTTAGCAAAACCAGTGATAAACTGTCTATAGTATCCCATCATGCCAAGAAAGACTTGAACTTCTTGCAGGTTGGTGGGCGGAAGCATTTTTTCAATGGCTTTGACTTTCTTAGTCATGGGTCAGATTCCTTTCTGAGTCACTTCATGGCCCAAGAATTCAAGGTGTTCTTTGAAGAAAGCACACTTAGATGGTTTTAACTTAAGTCTGGCCTCAAAAATCTTTATGAACACCTCCTTGAGATGGGCCAAGTGATCAGTGAAGGTGGCGCTGAAGACAGTTATATCATCTAAGTACACCAAAACACATGAGAGCTTCAGATCATAGAGAATGGAATCCATGGTACGTTGGAAGGTAGCTGGAGCATTGCAGAGTCCTTGCGGCATTCAATTGGGCTCAAACAATCCTTCAGAAGTGATGAGCACAGCCTTCTGCCTGTCTTTAGGAGAGAGATCAACTTTCCAGTATCCAGAAGCCAGTTTCATGGCAGAGAAGAACTTATAGCCCCCAAGGCAGCAGAGAGCATTGTCAATGCGTGGTAAAGGATAGGAGTCCTTTTTGATTAAGGAATTCAAGTGTCAGTAGTCCATCACAATACAATGACCTCAATCCTTCTTCTTCAGTATGAGCAAGGGGGAAGCCCATGGACTTTGGGAAGGAGCAAGCAGTCCAGCGTCTAAAATTTTCTTAAGCTCTTTAGACACCTGAGCATATTCCATTGACTGCAGCGGTAGGGTTTAGCACAAAAGGGGGAGCATCACCGGTATCAATCTGGTGAATGACGCCTTTGGCTAACCCATAATCTGTGCTGTCCTTAGCAAAGATATCCAAAAACTGGTCCAGTAGGTCAAGCACCTCTTTCTGTTGAACCAGAGATAGTTGCAGAAAGACTTGGGCGGTGAACAATGATAGGACTTATGGCTCATCCTCAGGTAAGTTAAAGTCCTGGAACATACCAAAGGAATGGAGAGATAGGACGTTAGGAGCATTCAATAGCTTGACATAGCCAACAACCTGCCCTCTAGACACATTTATGGGGAGGGCAGTCAAGTTGGCAATTAGCAGTTGAACAGGGTCTTTATGAGAGACATCCAGGATTCCTGGACAGAGATAGAGTTTGTTGCGCCCTAGCAAGGGAGGAGGGTACAACTCTAGGAATGTACACTTGGGCAGCTCATATGATATTTGGGAGTCTAGGATAGTTTGAGACCCAGGCGGAATAGTCACAGCAGAAGTGGCCAAGAGAGTAATCCCTTCTAATGCAGGGCAAGCCATATGAGGACACTTCATGTTGAAGGAATGGGTTTGATATTTTAAAGTGAAAACACCAGTGTGATATTCCAGGGCACATGTCTTGAGGCGCTTCCCGGAAACTTTAACTGGCTCTTCAAAGATCAGAGGGACTTTTTATTGCAAGATAGAGAGGAAGCCGTCCTTGAAGTTGATGATCTCATTATATTCCCTAAGGAATTGAGTACCAACTAGCAGGTCATAGCTCTCATTCTTTAGGACAACAGCAGGCGCGGCCAAGAGCAGCTTGAAAAATGCATGGGCAGAGCATAATAAGCCCCTATAGTGCAAGTCATGAACAGCCCAGCTGTTCCATACAATTGATGATAGTTAAGATTAGGGGCAATTTTGAGTTTCTTGACCAGATTTGAGGAGACAACATTCACAGGAGATCCCGTGTCTAATACAGTCTTAATTTTCACCTTTTGGATGGATATTTCAACACAAGTGGTGGTGCAACCAAAGAGAGGGAGGACAGCCAGAATGTCTTGAGCTTCTGTTAGTTCTTTGTCCCACTTTTCAATCATGCATCTGAGGCCTGGGAACTCCTTATAGACCATCTTGAGAGGGAGCAAGACAGAGACGTTTTTGAACACAGCGTCAGCAACCTCAGCAGCTTCTTCAGAAGACTTGACAAGCACGGGAGATCTCTTGGCTTGGGTGAGGTAAGGGCAAGAGAGACCCTCCTTGGATTCAGGAAGAGGCTTGGCAGTTGTAGTAGTTTTCCCAGAATGTAGCTTATAAGGGACTGTATTAGTTTCAGGGACAGCCAGGACAGAATACCCATAGGCATCAGGATCTTCTACATTAGAAAGTCCATGTCAGAGTCATCAGATATGTTGTGGAATAGCAATAGAATGAGAGGAGCCTCATTGTCAGCAGGCTCAGAGTCAGCAATGGAGGGGGAACTGGAGGAGACTGGGAAGAATTGTTAACCAACAGCATCTCTGCCTCTAGGGTAACTGTTCTTTTCCTTCCTGTTCCTTGGTATCAGCTCCTTCAAATCAAGGGTTAGTGTAGACCCAGGAATGGTGACCTATCTGTCCACAGTTATGGCAACCCTGGCGTTGAGGGGGATTCTGCAAGTTCATGGTAAGGATATGTGGGCCACATGAAGACAAACCAGAGATAGAGGCAGCACAATTCTCCAGCACAACTACTCCAGAATGGGTAAGGTTTATTTCCTGCAACAGTGTATTTATGCTCTTCATGGAAGAAAGCATGGCTTTATGGGCCTTGAAGTGAAGAAACAGGAGCTGGTTAACCTTGAGGGCTTGAGAGCAAGCCATGTATGCTTCATTTGCAATCAACTGGCAGCTTGTGATTGGTTGTTGTCCTTCCAGGTAGAATCTATCTGAAAATTCAGCTAGGGTCTCCTTTGGTTTGAATGCAATGTGCATTAAGGCTTCCTTCTTCACCTCTAAACTAAGATCACCACCAAACTTGTCAATCAGAAGCTGCTTCATATCTTCCCAGATCTCAATGGTGGGCAGTTCTGGCACAACTACCTCTTGACAGGTTGGGTGTAGACAGGTCAGAATGTGTTCCTTCTTGACTTCATCTGAGGCTCTTCTCATGGCAGTTTCATAGATAGTTAGGAAAGCTGCAATGGTTGAGGTTCTGGGGTCAAAAACTTGCTTAAAGGTAGGCTTGAAATGTGCTTCTGGAGTTGGGCTACCATTGTTACTATTGAGTACATTTATGTGCAGGGAGAATTCTGCTTCTGACTCGGTGGGGGGCTGCCTGGCCCACAACTGGCAAACACTATCTTTGAGGGTAGTCAAGGTGTCAGCAGTGCAGGTGCTCATATTATTAGTGAGGGCAGTCTGTTGCTCAGTGACATCCAGGCGCTGACCCTGCATAGTTACTACCGTGGAAAGCTCAGCCAGCTAGAAAGTAAGAGACAGGCCTACCAAAAGGCAAGAGGCAAACCTGTCATTTACTGAATCAACCACTTCACTTAGTTCTTGTACGTCTTTATCAAGCTCAGAGTGATCTTGCTTTAGGAGGTCCACTTTATTGACTAGAGCTATCAACTCTCTAGCAAAATGGATGCAGGGGGCTACTGACAAGCCAGAGCAACAACCATCTTTGCCCACAACTTCAGGTGGACTAACTACAGACGCCATTGCCTCATGCAAAGTACCAACCTCTTGTTGTAACTCAGCAACCTGAGCCATCAGCGCAAGCACTTGAGGGCCAGGCTGAGAGACTTTGGGAGGGCAATCCTGACTGCAGGTAGATGCTCTTAATTCTCAAATGGCATCCCAGAGCCTCTGTTCTCTATCTGCTATCTCATTGGATGGAGGAGAAGGTGGGGCATCTGCTTTGGAGGCAGACAGTTCTTTTACTTGAGTCTAGAGCTTAACAATGGTGGCGGTAGTAGCAGCCCTTTCTTGATCAAAGTCCTCACCAAGTTTTTGGAGGCTCTTTGCAGCATGGACTGCTACTTGCTGAAATTGGTCAAAGGAATAAGAACTGAACTTGTTAAGTTGTTGTACAAGTCATTCAAAGTTGGTGAGATAGGTGTTTAAAGTAGAGTCTACTTGAGCACGCCAAGGCTGTTCCAGTTGGTGGAACTCATGAAGGCGCTCTCTGATATACTTGGGGATGAATTGGCGCATTCTCTCAATGAAAGTGACCAAAAAAAGACTGGGAGATGACAGAGCCGCGCTGATTGTCAGATACTAAGGAAAACAGGGAATTAATCCACTTCTGGTAGGCCGCAAACTGATCCCAGTAATGGATGACTGCGGCTTGCAACAACAAAATTTCCTGAACATGAAGCCCTAATACAATTTGATGATGGGCCAAGGTGGGTTGTACAAAGTAGGACAATAGATGTTCACAGGAGCCAGCTGCTGAGAGGAGATGCTGGGGAAAATGTGGCGCTACAATCATTTTGTAGTATTCTGCCCAATTGAACTGAAGCTGAAGGCAAGGGATAGCCCCATCACGGGCTATCCCAAGGGCTACTACCATGACTTGTTCCAAGTTAGGGGTACCCAAAGGGTAGGCACTAGGCAGGGACCACTCCCATGGTTCATCACAGTAGGGATAATAGGCAGGTTGGTGATATCTTATTCAATAAGAGGACTGGTAATTCAGGCAAAGTCAGCTCTTTTATAGGTGGAGGCAAAGGTCCTGAAAACGTAGTTGCAAAGGGAACCCCAAAGAAGCAGCCTTCTAAGGCCAAAGCTCCCCCCAAGACCCCAGCTCCATTACCTGAACAAGAGGGAAACAGTCCTACCACTCCCCGTTCTCCATTTGTGTACTCCCCCTCTGATCCTCAAGAGAAGTTGTTCAGCTTCAATTGCCATTCTGACCCCACTTCAGAGCCTGATGATGAAGAGGAGCAGGATCCTGAGCCTGGTGCTCCTGCAGATGAGCCAATTGATCTCTGGGATCTTAACTCTATCCACAATGTATGCAACTAAAATGGCATCTTTGCTGTGCCAACAACGTACCCTATCAGCTATCCAATTATGACTAAGAAAAGGGGTGCCAGCTTTGTCTGCAAGGGTTACAGCTTCAGCTGTAATGATGAGAAGAAACCCATCTGCCAACCTCACTTCAAATGTGATAACGTTGGCTTCCCAGATAGACTCACTATTTATGGGTTCACTAGATTTAAAGCCCTAACTGTCAACCATGACTGTGCTGAGCCTTTTGACTCCCTTTACCAACTTATCTGATGGTTTCATTTCCAGGTGATCCCAACCACAAAGGATCAAACTGCAACTGAGGTTGTCAACAATGCGCTCCTCAATTTAAATGATACCCAACTAGCAACTGTTGGTGGCGCCTCAAAATTACAGAGATATCTCACTGATCAGAGATATGTTCTGAGCACTGAAGGAGTCAGTGCAAGCTCCATTGACCAATTGATCATTTTTGAGAAGCAAAAATTATCTTGCCATGAGGAGAGATTCCTTCTTCATGATGATGGTCAACATGCCCCAGAGTGTATCATCTGCTTTGCAAGAAGCCAGGATCTGCGCAACCACTTCAAGTGCAAGACCTGGCTTGCAGATGGAACTTTCTCAACCTGCCCAAAGCTCTTTGGCCAGCTTTGGAATATCCATGGGCAGGTTAAAAATCTAGTTCTTCCCTTTGTCTTCTTTTTCCTCTCAAATAAGAAGCAGGAAACTTATGTATGGGCACTCACAATTTTAAAGGCCAAACTGGATTAAATCCTCCCAACTATTGAAGAGGAGCCCAAGGAGACTAGAGGGCACAAGAAAAAATCCATCTCCCAAGAAGAAGACGCTCCCACCCCAACCAAGAAAAAGCCTGAAAGCCTTCCCTACCACAAATATCTGGTGGTGGATTTCAAACAGGCTCAGGCAAATGCCTTTATTTGTGACTTTAAGAGCTCCCCTCAGGGATACTACTTCCACTTCCAGCAGGCACTCTGCCGCTGCCTCCAAAAGTGCTCTGCACTTCATGAGCTGGTCTACACTGAAGGCACCAAATAAGCAAAGGACATTTTTAATTGCTTTGCTGCCCTTGCCCTTGTGAAAAAGGAGGAGACCAATGCCTTTCATGATGCCCTCCTCTGCCACCCATATATTATAGCCAGCCAGGCAGCCTTTGCGCCCTTTATTAAGTATTTGAAGCTCAATGGGTTGGCATCTTCCAAGGAGCATGCCGCATTAGAAAAGGTGGTGACTCAATCACCTGGAACTGTTTCAAGCAGGTCAAAGACGGCCTCATCAAGACCACCTCTTCCCTTGAATGGTGGCATATTAGTTTGCCACAAGGGTTAGGGTTCATAAGCCCAAATTCAATAAGATCATGGTCCACCTCAAAACCCAACAAGTCATATCTGCCCGCCTCTTAAAGACTGGCATGAAGAACAAGGGTGATCCTCCCAAGATGACCAAAGCGGTGAAAAAGTACACTGAAATCAGCAAGGTGGTCTTTGCCTACTATCCCAAGGATAGCAAGCTTGAGCATCTTCAAGCCATCTCAGTTGCTCTTTCCACTAATATTTGAGCCTATTTCCAATAAATACTACTTTATCTTCTCTCTTCTTTTCTTTACTTTTATCATTTTTTGTGTTATTTAGCATTTGGTACAATTCTATGCTTATTTTAAAATATAGTTTGTAGTTAAAATAGATGAAAATAATTGTTTTTGGGATTATTTTAACTTTTGGTTTTATGCAACTATGTTGCTACTTATATATCCCATTTTTTATTGCAGATTTGGAATCCTGAGGCTTTTTTAAGCCTAGAAATGTTTTTTGAATTTTTATTTTTTGAGATTTTTTGGGTTATTTTTGGAGTTAAAAATCTAAAATTTTAAGAACTGTTTTTTCTTAGTCAAAATGCTGTAAATTAAAATGGTGTTTTTACTATGATTTAGAGATAGAAAAAATTGAGATGGTGTATTTTGCGTTGTAATTGTGCTGTTTTAGCAGAGTTACACGGGGAAAAATATTTAGAAGATAGATAATAATCTTTATTCTGAGATAGTGATTATATAGTTCATGTGAATCAAGGATAACAGGAACATGATTGGTGATCACATGGCTAGATGGAAGAAGGGGGTGGCTTGATCCTGGTAATGAGTCAAGTGCCAAAGCAAGGTATCCACCAGGAAGGATCATCATCTGTTCATGTTGTTGGATTTATAATTTGAGTTGACTTCCTATTCTGGCTTTGAGTGACTGGAAAGTTGGATTGTGGGTCACAAACCCGCTTGGTTGGAACCTTGCTAGCGGGTTGAGCCTGCGGTTTTGACACCCCCCCCCCCAACTGAAGGTCAGCCTCTTCTGGGGGCAGGACATCAGGGAGGTTGTCAGGAGCCTGGGCACTGTATTGAACTAGTTGCTGTTCTGTGGCGGTGTCAGGAATATTCCTGACAACACTGGCGTTCAGGAAGTTGTTCTGAGCACACTGCAGGATAACAAACAAAACAAAAAGGGCAGCAGTTCCCCCTTATTGGGGAAACTGCTGCGGAAAGCCAAGCTTTCAAAACAGGAATTAAAAATAAAAATTTTAGTTTGGACAGATTTTATACCCTGTCTGTGGGCCGCGCAGCCAGCTGCCAGCCAGCCAGTCCCCCACCCCACCTGCCAAATGGGGAAATTTCTAAAAGAAGAAGCCTAAAAAGGCAATTTCCCCAAACCCAAATGAAGGGGGAACTGCTACCCAAATTTGGAATCTACCAAATCTGGAGGGGGTTGACAAGCAGTCCAGCATTACAAATAATGCATCAACTGCAAAAGTTGAATTGAAATGCAATACTGTGCCTGAAGATGCTCCAATCCCATGCCATGCCAAGGATAACAATTCATTGCTTGCCAAACCACTCACATTCCACTCCCAAAAGGGAATCCCAGACAACACCAAGTGTTTGGGGCCCCCTGTCCAATGCTTTGTACTATTCATGCCCCACTAAGGATGACAGTATATAATAAATCTCAATCACTTGATGGTAGTTTGTGCTATCATTGAGTGAAATTACCCCTCAATAGTATCACATAAATCAATACCCAAGAAAACTTTTACACAACAGAAAGTTAAGACACTAAGCTTTGTCTGCTCTTTCCCAGGAACTGAAGATGAACCACTTAATCTTCTCTGCTGTCCTCACAGCCTGCCTCGGGATTGGGAGCCACCAACACTCTCACCAGCATGGGCCTTACAACAAACCGCCCAACAAGTACTTCTACAAGGAGCCAGCGCAGCTCAACTTCTCTGAGACGTACTCCTGGCCCACGCTGGTGTTGCCCTGCTCCACCCAGCATGTAGCAATCTATTCCTTTGTCTTCTATGTGCTTACGTACTTTGCCGGTAATTTTGGTCAATTTAACGTACATGCCAAAGTCTTTATATGGATGATAACGGTCTATCCCATCTTGACGGCACTTAAAGGATTCCAAGTCTCCAACTTGGTGCCTTACCTAGCTAAAATACTCCCTCATTTCATGGGGCTTTACAGGCGGGCAGGGCAGTTTCTTGTTGTTTTTGTCTTACTTTGCAGGGTTGTAGGCAATCATGGTGTAGGGTCTTGTCTTGCTTACGTTTTCCAAACCCTTGCACAAGGTAAGTGTTATTGGCGTTTACTTCATAATGATTTCTAGCCCTACTTTTTCAAGTTGTAGCTTGCTCTTGTCAACATTCATGACCCATACTTTGTCCCCAACTTCATGTCTATTGTGGATGGGGACAAATGTCTTTTGCAGAAGTTCATTCTTTTTTGCTGTTTGCTTGCTGTTAGCCTCTATTACTTGAGGGTCTGAGCATGAAGGGACTTCACTTGGAATTTCCAGTTTAGGTCCTGTCAATGCTTGAATGATATTTTGCTGTGTGCCATATACTAGTTTAAACGGGCTTTTTCCGGTGGATCTGTTCACTCAGGTTCAACACACAGGTAGTGCAGTTGGTAGCTGCTTATAACAGTCTTCAGGTCTCCCGGCGGTGAGTTTGGATAAGGCTTGTACAAGGCTTCCATTAAGCTGCTCCACGCATTCATTGGCCTGGGGATGGTATGGTGTTATCACAGTGTGCTTGACCCCGTTTTTGGTGAGGTATACATTGGTGTCTTCAGATGTCAATTCCTTGCCTCCATCAGTTATCAGGAGTTCTGGCTTTCCAAACTTGCTGATTATCTCCTTGCCAATAAATTGTTGAACGTCATTGCCGGTGTGTGCCTTCACTGCTTGGGCTACTGGCCATCTTGTTGCAAAGTCAATGGCGGTGATGATGTATTTCTTGTCATTGTGTTTTCCTGGAATGGGACCAACAATGTCAAGAGCCCATACTTTAAAAGATAGCTGTGTGCAGATGGGGAGTGTTGACTTTGGTGGGGTTTTGCTTTTGGCAAACTTTTTGCATACCTCACATTGGTCTAGACTTCTTGGACATTGTGGTATAAGGTTAGCCACCAGGCCTTATGTTTAAGGAACTTGTATAGATTTTGGCTCTTGGTATGTCCAAGGTCTCTGTGATAGCGTAGGATGGTGTCAACTTGCTGATGTGTGGGAATGTAGGGAATGGTTGTGCCATCAGTCATCTTTCTGTGTAGAGTCCCATATATGTCAGCAAAGAGGTGTTCATTATTGATGACTGTTTCTTTAGTTATGCCGGTTGTGCCAGTGGGGAACCCTTTGTCCTTTGTTTGGAGCACTAAGAGAGGCCAGTCTGGGTCAAGCCCATTTTCTCCTCTTGAAGCACGGACATACAGGCGGGACAGGGCGTCTGCCATGGCAAGCTTGGCCCCAGGTTTGTACTAGATGAGCATGTTAAATCTCTCTAATAGTTCCATCTACCGCGCTTGGCGGTGCAACAGATTTGCTTGAGTCTTGAAATAGATGAGTGACTTGTGATTGGTTAATGCTGTGAATTCTTCCTGCTGTTCTAGGTAACAGCGCCATTTAACTAGACAGTGCACAATAGCCAGCAGTTCTTTGTTGTGGATAGGGCATTGACACTCACCATCTGTCAATTTTTGCAATTCATAAGCTACAGGCAGGAAGTCACCGTCACTATTTTTGATTTGTAGTACTCCCCCAATGGATGCATCTGAGGCGTCGGTTTCCATTTGGTATTCCCTGTCATGTTTGGGGTATTGCAGGATGGAAGCTGTTGTGAGTTTCTCCTTGAGGCATCTAAAACAGAGGTCATGTTGGGGGATCCACACAAACTGGAATTTGGTGCCTGTTATGGCAGATAAGGGGGCAGTAAAAAGGCCACAGTCAGGTATGAAGTGGTGTACATAGGCCACCATTCTCAAGAAGGTGCGGAGTTCCAACTTATTCTTGGGTGGTGGCATCTTGCAGATGGCCTGTATCTTTTGACTGTCAGGTTTGATGCCGTCCTTTGAGACTATGTGTCCTAAGAAGGGTAGTTGCTCATAGAAGAACTTGTAATTGGAGGGCTTGGCCAACAGTTTGTGCTGTGCTACGGTAGCAAAGACAGCCTCTAGGTCTTTGTTGTGTTGTTCCACCAAGGGGCTTTAGACAATAATGTTGTCTAGATACACCAGGGTGTGTTTGCCTATGTGGGGCGCAAATACTTTGTTAATGAAGGTTACAAAGGTGGCTGGGGCATTGATCATGCCAAAGTTGAGCACCACGCATTTTTAGGAGCTGTATTTAGTGCAGAAGGCTGTTTTGTGAATGTCTTCCTCCTTAATACAAATCTGATTGTAGCCTGTAGTTAGATCAATCTTGGAGAAGATGGTGGCTCCTCCCAAGGCATTGAAGAGGTTGTCAATCAGTGGCAGTGGGTAACAATTCTTAATATAAACTTTTTTTAGGGCGCGGTAGTCTGTGACCAGATGTAAGGTACTGTCCTTCTTAGCCACAAATAATACAGCAGCCCCAAAGGGAGACTGTGAGGGGCGGATAAGTCCTTTTTCCAATGCCTCCTTGGGGTTGGCGCATAAGGTGTTGTCTTCATTTGGGGTCAGCCTGTAGATGGGGCGTGCCTTGGGTACAGCCCCCTTGAGTTAGATGGAGTGCTAAATATGCTTCTCAGGGGGCAGCCCAGGTAGCGCTTCCTCAAAGATTTCTGGATGGCGGGCCACAATGTTGCGGTCCTGAGGTGTAGAAGTATCCTGGTGATCCTTGAAATGTATGATCTTGTACTGGCAGGAGTCCCGGTTAATTGCCTTCAGGCTTTTCTTTTTGTCCTGGGTCTCTGTGATACGTAAAAAGACATGGTTGCGTAGCAGTTGGTCCATGGAGTCAGGGTAGATCTGGTGGTTGACACTTTCACGCTTGATGGTCAACACTGAGGTTGCCCAGTCTACGTGAGGGTTGTTCTTCTGTAACCAGTCTAGTCCTAGTACAATGTCAAACTTGGGAAAGTTGATGATGGGACCTTGAATGGTGGAGTAAAGGTTCTCAAGCATGACAGAGAAGGGGGAAGTTTCCTTTGTCACAGCAATGTGGTGTTTGTCAGCCAGGACCACATTTTTAATCCGCAAAGGATTAGTGGCCAGCTGAACTTATCCACAAAGCTACTGTGGACTAGGGTTTGGTCTGCGCCCAAGTCCGTGAGTGCTGAGCTTGTGTAACTGCCAAAGCAGAAAGGATAGGACATCAATTTATTGGGATGTCTGGCAATGGTGTACAGTACTGGGTCCTCCAAGGGCACCTGGACCATTGGGAATTGGTCTACGTCCTTGGTTTGGTATTCATCATTGGGCAAGTCAGGAGTTGCGTGGGGAGAGCTTGTCTTGCTTAGTGCTCTCCCTGGGCTTTTCCCTCATCTTGGTTGCCATGTGTGGCGGTGACACAGAAATGGGTACGGTTTGACTGGCCATTGTTTCCATTTCCATGCCCATTTGAACCTGTGGGTTTGTGTATGGCGTTGTTCCCATTGCCTCCAGGAGGTGATCAAGCAGAGCGCCTGCTTGGATGGGAATCCTTGGGTCTTTCTTGTTTCCCAGTTTGTGCCTTATGCAGTGTTTTGGATGTCTGCTCTGCTTTCTCCGCTTCACGGTACAGGCTTTGCAGGTTAGTCATCTGATCCAGGTTCACATGTCTCATCATGTGCAACTTAAGAGTGTTTTAGTACATGAGGTGTGTGGCTGGGGTGTCAAAGGCCATGTCAGATGGTGCACAAAGATGGAGTTCCTTGTAGGCGCAGGTGAGTTCCTTTACAGTGCCTGTCTGAGTCAGGTTCTTTAATTGGTGTATGATCATGAGTGCTGTATTCTTAAGCACAAATCTTGCCAGGAAGTCTTGCTTAAAGGTATCCCAGTTTTTTTTAGTGTGCTCTTCATACCACTTTTTGCACCAGGAGCCAGCGTCATGGGTCAGGAAAATGGAAATTTCTGCAATCCAAAAATGCTATGGGCATTCCATCTGAGCCAGCTTGCTCTGGGCAGACTGGATCCATGCAGCAGTGTTGTTGTTGGCCCCGGCAAAAGGTTCCAAGGCGGCGCTTTGTAGTCTTTGAGCTACATAGGCGGGCATGGTGGTTTTGTTGGCTGGTTGTGGCATTGAGGAGGGAGCCTGAAAGAAACCTTGTGCAGAAATGGCATTGAAGGCGGGTAGCGGGATCACCATGTTTTAGTATAGGACAAAAACATCAGGTATCTTGGCACCAGGAGTGTACGGAGTCCAGTCAGGCGGGAGGCCAGACATAATTCTGTTGAGGATTTGTTGGCCGCAGTGTGTGCAGGCAACAGGCGGGATTTTTCAAGTTAAAGTAGGATGGAGAACCTACCTGTACTACCAATGTCATAACTGTGCTGTTTTAGCAGAGTTACACGGGGGAAATATTTAGAAGATAGATAATCATCTTTATTGTGAGATAGTGATTATATAGTTCATGTGAATCAAGGATAACAGGAACATAATTGATGATCACACAGCTGGATGGAAGAAGGGGGTGGTTTGATCCTGGTAATGAGTTAAGCGCCAAAACAAGGTATCCACCAGGAAGGATCATCATCTGTTCATGTTGTTGGATTTATAATTTGAGTTGACTTCCTAGTCTGGCTTTGAGTGACTGGATAGTTGGATTGCGGGTCACAAACCTGCTTGGTTGGAACCTTGCTGGTGGGTCGAGCCTGCAGTTTTGACATTTGAAATGGTTGTCTACCAATTTTAGTACACCCATTTTATTGATAAATTTAAAGTTTTATATTTTATTTTATACATACATCATATTAGCTTCATATATAAGAAATATATCATCTTTAAGAAACTATAAATTGGGATTGTTTAGTAATTAAGTTTTATAGGATCATGTAAACTCAATATGACATTTTTGAAATAATATAATATACCTTTATTTTTGGGAAAAGATAAAAAAATATTTATTAATAATGAAAGATGAAATACATATTATATATATTATCGGAAACTAGCTATATTGTATCTAAAAAAGTCTATGAGAAATCGAATAAACATAAGTTTTATTATTATATAAAAAATCTAAATCTCCTAGGCAAGACATGAAAATTTCCCCAATGGTCCAGTGGCTAGGATTCCACGCTCTCACCGTGGCGGCCAGGGTTCGATTCCCTGTTGGGGAGAAATAAGTTTAGTTACTAAGGTAATTAGGAGCTTTTTTATATTTCAGTTATAAGTTAGTTTAACTATAGCCAATTTTAATATACAAACCAAATCAAGAGTTTTTTAGTCTAATTTATCAATATTTTTATAAAATAACTGATATTTGTAGCTTGGTTTTACAAAACTAACCAGGTTCAAAACAGGTGTTTTAATAAGCCTGTTTTGGGAAATTTCTTAGTGATTTAAACTAAGAGATGATTAAAAGGTAGTACTTGAAAAGAGGGAGAAGATAACTTTAATTTTAGCAAGGTATATTCATATTATGATTAAGAGCAAAGATTAAATTATGTGTGGATATAATTGTTTCTTTCTTAAGTGCAGTAAAATAAACATATGCATGCTTGTGATCAATTTTTTCTAAGCATGTGAATGATAATAGCTTAAGCTTAATGGTAATATTTTAAAATTTATTGTTTTTTGATTTAATATAATAATCCAGTTCTATTAGATATTATGCAATATGGGCAACTGTGATAAGTTTGACTCACTGGTACTTGACAAAGTGTCAAGTACCAGGGAGTTGAGTGCCACATATGTGAATCTATTAGTATTTTTGGCTTAACCAATTTTAAGCTAATTTTTACTAGTAATTTAGGGGTTTGAAACCAAAAATCAAGGTTAAATTTACTCAAACTCAACTCTGTTTAATAAATCAGTTATCTAAAATACCAATTTAAGGGGCAATTTATTAGTAAATTTACTAATAGAAATGAAAAAACCTGTGTTTGACACTCTAAACCCAAAAGTGACCAGTTTGACACTTTTTTGCCAAATTTTAATTTTATTAATAAAATACTTATGCGCTTATATAAAAATTGTTATTTACTATTATATTTTTATTATTAGTGTCCATAGTTGTTGATTAGGCTCCCAAGCACCACTATACTGGATTTAGTTGTACAGATGTTAACCAAATACCCCACTTGTTTTACATTATGTCATTCCCTGGGTTTTAGATTAAGTGGTGCCACATAAATTAAGCCCAATTTATTAAGAGATTTCATATGTAATTTATAAAAAACTGAAACTTGACACTTTCTTTGTTTGACTCTATCCACTTGACACCTGATTGGTTTCAGATTTAACTAATCAAAGGCTCAGAATTAAGGCTAAATTAATATGTGACACACTATGAGCGCCACTCGACACTCACCCACTTGACACTTTAACTTGGGGATTAGTACAGAGAACTTATTAATGTTTTAACCAACACTATGCTAAATAATTCACTCCCAGCTCCTCCCAGCATAACTTAAACACTAATAAACATATTCCCATTCATTTACTTTTTTAAATATGTTGTATTTTTTTTATTTTTGAGCATACAAAACTGCCTTGCTTTTGGGTTAACTTTTGAACCCAGTTTAAATTTAAGCAAGTTTTATATGTAAAAACATAGTAAATTTGATGTTTCTGCTTGACTCTGGCATACTCGACAGTGAGAATTCAGCTTTTTCCGGCTGTTCAACAGTGCTGAACTTGACACTTTACTATGTTTTGAATTTTCAACTCTCAATAAAAAATTCCACATAATATATTTTTTTCTATTATAATCTACTACTTTTTCTGCTGCTCTCCATATAATTTTCATATATATTTTTTGATTTTTAATTAAACTTTTACATTGATTTAACACTAAGATGTTTGCTGAACCTAAAATATTTGATGCTTTATCATAAATTCACTTATTTTCTATGTTTTAACCTTTATATCTACACTTTGAGTTTCTATTTTGCTTCTATTTACTTTTTTATGTTTTTTTTATAAATAAAACTTTATTTGCATACTTTTCATTCAAGTTTTGCTTTGCTTTACCTCTTTGTGTTTACAATATCTTCTCAATCATTTTATTTATAATGCTAAACTTTTCTTAAGACAAAATCAAGCAAGAACAGCCAGCAGCCTAAGCGTCAAGCCTTCAAAGGCTCCAAAGAAACTGCCTCCACCCCCAAGAGTGCCAAGAAGCCTGCAAAGGCAAAGTCTCCAACCCCATCTCCTCCCACTCCTCCCACTCCACCCTCATCTTCTACATCCCCTTCACCTTCTCCCCCAAAATTCTCCCCCAATAAATCAGATGGTGATCTTACCAACCACTCATTTTATCACTCAGAGGCCAACTCCGAGCCTACCAAGGAGCGCCGGACCAAGAAGGCAAAGGCTGCCAAGGAGCCCACCTCTTCTTCTGGTAAGAAAAAGGAGGCATTCAATCAGGCCTCAAAGAATCCTTCCCCTCCCCCCTCCCCCTCCCAATGGCACTTCCCCTCCTTCTTCATCTGACCCCCAAGATGAGCCGGAGGATTACTCCAAGAAGTTTAAAGCTTCTGGTCATGTGGCTTGGGATCCACTGGCCATCCACAACATTTGCAATGTGGACAGTGAGTTTAAAGTTCCCAAGCGCTTCCCCTGGTACTTTCTGATCATGTCCGTAAAGGGAGGCCCTGGTTACGTTGCCAACAATTATATCTTCAATTGCAACAACCAAAAGCAGCAGACCAAAAGCAAGCACTTTGTCTGTGAGGATAAGACTTGCGGGGCCCAGTTGAACACTGAAGGCTGGGAGAAAGTAACATTGGAGAAGGGGGAGCACACTTGTGAGCCCCCCAATCATCTGATTGCTTGGATGTTAAAATGGTACCTTGTGCAAGTAATACCCACATCCTCTCATCTTTGCGCATCAGATCTGGCCATCAAGGCCCTCCAACATCTCAAACCCAACAATCTCAAGTTGGTACCAACACAGGAGCAGTTGGTCAAATTTATCAGCAATTAGTGTATTGCTGTAAATCCCCCTCCCCTCAAGGCTTCTGACGTCCTCTCTGAGCTCACACTCACTCATGAGCTTAAGCAGCTTCCAAGTGGGGAGCGCTTTCTACTCCATGACAACGGGCCTGCCCCCAAGGACCACATAATCTGCTACTCAACTCAGAAGAACCTGATGAAGTTGAAAAGGGAATCAACCTGGCTAGTTGATGGTACCTTTGCCACTTGCCCCCAGATGTTCAAGCAGCTCTGGATGGTTCATGCCCAGATTGACATCCGGGTGATTCCACTCACGTTCTTCCTTCTTCCTGGGGCCACTGAGGCCATCTATACCCCACGTTCTCCATCTTCTGCCAAGAAATTGCCCTCCTTCCTCCTGCCAATGATGATGAATCCAAGAAGACTCCCCCCACACCTGTGCCAACCCACCTGCCTCTGACAAGGACCAGGCCACCCTGGACTCAGAGGAAAAGGCAAGGCTAAGAGCTCTTGGGCCTTGCATATGCATTATGGACTTTGAGCCTGCTCAGTTCAATGCATTCAAGCAGCTGTTTAGTGGGGAGGTAAAGGGGTGCCACTTCCACTTCCGCCAAGCAGTTGCTTGTAATGTGCAGGCCCACACAGAGCTTAGTAGGTTGAGCCGGAGGGATAATTTGGACACCTGCAGATTTGTGCTGGCACAATTTAGTGCCTTGGCTTTTTTAAAGCCAGAGCACACTGTAATGGGGTTTGAGGTGCTCTCAAAGGATCCCTATATAGTGAAGCACCCAGAGTTCAAGCCTTTCCTTGAGTACTTTGAGCCCCAGTGGATTGGGAAGGTTGTCACGCAGAGGCAAGGCAAGGCCTATGCCAAGGCCATCTGGAATGTGTACCTGGCAGCAGTGAATGGTGAGCTCAAGACCACCTCAGCGCTAGAGGCTTACCACAAACACCTCAAGGCCAACTTTGGGCTCCACCCAAAATTCAATAAGTTCTTTTCCCTCTTGCTTCACAAGCAGGAGAAAACCATCTCCAAGCTGCATGATCTCTCCAACCGCATCCCCCCACCAAGCCAACAACCCGCTGTACCCTCTTCACCAAGGCCATCCAGGGTGCAGCCAAGCACAAATACAAGGCCTCTGAGATTAAGCAGCAGCTTGAGCTTATTGCCACTGCCCTCCTGGAAGGGGCCAAGATGAAACAGGGAAAGAATGATGAGGAATAAACTTGCTTGCTTGCTCGGTTATATGATTTTTACTTTTAACTTTTAACTTTTTAACTTTAATTTTTACTTATTAGCTTTGATCATTTAGTTTTTAGTTTTAATTTTTAATTTAATTAGATAGCAGTAATTGTTCTATGTATACATGGTAAGTTTGAGATGAATATTTATAGTTGGAAGTAAGTGAAATATCTTAATTTTTGTTAATTTCTAAATAAAACATATGATATTCACAGTTATGCTTATATAAACTATATCAAATAAACATTAATATTTTTTCATATTTTGCGTAACTTTATTTATTGTGTTTGTGTTTATTTTTATTTCATTAGAATTTTAATTTTTATTGTAATAAAAAATATTTTTATAATGAAGAGTGTAAATTTTATAGTAAAATGATAAATAATTGCTTATTTCTCCTTTTTTCTATTAATTAATGTACTGTTTTTATTGCATTTTTGAGCTATCTGGGGTCACTTTAGTATACCTTAGCTGTATATTTAATTTTTTATATTAAAAGGTTTCAGTACATCAAGATCCGTTAATTTAAAAAGTGTCAATTTCCAGTTGTCAATCAGGGCAAAAGCTGAATTCTCACTTTACTATAGTGTCAATTTTAAGGGAGTCAAACTTACCACAGTTGCCCAATATGCACATAGCATATCATACAAGTATATAATGTAAATATGATATCAGCATTTATGATTGTTATTTTTCAGAGCCTTGAAAAACTATACCTTTTCTAGTTTTCTTTTTACACACAAAAAACTGTCTATATATTCTTGATATCTAACTTTAATTGTCAGTACCAGTATATTATGTGCCTACTTGCTAGTGGTTGCAGGAAGGGATAGAGATGACATAATCCACCACCTGATAAGACCTAAATTTAACAAATATGATGATTTGATGAACACATTTTGGGGCTGTTTTGCAGGTGTGGGCTGATGTTGGCTAAATAAAGATTGCTCAACCAAGAGAGTCAAATGGTTTTTTTTGCCTAGCTATTATGGCTGGAGTTTACCTAACTACAAGGGTTGGTGTTTGATCTTTATGACTTATATTGCTTGTAATAGAGATACCTACTAGTACTAGGAGGGTAACAATGCGCCATGAGATAGATATGATATGTGGTATTGAAATCCCAAGACCAGCTGAGGCTAGAATACAGATGGGTTTGTAGCCTGAGATCAACCGGGGCTATAATAAATTTGGGGGTTTCCATCACAAGGGTGAGAGTTTCTGTCTATGTCTTTTGGGTAGCTTTAAAGGAGATTTACTGATGATATGCAAAAATAGGGTGCCTAAACCTATTACTAGGGTGTTTGAGAATGCCTTTCTGCTACTACTATTAGCTGCAAACCTCTGACAAGTTAAGCTAAAGTAGTTAATTGAAAAAAAACTACTTTCAGCTTACCTTATGTTTCATCCTTTTCAAAATAGGTTTCTCTTTAGCCCTATAATTTTGAAATTTATTTTCTACTTCCTTTTTGCTCTCCTCACCCATCATCACTTGCTTTTTTTTGGGGCTTCTACTGTTGCTTTGGTTTGGTGTTGTTTTTTAAATTTTTTAATGTATAGCTTTAACTTATTCAGGTTTGTTTCTGGCTCTTGGGTTTTATTTTAACCTTTTCAAGGCTAGAGTAACTTCTTTATAAAGCATTTATCTTCAAGAGATTAAATCTTTCTTCTTTAATTCACCTCAATTTTCTTAAATTCAATTAATAATGGAGCTATCATCTCTCAATGCCAAGTTAATATTGTTTGAATTGCACCCCAAAGGTACTTTTTAGGTTCTTGGAGCTTGAATTTTATCTTGAAATTTCAAATTTTGTCAGTTAATTTTTTATTGCTAGGACACACCATTTTGAAAACAGCATCTTGAGAACAGCATCTTGAAAAACACTATCTTGAATTACACCATTTCAATCTACGCTATCTTGAATTATTAGTAAAAACACCATTTTGATTTATGGCATTTTGACTAAGAAAAAACAGTTTTAAAATTTTAGATTTTTTGAACTCCAAAAAAACCCAAAAAATTCTCAAAAAAATAAAATTCAAAAAAAGCATTTCTAGTCTAAAAAAACCTCATAATTTCAAATCTGCAATAAAAAATGGGGGAAATTAGTAGCAACATGGTTGCGTAAAGCCCAAAAGATAAAAGATACCCAAAACAACTATTTTCATCTGTTATAACTATAAACTATACTTTAAAATAAGCATAGAATTGTACCAAATACTAAAAAATGTCAAAAAAATAATAAAACTGAAGGATAATAAGGGAGAAAATTGTGAGGTTTTTATTGGAAAAGGGCTCAAACATTGGTAGAAAGAGCAACTGAGATAGCTTGGAGATGCTCAAGCTTTATATCAGTGGGATATTATGCAAGAACCACCTTGCTGAGTTCAGTATATTTCTTTACAGCCTTAGTGTAAGGGCCGCAATTTCAAAAATAACGAGCCTGGGAATCAAACCTGCAACTATTGCTGCAAAGCAAAAACACGGACAACCACAAAAACCCGCTGGGGGATTTGAACCGCCCACAAACCACCAGGGTGGGTGGAAACTGACTCTCAAAAGAGAGATTGGTTTAAATTTGTTGTCATTAACAAAAAGAACCAAAATGACCAGGGCCAGTTTGCAAACTGGCCCAGGGGGGCTAGCGGCCCCCAACGGTAGCAGAGCCACCAACTCCAATGCTACATATGAGCTGGGTGGCTCCCATCAACTGGTAAATTAATTTTGCTGGGTTATTCAGCAGATTCAGTATCAACTGGGTCTGTTGAATAACTTGAAGAGCAAATCTGTTCCAGTCCCCACCCATCCAGCCAGTCTCAACAAAACCAAAGTTCCTTCCCCAGTTCCACCTCCCAGTCCTGATTCACTTGCCAACCTGCAACCAACCTCCAAGAATAATGCCACTTCACCCACTGATTTAATGAAACATCACCTGCTGGAAGATGTACCAGTTTTCCCCTCCAATCAAACAAACCCAACCAAAGAAGATCCCCAAGCCTTTGAAAACCTCACAATGCCTGCAGTCTCCAATCATTTCATTGGGTCAAGTTCAGAAGAGCAGCCACTCAACCAGGAAAATTCTTCAGCAGTTAACAATTCCCCTGCCCAGAAGCAGGTCCAAATTGCCAAGCAGCCCCAGCCCCAAATAATTGAGCAGGATATAATTAGCCGCCAATCAGCTACCAGTGATCCTCAGATGAAACCAGATGAGCCAAACCCAGACCCCAGAACTTTTCCCAGCCATGAATTAGGCAGCCAATCCCACAACCCAAGCCCAGGGAACTTCCCATCTACACAGTCAAAAATTCTTGGGACCTTATCCCCTGTTCCTAAGAATGCCTTCTCCACTCCCAAAGTACCTGTGACCAAGGGTTGGACTACTGGAGTCCATCAAGGAGCTACCAGTAGTTGCTTCCAAGGAAGACCAGATGAATGGTATAAGAACCATTTCCCTCCAATTAAGAAAATTGCAGACAACATTAAATAAAGTGTATGGTCCATAGAGTAGTCTTTGCCTTCAAACCCCATATACTATTATCACCTTGGAAAAACCCTTACCAACCAATTCAGTCACCAGCATCACCACTAGTAAAAACAGTAGAACCCTTAGCCATGGACTACCAACCAGGGCCCAGCCCTGGATGGACCAGCAGCTCCAACCCTCCCACTCCTCCTCCAACCTCACAACCTTCTTCTGAAGTTGTTCCTTATGACCACAGCAGATATGAGATGGTCATTCTGACTATCCTTAGTCCAGCCAAAGTTGTAGTACCTCACCTAGGAGCCTATCTCCCACTTTCAGTCAGAATGCTGTACCTATCCTGCTCCTTGCCCTTTCTGTATTGGGCCTTGGTGTCAAGATATCCTGATGGGTGGACTCCTTCTCAGTCTTCTTGGTTTGATGCTACACCCGGCCATGACACTTAGTCTGCTTAAGGGAATCACCCTTGGACTTCATGCCAGTCTTTAAGAGCCAGGCAGAGATGGCTTGCTGGGTTTTTAAATGCACCATTATATTATTGAATTTGGGCTTATGAACCCTGACCCTTGTAGAAAACTGGCTATGTCACCCTTCAAGGAAAGAGGTGGTCTTGATCAAACCATCTTTTACCTGCTTATAGCAGTTTCACTGGATTGAGTCACCGCCTTTTCTGATGCAGCGTGCTCCTTGAAACACTCCAACTCATTGAGTTTCAAATACTCAATAATAGGCGCAAAGGCTGCCTGTTTGGCAAGGATATAAGGATAGCAGGAGAGGGCGTTGTAAAAGGCATTTGTCTCCTCCTTTCTCACAAGGGCAAGGGCAGCAAAGAAATTGAAAACGTCCTTGGCTTCTCTAGTGCCTTCAGTGTAGACCAGCTCATGAAGATCAGAGCACTTTTGGAGGCAGCAACAGAGTGCCTGCTGGAAGTGAAAGTAGCATCCCTGAGGGGAGCTCTAAAAGACTCTAATGAAGGCATTTGCCTGAGCCTGTTTGAAATCCACTACCAGATATTTATAGTAGGGAAGACTTTCTGCCTGCTTCCTGGTTGGGGTGGCTTCCTCTTCCTGGGACTGGGCCTTCTTCTTGCACCCTCTGGTTTTATTTGGCTCCTCTTTAATGGTTGGGAGGATCTCATCTAACATGGCCTTTAAAATTGTAAGAGCACAGACATAATGTTGCAACCAAGTTTCCAGACTTGCCTGCTAACATATCTTACAATACACAGGGGACGCTCAATGAGTTGCCCCTTGATGTATCTAACAACATGGATTAATCTGATGGCAATATCAAATGGCAGGTACTTCATCCTAATTAGGAGAGTTACCAATTAGACTTGATGATCCTTGCACAAGTTATTCCTTGACTTTGAACCTTACATGAAACTTCCCACTATGCCACCCCCTTGTGGCCTTGTGGCTTTCCCCATATGGTATATTAATAACAATATTCTACAATAAACAATAACTTATTCTCATTATTCTGTCCTTTTTGTTGGACTGTTGTCTTCACCAATTCCAAATACTGAATTCTCATCGGTTTATTTACAACAATAGGTTTCCTGCTTCTTGTTGGGAAGGAAGTAGAAGACTAGGGGAAGAACTAGATTTCAACCTGACCATGGATGTTCTAAAGCTGGTTAAATAGCTTTGGGCAGGTGGAGAAAGTTACATCTGCAAGCCAGGTCTTGAAGTTCAGCAGGTTATGCAGATCCTGTGAGGTGGCAAAGGAAATGATGCACTCAGGGGCATATTGGCTGTTGTTGTGGAGAAGGAATCTCTCCTCATGACAAGATAGTTTTTGTTCCTCAGTAAGGGTCAATTGCTTAATTGATGAAGCACTGACGCCTTCAGTGCTCAGAGCATATATCTGATCAGTGAGATATCTTTGTAATTTGGAGGCGCCACCAATAGTGGCAAGTTGGATGTCATTTAAATCAAGGGGGACATCATTGACAACCTCAGTGGCAGTTTGATTCTTGGTGGTTGGTATGACCTGGAGAAGAAACCAGCGGATCAGTTGATACAGTGGATCAAAGGGCTTGGCACAGTCATGCCCAATAGTCAGGGCTTTAAATCTAGTGAACCCATAAATAGTGAGTCTATCTGGGAAGCCAATGTTATCACATTTGTAGTGATATTGACAGATGGGTTTCTTCTCATCATTACAGCTGAAGCTGTAGCCCTTGTAGACAAAAACGGCTTCTCCTTTCTTAGTCATTATGGGGTAGCTGGCTGGATAGGTGGCAGGCACAGCAAAGGTGCCATTTTGGTTGCAGATATTGTGGACAGTATTTAGATCCCAGAGCTCAATTTGCTCATTTGCAGGAGCACCAGGCTCATGCTCCTGTTCTCCTTCCTCCTCAGGCTCTGAGGTGGGATCAGAGTGGTGGTTGAGTTGAACAACTTCTCTTGGGGATCTGAAGGGGATTAAATAAAAGGAGAGTGAGGAGGGGTTGGGCTTGTTTCCTCAGGTTCAGGGGAAGGCGTGGGTGTCTTGGGAAGAGCTTTACCCTTAGCAGGCTGCTTTTAGGGGCAGTTTTGGACTTTTTGGCCTTGGGAGGAGTGATCTTGGACTTGGAGGCCTTGGGCGCAGCTTTAGTGGTAGGCTTGGGAGGCATCTAAAAGTGAATTAGTATCAAAATTGAGAAATTTGTGGGTTGTTTTTAAAGAGAAAAATGAGAATGTTTTTAATATAAAAATTAGAACTTTTGTTTTACATAGAATTGTAGAGAAAATCTTAAAATATATAATATCAAAATTTCAGTGTTTTTTATTTTGTAAAAAACATTTTTTTATTAGTAACACAAGTATGCAAAACTTTGAGTTTTAACTGAAAACTCACAGTCAAAATGGCGTTTTTGAAGTGACATAATCAAGGTGGTGTAGCTCAAAACATAGTGTTTTTGACCATTTTAATATTAAATTAAGAAATTTATGGTGAAGCTACCTCAACCAGGCCAAATAGTAAAACTTGAATTTCTCAAAAACTAGATTATAAAACTGGGATTAAAAAGTACTCAGTTGTTTAGAGGAGGCTAAAAATTATATATCTGCAAAGTTTCATATGTTTTCTTACATTCTTTACTATAATGATTTTTGATGTGAATGTGTACTTTTGAAAAGTGGAAAGCAAGAATTGTGGTGGGGGAATCAATATAGTGTAACCTGGCGTCATATGTAATTTCCCCTTATTTCCCCCTATCCATTGTGGGCATCAAATTAATTGGGTGATATGAAACTTGGTGGAATTTGAAGTGGCATAAATTGAAATGGCGTAATCACCCCCTTCTATATTAAAATCACTATTAAAACGTTTTATTGAGGAAACCCTTATCAATGTATCCATGCATAATAAAGCTATAAATTACATATAACAAAACTGGTTTTTTACCCAGCAATGAAAATCACTAGAAGGACTATCATAGTGGCGTTATTTTAGGTTGCTCTTAGTATAAGTGTCTTAGATTATTACTATAGGAACATCTTATGGCACTACACAGCAGGATTTATTTTAGTTTGTGTATAATTTTATTTTAGTTTAAGATAAATGGCGTGATTTGAAATGATATAAAGTTGATATGGCATAAAAACACCCCACACTAAGTGATTTCATATGTAAATGAAGTTAGCAAAATAAGATTTAATTAATCTGACTTGAAGTGACAGAAATGAGATGGCGTAAATTTGGAAAGCCACATTAATAAAGTATATGTAAAATTTAACTATTTTATCAATTACTTTATTTTTTATGATTCAAAATCACTAATGCAAAAAAAACGCCATCCCAAATTAAATTTGAGATGGCGTAAATTGAAGTGGCGTTTTTGAGATGGTGTGTCCTACCTTTTTATTATGATTCACTTTGATAATTTATCTCATCATTTGAGTATTTTTTACAATTATACTCAATCTTTAATTATTGATTGTTTTAATCCAGTAGTTAAAAATGAACAATATCCATATCTTGAAATTAGTTTTCTATTTTATCCTTACATTGTTTAGACTGAGCTTCTTTTATATTTTCCTTGATTTTATCATTTATTTAAAGCCCTAATTTCCTTACTATAAACTTTTAGAAGCTTTATTCCAGTTTCTTTTACAAAGTTTACTTATTTTCTTATATTTAACAAATATCAATAACTTGAGACTTAAGGCAACAGTTTACAATCATTTCTCTAAAAGCTTCAGCTCTTACACAAGATGGCTGTTTAGAGAAGCAGCTGCTGAACTTAGTGATTTGGGGTGTCCAAGAAGAAAAGATGGTTAATTGTACAGAAAATACCAGGATAACTACTTGTGTGAGTAAAAGAAAATTTAGCACAATGTGGATGCTTGCCTCTGAAAGTCCTAGGTATAGTGACACCACTAGTGCCATGGACTATGCTAAATAGATATTCAACATACTAGACTATTAGTATAAGTTTGGAACAGTCTGGGGAAATTTTAGAGAAGGTGGTTCAACATTTCTCTAAAGCAATTTACTGAGGAAGAAAAAGTTGAAACATTTTGCCTTGATTTTGCTACAGTGGTAAAATAAAGGAGGAATGATAGGGAAATTGATGAAAAAATATTTCCTTGGTGATTTTTATGGTGAATGCAGGTATTTTGCTTTGAGAGCAGGATAAAAAGCTGTTTTGATGAGCCATTTTTCTTGATTTTAATACAGGAGTAAAAATCTGGGTAAAAGTTTGAATAAGATCCAGATACAGCTTGTAACATATAAACATACTATGTGAATTGATTGATCTTAAATGCAGGAAAAGGTTTATGCTAAAACAGGAAATATTTAACACTTCAGAGCTCAAAGTGTTAACACTTCAAGTGGTTTGTGCAAGAGAAAGTTAACTTCCTATTTGTGTCAAAGTGAAACTGTGAAAATGAAGAATTATTAAATTTTGCAATCATTGGATAAGTTTGAGTCTTGTTCAATAATAAATATCATTGGTTAAAAGCTCAAAGCTTAAATAATGGCCAAGAAATCAATGAGACAATGTTTTAAGCTTTTGAAAGAGTATGTTTGGAAGTGTCAGGGCCCAGAATGCCCATGAAAATCAGTTAGCATGCCTTGTCACTGTACCACAAAATACAAAGAAACAATTACCTATTGCACTCCCAGAGGATAAACTCCCTCTTGATGACCTCAAATGGCTATGGGTTTGTGAGGCCCACATGCCACAAAATTTAGAGATCAACAACATATGCAAAATTGGGCCCCAATATTATCAGAAAAATTTAGATTGTACAAACCATCAAGCAATTGATTAGTCAGGTGACCAATTTCTTGTGGATTCTATAAATAGTTGTGGCATTTTGGCAGTCAGCAGACAAACACACCATTACAAAGAAGCAACCAATGCAAAGCCTTCCCTATGCCTCAACACACAGGTTTCCAAAAAGAATCACCAATTTAACTGAAGACAATGTCATCAGACCTCTGGTGGCACTAGAGACTAAGATATTACCAGTAAGTATAAGTAATGAGGGAGGGAAGCCTTTCTCATTGTTGACATCATCTGAATAAACATTTTTATACCAAGGACTCATTATTTGGTTACAGGAATTGTCTTTTTTGCATCAATATAATTATTCTGATAGCATCTTTATGTGAATTAACACAATAATACTCCCACACCTTTCCTTACTTGCCTGGATCTGCTCCTACTCTTTTGATTACACCTGCTCATGCCCTTGACTTGGAGTTTTACCACCCTCAGCACCTGGATCTCCCTTCTGTCCGTTCTAGAGGTTAGATTCCACCAACCATGAATGAGATTACAGCCACTTCCCCTTGCCAGATGTCCTTCCTGTACATGACTTCAGTAAGCTGGGGTTTGTCTATATTACAGTGTTGGGCTAGCCAATAAGGTTGTGCCCCACACTGGAAGCTAGAGTCCCTGGACCACTTCAGTCAATTATCTCATCAGGATTGCCCTCATTGTGTACATGGCCTTCCAGGCCCAGTTTTCCTCTCTTGTGGGATTCCAGACAGACACCAGTATGGGCTGTGACAGGAAGCTTATTTTATTATAGGAGAAAGTGGGCACATAATAGTTTAAGTTTTTAGAGAAATACATTATGAAAAGGAAGAATTGATAATATGGCACTATAGAGAAGTGGTATAATGGGAAGTAGATGAATGTTTTTGATTGTAAGAAAGGTCTTTATCAAGTGCTTAATCTGTATCTTGATGGTTGTCATGCCCTGCCCCAAAGGGCAGGCTCTTTAAATTTATCATATTTGATGTTTACATTTGATTTTAATCTTTCAGTATTTTTAATATTGGAATTTTGAATTGGAAGTTAATATTTAATTATTTTAAAGTTTATTACCTTTTTTATTGCTATTTGCATTCAAATCATTGTTATTGTTAGCTCTGTCTTCTACTATTCCTATTATATATTTCTACTTTAAAGTTAGATTATTTTCACTTATTTCTTACCTTTTAAACTTCTGCTTACATCTTGGCCGCTCTTCCCCAGCTTACGTGCTGATCTGCAGTTTTTACTGGGTTTCTGTTGTCCCTTTTCCTCCAGGTTCTACCCATCTTTCTCCAGTTGCTCCTATTCTTGGCTGCTTTCCCCATGACTATCACTCACACAACTGGCAAAAACTTTTCTATAAATAAAGAGCTTGTGAAGAGTAGGCTTTAAGCTAAAATTCTAAGTGATTCCTTCCCTTCAATCTTTTATTCAATTTAAACTTGAGATCTTAATTTTTTAGAAATTTATATATTTTTATTAAATTCATTTTAGAGTTTAGTCTTTTCTTTCCTTAAAACAAATGGAACTTGTAAAACAACAAGCCTTAGGCTTGTTGTATTCATTATTTTCCTTAAGGAATCTTTCAATAGTTATATATACCAATTTGCTGATGAAGAATATCCTAATATTGACATTCCCTTAGTTAAAAATTGTTCACTATTAAACACTTTATTTTATCTTCTTTGCTTAGGGCTCTTAAACTCAATTACTCCTTTTGTGATCCAATATAGGTTTTTAGCAGGGTTCTGTAAGACTATTTTACAGACAGTTCCTATGTTTTTATACCTTTTAAATTTGAATCCTAATGCCTTGTACACTCTAGTTTATAACCTTGCGCCATTATGGGCAAGACCTTAAAATGGTCACAAATCTGGGTGATTTGTTATAGCTAAGGTCTTCTAAGGTATTTAAAAGACTCATCTAAAGAAAAATCTAATCAAAAAGGCTAAATAGCAGTGAAAAATTAGAAGGTTTTTAAGAGAATCATCTTTTTGTTTAATAAAGACTAACTTGATCCATATACTCTTTTTTGTGAAAGAGAACTTCCCTAGGGACAGTGATCTTATAGCTGGTCAAGAGGATCAGAAGACACAGAACTTTGGTCTGTTCATACATAAAAAACTACTGGTTAAGGAATGAGTAAATTGGGGAAAGTTACCTTAAGATCGGGGGAACTGTTGCAATTAAGTTTATTATGCAATCAGACTCCTAGATGATGGAACTGCTTTAGTAGACCATGTATAGCTGTAAATATGCTTACCCTAGTGATAAATTATCAATGATGATTGGAAGGTACAGTGGTTCTCTTTTGGTGTTATTAGTTCATTCACTTTTATCCTTTTCATAGAATTAGTATACCTTAAGGATGTCAGCTTAAACCAGTTGGTCCCTGGCTTTTCCCCAGAGCACAATTTGGTGTCCTCCCAGGAGCAAAATCACCACATATGATCTTTTTCTGCCATTTTTAGGATTTAGTGATGGTTAAATAAGTTTAAAATATTCCAGTAATTGCTAGATAAAGCACTCATATAAACTGGTCACTATCTTATTAGTTTACTAGTATAGATAGAGGAAAGTTATTGGGTTTGTATGTTATAGGGGGCTTCATTAGAACTATGTATCAAAGTGGTGATTGTATTTGTCATTGAATATAAAGGTCTAAAAGCTGCTACTTGGATGCCTCTCACTACTTGATATAAGTTCTTTTAACTATTGGGCTTGGTGTATCATAATAAATTCTCTAATATCCATTTTTGTGAATGAAATTGTGCAGGTGTCCAGCATATACTTCTGGAAAGTATATAATACAAAACAAGAATAAAATTTAAGAGGAGAATATTATCTTTATTGAATACTTAATAAGGATGTTATATAGTTAAATAATAAGCCACTTAATGCCTATTTAGATCATGACAGTCATGGGGCTTTGATAAATACAGATTCCCTTGAAAATTGAACATTTGATTTTAGTGTAATACCAGGATTTTGTATCATGGCCACCTTTAATTAGCAATCAAGTCATTTCTTGAGGATTTTTTTATGAGAGAAAGTAATCAAAGATGATGCAAAATTTAAAACTTGGGTCTTTATCAAAATCAATCAACACTATAATTATATGTTTTATTATATTATAACATTAAAAATCCTAAATATTAAAGTAATTTTTACTTTATAATTAAATTTTATTTTGGTGGGATAGGGCTTATTTGGCAAAATATGAGTGCAGAGGGGATAAAATAGTTAGTGAGAAGCAGGGCTGAGTGACAGGGACAGTGCTAGCTTGGTGTCAGGAAGCTAGTAATAGGTAGAGGCTTTAGGTGACTCAGGATATGGTACCACCGGGCCAGTGGGTAATGCCCATCATAGTATGGGTGCTAACTTGATAATATAGGATACAGATTGCCCAAGTAAAGATCAGGGCCCGGAGTTGAGCACCATACTGTAAATTCAGAACCTGAAAGTAAAAATGCGGGATTGTCAAATCCTTGGTCCAAATTTCAAATCACTTTTGCAGGATGGCCTTTTTTAATTAAATTGATTTTTGTGAGTATTTATTTGAATATTTGAAAATGCAGGAACTCATAGACACTTTGCAAAGTTCAAGTCAAACTGCATATTTCCAATGGATAAAATGAATTAACTGGAATCAGATTTGAAGCGTTCAAATTCATCAGCCATTTTCATTAAGTTTACCATGTTTTTTGAAATTGCAGGATTGTCAAATCCAAGAACCAAATTTCAAATCACTTTTGAATGCCACTAGTAAACTCAAATTTTAATTGCAGGAACTGGAATCCAAATTTAATGTACAGCAAGCACACTAGGAAACACCAACCCAAATTAAGAAGCTCCACCACAACTAAAATCAAACTAAAAATTCAATATCAATAACCATGTTTAGACATAAAAAGTGATTGATCTTTAAAATCATCCAAACCCGGAAAGTATACAATATTATTCACTTCAAATCACAGATATAGAAATTCTGTTACTATTCAAGGCTAACTCAAGAGAAAATAACTACTCACAACTCAACCAATAAATACAAATAAATACATATTTAATCTAAAATATATATTTTTATTTTATTTTTATGGACTGTCAATCACATTCCCAACCCGCTCCTGCACCAGCCCGCGGGGCAGACCGTCCACAAGGGCATCCCAGAGGGTCCAATAACAGACCCAGAACCCAACTTGAAGGGAGTCATGCCGATACACAGGCCTCCCAAGGTGTCATTGACAGCCAACTACCTCCCGCGTCCCAGGCCCAATCAACCAGCTTGAATCCCAGGCAGAAGCCACTCTCAAGGCCTGCCACAAAAGTCTCCTACACCAGGGTCACCAGGAACAGTGAGGTTACTTACACCTCCACTATGTACCTAGTTGTCACTTGGCCCCGCACTCTTGACCCAAGAGTTGCTACTTCCTGCCCCTGCGTCTTTGACACCACCTTTGAGCCATTGGCAGCCACTGTTGAGCCACCTGTGCCTGTGTCATATGCCACTATTGACAGCGCCACTGCAAGCAAGCGTGATCCCACCTTCTACACAAAGGTCCCCGTCCCCTGTGTCAAGCCTGGTAGCCAGGATGCCGTGATACCTGCCAAGGGCCAGCGTTGGTTGACAGATAGTGAGCGTGAAGCTCTCCTCAACTGCTTGAACAGGGGAATGGTGGTTTGGGATATTGCGTCCCAATTTGGTGTCACGGCCAGGTACATTGCCAACATCAACACCAAGTATGGCAATACTGGGCAAATTGCCAAATCCACCAAGGCTAAGCGGCAGCCAAAACTCTTACAGCCTGTGCACATTGACACAATCAAGCAATGGGTAGCCAGGGATTGCCACCTGGACATGCTTGCTGTCCAATCAATGCTTGCCACAGAGTTTGGGCTTTCTGTTTCTAAAACCCTTGTTTACAAAACAATGGTTGATTTGGGCTTCTCTTGGAAGGTGCTCAGAGTTTCTCCGTATAACAGAAACAGTGAAAAGATCATTGAGGATTGACACATTTATGCCAAGACGTATCTGGCGCTAAAGAAACTGGCAACGTACAGTTCTTCTATATCAACAAATCATTGTTTTCCTCCTCACTCAGGTCTAGGCATGGGTGGGTCAAGAAGGGGTCCAAGGACGGCATAGCCCATCATGCAGCTGTCCGTTCCCAGACCTATTCCATGGTTGCGCTTCTTGGTCCTCGCGGGTTGGACCAATACCAAATGATCAAGGGTTCCAACAATAGTGGGACTTTTCTTGATTTTCTCCAAGTTGTCAAGGAGTACCTTTGGATAAATTATAGCGGCACAACCAACGTTTTGTGCTTGATAATGTCAGGTTCCACAAAGTGGATCTGGTTGTGTCCAAGTTCCCCCTATTGACAAGAATAGCCACTCCTCCAGCCACCGCCTTGCTGATTGTCCAATGAGACTTCTCTTCCTCCCGCCATATTCCCCATTCCTGAATCCAATCAAGGAGGTGTTTGGTTGGATCAAGAATAAGATGAAACAAGGCCTTCTGCAGGACACCAAGGACCTATTCAATATTCTTGAGGTCAGCCAATTTGCAATGTCACCTGATGTGGTGGCGGCTTTTTACAAGCACTCAGAATCCTTCCTCCCCAAAGCCCTGGCCTCCAAGCCAATCAGATAATTGGGCGCTCTGGGTTTTATTTGTTTTTATTTTTATTTATTTTGTTTTTATTAGGACTCAAAAATTATTATTTATATATAATAATTTGACGTGTGATTGTATTATAGACATAAGAATACATAGAAAAGGTAAGTAAAATTAACTATACTAGGTATGAAGAATATATTTTTATTATAATGCACTAAATATTGTATTGACTGTTGCGCTAACAAATGAATAAATTAAAAAAGATAGAAATAGAATTTTTTATTTAAATAATTGTTAATTGTTGGTAGTACTTTAGCTTTTCTAAGCCACAAATCAGACCTTGCGTGTCATCATATGATCCTTGTTATTTCTGTGCCACTATAGCCACACAACACGGCAACTAATGATTTTTATGTATTCCTTACTAATTTGTACTTAGGACGCAGTTCAAGTATATTAAATATGTTTATCAAATCATATTACAAGGGAAAGGTAATTTGAGTTGTAAACAATCATTTGTTTAGAACAATAGTGGAGCAGGCCACATGATGCAGATAAATTCAATTCTCCATGTTTATCTTTGTGATAAATGGACCCGTACTCAACAAGTAGTAAATAAAAACATTTTAATTCTTTTTTTATTTGACGTATTGGCAACTATAACTAAAGTCTTTTAATATACTTAGTTATATTAATGATTATGATTTACATACTAAAATTTAAAATAATATCAAAATTAAAATTAAAATATTAATTATAAATCTTAAAATTAAAGTATTAAAATTAAAATATTAATTATAAATCTTAAAAGTTAAATATTTAAGTTTAAATAATTGAAATATAAAATTTTTATTAAATTTTGATTTATGCAATATCAAAATATTTGATATTAAATATGTCAATATTAAAGATTTTACTAGTGAATATTTTAATATTAAAATTTTAATATTAAATATTTCACAATTAAAATTTTACCAGTAAAATTTTAATAGTGAAGTACTTGGTATTAAAATTTTAATATTTAAAATAAAAAATAAAATAAAAATTTTAAGTTGCAAGGGAAAATGATTTATTGGGGGAATGCAAATTGCAAGGGGAATGTGTTTATTCCAGGGAATTATACCCCACAATTAAATTTTCAGCTAATGCATCTAATTGGGACCACATACTCTTCTGTATGTGGTGGATGACTCTGGCGTCAATTGCTAGAGGGGTGGCGCTCAACACCCTGGTGGTAGCCAAACGTCTTATAAAAGGCAAACAGGTGAGGGAATCCACTAGCAGGTTTTTTGGGGGGCACATAGTACCCGTATAGAGTTGCCAATGCAAATGAATCATAGAGGACATGTTCAACTGTCCTGTATCCCCGTGGTGTTTTCTGTCTGTTGAGGGCTACGCGGCATATGTCAATCTGTATAGGTACATCTTCTAATTTTTTTACGTTGGCTTTCAATATGCAGTAAAGCAGGATTCCCAGGTACACCGCGACGTGGATTCTTTGCAAGGTATACTTTTCTGAGAACATGCACAGTTTTTTGAAAGTTTGTACTAATCTATTGATATAGGACGTTTGGCTGAATTTGAAGAGGGTACTGGGGGGCGCCTGACTTGAATCTGCCCCCCAGGCCTCAGCAAACAATATCATTAAAGGTTTAAAACTATTCACAAGGACTGCATCCCCAACTTTATTGGATAGAGCCTTAAAAATTTCATTAAAAATTGCTGATTTCAGATATTTATTTCCTATTTGAAAATTGGTTTTTATTAAACTTTTTCATATTTGTTGATGTTTGTGAAGGGGAATCTTTGAATGCTTTTGTACATATATTCATCAAAGTTCAGTTTGATATCCCCACAAATTTCATTCATTTCTTTGATTTTGATATTTGATCCTAGTTCATATGCTTCCCTTATCCATGGCAAGCACCCCGCGGTTGGTTGATAATCCCTATCTTAAGCTTCACTATTAAAAACATATTCATATTCTGCTGAACTATGTTATTTATTTGATTTTTATTTATTTGTTTTATAGGGGCCACCAGTGTATGGTAGCCCCCATAAAACCAACTTGGCGTAAAAGCCGCCACTTCCGCAACCTCATCCCCATCCCTGGTGATGACTAAAATAAATATAAGTTAAACATAAAAAACTTACTGATTGTTTCCCCTGTGGCCCCCTCAGCCACAGGCGCCATATTGGCAAACTTCATGGGCGTTGGATGCTCTTCATTAATTTTTTCTAGGCTTAATTTTTCTTATTCTTCTTGCAACTTGTGCTTCCTCTTGATTTTTCATTTGATAAAGCTTTGGTATTTCTTGATGCGCTTCTTCTTCTTGCTTGTGTTTCATTTTTCATCTGTTTCCATTTGGTTGTTTTTCTCTTTGTTGGTGTAAATTTCATTCTGAATTTCTGTTCCTTCAATTAGTTTTATCTTCTTATTGTTTTCTTTGGCCCCCTGCCAGAACTCCCACAAATTGTAGGCCGCGTTGTTGAATTCAAGACTTGATAAAATAGTTCCCTGTAGATTAAGTAATTTTTCTTTATTTTTTTCATCTATAATATTTCCCAACTTATCCAGGGCATCTTCTTTTGACTGTATCAGTGGCTGGCCCTTGTTACCCAACTTCCCTGTCACTATTTCCCTGATATTTCTTTCTATCTCAAAAACCTTTTGAAGGTGTGCTTCTAATTTGTTGATTAAGTTATAGATTGTTGACATATTGTTTGAATTCCATCAAAAACTGGTTTTTATAGTACTATATTCAGCACATACATATTTTTCATCATTGTTAATAAATTAAAGACAATAAAGATAAATATTACATTAAAATATTGCAATTAGACGTCAACTCTTGATATTTTGATATTATGTGCATAACTCAATGCATTTTGTTTAATAAAATCCATTGTAAACTTGGCCTTTTCCACTATAATTTAATTAAATGACTTGTGTTTATATTAGGGCTATTAACGCTTAGTACAGATATTGAAAATTAGTGCATTTTATAACCTGTATATTTACCTATCAATAATAATTCTATAAACTTTTCAGACAGATTTTACAAGGTAATAATAATGTAATGTGTTAATAGATTACTGTTTACTGTCATCAATTGGCTGATTCTCTTTGCTGTGGCAATTGTGCATTTTCTTATATTTCCAAACTAGTATCCAATTGGTTGGCTTCACATCCAATTTCACAGGCAATAGGAAAATAAGCCGCCACCCCAACCACGTCCAGTCTCGGGGTGGCAGCTTGTTTTCCTATTGCCTGTGCAATTGGATGTGAAGCAAACCAATTGGATACTAGTTTGGAAATATAAGAAAATGCACAATTGCCACAGCAAAGAAAATCAGCCAATTAATGACAGTAAACAGTAATCTATTAACACATTACATTATTATTACCTTGTAAAATCTGTCTGAAAAGTTTATAGAATTATTATTGATAGGTAAATATACAGGTTATAAAATGCACTAATTTTCAATATCTGTACTAAGCGTTAATAGCCCTAATATAAACACAAGTCATTTAATTAAATTATAGTGGAAAAGGCCAAGTTTACAATGGATTTTATTAAACAAAATGCATTGAGTTATGCACATAATATCAAAATATCAAGAGTTGACGTCTAATTGCAATATTTTAATGTAATATTTATCTTTATTGTCTTTAATTTATTAACAATGATGAAAATATCCATGGAAATAATCATATGTTATCACATCAATTTACAAGATTCTTTACATATGGGGAATGCTAACAATGTAAAAAGAAAATATTATTAAGTATGAATTGAAAGAGAGATATTAATTTTAATAAGTTGTCACAAAGAAAAGATTTATTCACTAATCAAAGGACGGGAAGGGGAGGGAATGGGTGGAATGGACGTCACCTTCATCTGCGCCTGTGAAAGGGGCAGCATCAGAGATAGTGGGGAGGGAATGGGTGGTGGCTTGGGAGTCAGGGTTGGAAGGCAGGTGGCTTGATGGGGGGTTGGGGAGGCAGGGTCTGTTGACTGGGAAGGGGAAGCAAGAGCGGTTTGCTTCAATTGCTTGAATTCTTCTTCTGTCACATATACTGGCTTGACAAAACGGATGGACTGGCGTGGGGGGAGATGGGGGTCCTTTCTGGACTTATCACTATCACTTGCATAGAAGATGGTGAGATCAAATAAGTCCTGGATGGACGCGGAAGGGAAAAGCTCATACCCCTTATCAATTTGGGTGCATATTTTGTTGTAGGTGGCAGGCTTCAAGCGCCTGAGGGCAGAACCAAAATTGTAAAGACATACATCTGCAAGATGCATGTTGGCGTAGTTGATGGGGTAGGACCAGCAGGTATGCCCTGCAGCCTTGATTTCTTGGGTAGCCCATTCCCGCTGCTCCATCTCTGCACTCAGTACAACTGTGTGCACGGTGTTTTTTGTGGCCCACTCCTCCAGCATAGCCTTGAGCTCCGTCTGGTAGACATACCCATCTGCGGTGTTCAATATTGCCAAGTAATAATTGATGCCCAATGGGGAAAATGCCAATAAAACCCAAACAAAACAATACAAGATTGGGCCGCGCTTGTACACGTCAGATTGAATGCGCTTCTCTCCAATGTCTTGGATACTGGCCAAGATCTTAGCATACAACAGGAATATTACGTCATTACGGGCCCTCATATCCCTTCCTTTGTTAAAATTAATAATTGTTGAATTGTAGGGGTTGGTATCCACCAAAATGGGGCCACTGAGAACTTGATTGGACAAGATTGTAGCAGCAACCACAGCTCTGTGCATCCATGAATTCACTGTTCTTTTGTTGGTGAAGATGCCGTGGAGTCCCAACTGGAGACGTACCTGAACCAGGGGCATCCGTGGGTCACATTCCATAATGGCCATCATAAGGGGATGGGCTGTGTCACCTTTGGTTGAAGTACAGGCACCAGTTGGGGTCTTCTTGGTGGGGGGGCCACAATTGGCGTGGGCTCGCAGGGTTGCAGCCACAGTTGACTTTGCAAAATCCATTGTGGCCGCAATTTCCCCAAGGGACATAAGCTTGCCTCACTTTTTGACCATTTCAAGAACAATCTACAGGGTGATCAATTTTCTTCTGCGTCTTGCAGGCTGATTGGCTGGGAGAGGGATATGTCCATCTTGTGAACTGGTCAATGTCATCTGATTGGCTGTTTTGGGGTTCTGGGCTCTCTGGGTGACCCCATGGCTAAAATGGCTGGTTCTGTATGCCATTGCTGATAAGGGATTTGGGTTGGCAGCTGCCTGTGCATGGTGGGCAAACAGGGCCATGCTGGAAGTTGCAGGGGAAAGAACAGACTCCTGTGTGGCGCTTGCAGAGGGGCCTGCGGGTTGGGAGTGGCCATAGAGGGAGGTTTCACTATTAGAAGACACAGTGTAACCCTGCATAATTTTGTCAAGGCCAGGGAACAGCTCATTGACTTGGTTGTTGTTGAAAGAAGACATAATAAAATTTTTATTATATTTTTTTATACTCAAGAAGAGGAATGCATATTTTAGTCAATTTTATTGTTATATATGTCAATTTTGTGAATATTACAATCTAAATTTTAGTCAACCTAAAATGGAATAGGATGATTTTTGAGAATGCCTATGATTCCTAAAAGAATTAGCACAAATCCACTCTAGATCCTTTGGCATCCTTTTTGAGAAACCCATAAATTATATTTATTTCAAATTCATTGCAATTATGATTTAAAACTTGGTTCTGGGATTTGACAATCCCGCAATTTCAGATTCATTAATTTTCACATGATGTCTATGATTTGTTTGATATACAGGAAATCTCAAATTGTACATAAGAATCCCACATTTCTGATTCATGTTTCCCGCATTTTTTTGTTGGGTTTTGTCTTTTGTTAGTTGAGTTATCTGCTCAAGAGATTCAAAATTTCCCAATTTAAATAAACCAAAAAAAGTCAAATTAAATGGTTGATTTTATTAAATATTTTACTTTTCACTCAGCTGAGTTGCCCACAAAAGTGATTCAAAATTTGGACCAAGGATTTGACAATCCCGCATTTTTACGTTCAGGTTCTGAATTTACAGTAGAGTTCACCAGTCCTGTCAAAGTAATATAGAGTACTCCAAACAGCTGTGTGGATTTGGAATTGGTGGTGGTAGGTTTCATTGGGCAGTCAGGTTTCAGGATCAAGGGTGGAGTCATGGGGACAAAGTAGGCAGGAAGATAATTTTACTTATCATATAACAATCCAGGCATTCTTATGTATCACTTTCCTTCACAACTGATAGTTTTGGTTGCTCTAGTCCTTGCCCAAGGGTTGGCAAGAAGTATGTTTTCCAAGTTGAACTCAGAGTAGGCGGGGTTTGGAGGGTATTCAGTAAAATGCATAGGTCCAAAGGGGGCTCCCAGGGGACAGTATAGTGCCTGGGCCGGGTTGGCAGGTTGGTCTCTGGAAGGGGCGGTTGCCTGAAGGTCTACTAGACTGGAGTTAAGATGAAAGATCACTAAGTCTAAATAAGATAGGATTTTCTCAAACCAAAGGTTCATAAACTTTATTATCAAAGATGACAATATGGTCATCCCCATACCACCAGGGTTCTTATACCATGTGATTTTACTTCTTCAACTTTTGCAGACTTCAGGTTTGCAGACAATGCACTGGCAGGGCATGGATCTTGGCTTAGTGTCAGGGATCCAGTCTCAGGCGGCTGGCCCGCCATTTTCAGGGGTAACTTGGGCCAGTGTTTTTGCAAGCAGGGCCCACCATAAGAGAGGAGCTAACTTAAAAAGGTAGGAAGCAGACTTCCCCACTCAAGACCACAGGCCGGCGGCTGGTATGATGGTGTCAATCACCCCTGTGAGGGTGATGTACACAATTCCAAAGAGCTTGTTGGTATGGTCAGTTAGGAGGTTGGGCAAGGAAGCAGGCATAGGTTTGGGCGTCACAGGCGGCTCCATATGGATATTATATGCAGGAAGATAGTTGCATTTTCCTATAAATAATTTTGGTGTGGAGAATATGCATGTGCCTTGACAGTTGTATCAAACAGCAGATTGTATGCGGGCCAAAGGATCAAGTTCAAGTATCTTTTATGGGGTATAGTCCTTGTATTCTGCAGGGGGTAATCAGTGAAGTGAACAGGCCCAAAGGGTGCACCAGGAGGACAGAAAACTGCAGGAAGTGGGGCAGGAGGGCCATGAGATCTCAAAACAAATTGATAGATAGCAAATACAAAATAAGGCAGTAGCTGTATAAGCCAAAGTAACATAACCTTTATTCAAAAATGGCAATAAGTTTGAAGTGCGGGATCCTTTGGTCTATATAGCACCCCACCTCCAAACTTAACATTTTCCATGGGGGGTTCATCAGGGCATTGGGAAAGGCTGGCCCAGGGGAACTGGGTGCTTGGGTCCAGAGGCAGCAAAATGGCACTTGGCCTGGGAGTTCTTTCATTGGTCAAGAATCTCAATTTGGCTACCTGATTATCTTGCTTTAGTGTCGTGGTCATGGGACCAGGCCGCGGGCCCGTGCCTCTTTCCTGGGTTGGCTCCTGATTGGTCACTGGTGTAGACTTCAAGTTCATAAAGCTAATAGTTGTTGCTTCAGTACCTCCATTAGGCGCTGTGATTAGTCTTCCATTTGGTGCAATAATTTCCTTGGTTTGGCCTGTTTCACTGCATGGGCCAACATTCTTGGTATCAGCTTGTGGGGGCTTGATCCCAGAAAAATGCGGGCGGGAAGTCCTGCAGTCCACAGGCCTGGCAGCCCAGGGGGATCCAGGGTCAGGGTTCAATTTCTGCTCCTGGGCCCAGGTTTCCAGAGAGGAAGACTTATCAATCCTGACATCATCCCCTTCTTCCCCTAAGAGCCCTCCCTTCTGATTCTTCTTGTTCAGGTAGAGTTGCACAGCTTCTTGGGCATTAGTCAGGTTGCTCAGCAGTTCCCAAGTACTTTCTTCTAGTGGGTATCCTTTCCACTTGACGTAATACTGGGGTTTTTAGTAGTGGGTTTGGTTGCCGTGTATGTATTCAACTTCATATTCCTCAGTGCAGCCTGTTTGGATGGGTGGGGGGTTTGTCTTGAGCTGTTGGTGGGGGAGTGAGTTCCCATCCTTTTTAAACAACTAGGGATTGGTGGAATACACCATGAATCTTCCAGGAGGGGGGTAGGTCTAGTTTATAAGCAACTTCTCCAACTAGTTTAATGATCTTATGGGGGCCACTTCTTCTGTGAGCCAGCTTCCTACAGGGCATGTTGTGTTTGGCTCCTGGGGACAACATCCAGGAGGACACAGCAGGAAATCTTTATAACAAAAGATTTGAGGTTCAAAGCTGGCCTTGGGTTATCCTTCAGGGCAAAATTAAGGGCACATACCTTAATTTCCTGGAAAACAAGATGAGAAAGTCCTTTTGGCAAAAAGGACAGGAAAAAGCTTGAAGATTATTAAAGCCAACAAAAATGTGGATAAACTTATCTTTACTAGGAGAAATAGTTCTACTTAAATAGTAGACAAGGGACAGTGATCACTCATTAGAAAGACAGAGTGGCCAAGGGGGTCACATTGGGATGAGATCATACCAGAATCATTAATAGACAGGTACAATAATCTGGAATGGGTGGATATTGGACCAGACCCATTTACGGAAGGCAAGGAATAGCCAAAATCAAAAGTAAACCCAACCAAATCTTTGCAGCTATCAATATTTGAAGGCCATATTGAAATAGCATTAATTGTACAATTTAAGACATCTCCCCCCTCAAGATTGGACACAGGGAGTTGATACTTGCGGGGAAATTTGGAGTGAACACAGGCAAAAGGACGTCCAGAAGACAGTAGTTTCACAATATACTCAACACCCTTTTTAAAGGTGACCTCACAGGGCCCAACCCAGAGGGAATCCAGCTTATGAGCTCTACCACCTGTACAATTCTGGTAGTAGAGAACTAGGTTGCCTATTTGATACTCAGGGAGGGGGCTCTAGCAGCATTGGACAGGGAGAGCTCCAGAGTCCTGACCTTGTAAGCAGTGGAATAAGATGCCGCTTGGATGTCAATGATACAATTGATTAAGTCTTTAACATGTGCCTCAGGATTTGCAGACACATCAACTTTGATCAAAGGGGGTCCCAAGATTGAGGGGGTGGCAGCTTCACGCCCATACAGCATGGCAAAAGGGGACTGACCAGTTACTTGGTGTCTACTGAGTTGGTAAGCAAAGAGGGCAGCAGGGAGGAACATATCCCAATTTGCAGCGTCAGAGAGCGTGAGCTTCCTCATTATGGACACCAGGGAGGAATTGGCTTATTTGTCAGTTTCATTGGTTGAGGGGTTATATGGCGCAGAGAACAATTGGTGGGTCCCCATAGCCTCAACAATAGACGTGATGAGGCGAGCATTAAACTTGGTAACATTGTCAGAAAGCAGGACTTGAGGGCAGCCATGTCAATAGAAGATGTCTTGCAGCAAGAAAGTAGCCATGGTCTTGGAAGTTATATCTTTTGTTGCTCTGGCTTCAACCCATTTGCTAAAATGGTCTATAGCAACTAAGATAAACCTACACCCCAACCTAGATCAAGGGAAAGGCCCAATAGCATCAATACTCACCATGTGGAAGGCATGTTTTAGAGGGATGAGCTTGAACTGGTGTTGGGACGGGCAAGGGCGTTGGAGTTGGCACAAATGGCAGGAGGTGAGAATATCAGGGATCAGGGGGCGCATGTTCTCCCAATAGAAGTTTTTGCACAACCAGTCATGAGTCTTTGCTATGCCTCCATGTCCAGTGTCAATGTGAGCTTAGAGGATAATGGCTATCTTCATGCTAGGGCAAACATAGGGTAGGTAGACATTGTTAACCTTTTTGAAGAGCTGCCTATCACAAATTACAGTGTCCTGTATAGGGTCTGTAGCGCCAAGCAAATGTCTTCTGGCTCAGTGGTATAATAGTCAGGATACCCTATTAATTTGTATAGGCAATCAGCATCAGCGGGGTGAATAGCTAGAATTGGCATCCTTGATAGGCCATCAGCGTTCTGATGTTGTGCCCCAGGACAGTGTATCACAGTGAAATTGTATCCTTGTAGAGGCAAAGCCCAAAACACTAGTCAACCTTCAGGCTCCTTTAGCTGTTGCAGCCATTTGAGAGAGGAGTGATCTGTGACCACTGTGAAGTGGGTCCCATAAATGTATTTCCTAAACTGGTTTATTTCTTGCAGCACCGCCAAGCACTCCTTCTCAGTGACAATGTAGTTCTTCTCATGCTTATTGAGGACCTGTGAAGAGTAAGCTATAGGTTGATCCACGTCTTCATTGTCAAGCTGGGCTAGGATGGCACCCACAGCTACTTCACTAGTGTCAGTATACAAGATGAATTCTTTATCATAATCAGGATAGTCCAAGATAGGAGCCTCTTTGAGCTTGGTCTTCAATGCTTTGAATGCTTGTTGTTGGCTGTCAGTTCATTCAAAGGGGACGTTGCAAAGCAATTGAACAAGGGGTTCACTCAGTTCAGCAAAATCAGGTATGAACTATTGGTAGTAGCCCATCATACCAAGAAATACTTGAACCTGTTAAAGATTTGTGGGAGGTAGCATCTTGTTAATGGCTTCCACCTTATTGTTCATGGGGCAGATTCCAGTTTGAGTGACCTCATGACCTAAGAATTCAAGACGTTCTTTAAAAAAGGAGCACTTGGAGGGCTTGAGTTTCAAGCCAGCTTTGTGAATCTTGATGAAGACAGCCTTGAGGTGTTCCAAGTGGTTGGTAAAGGTAGCGCTGAATACAGTGATGTCATCAAGGTACATGAGGACACAAGAGAGCTTTAGTTCTTGTAGGATGGTGTCCATAGCTTATTGAAATGTGGCAGGGCATCACAGAGTCCTTGGGGCATACAAGTGGGTTCAAAAAGGCCTTCTGAGGTGATTAGCGCAGCCTTCTCTATGTCTTCAGGGGATTAGTCAACTTGCCAGTAGCCAGAGGCTAGATCCATGGCTGAGAAAAACTTGGAACCACCCAGCCGTCTGAGAGCATTGTCAATTCTGGGCAAGGGGTATGAGTCTTTCTTAGTGAGAGAGTTCAGGTGGCAATAGTCCATTAAAATGCAATGTCTGCCATCTTTCTTCTTGAGGATCAGTAACAGGGAAGCCCAAGGACTTTGGGAAGGAGCCAGTAACCCAGCATCCAGAAGTTGCTTATGTTCTTTAGACACTTGAGCATCCTCCACCCTACTACAGCAGTATGGTTTGGCACAAAAAGGGGGTGCATCCCCAGTATCCATCTGATGGATGACTCTTTTAGCCAGGCCATAATCCGCAGGTCCAGAGGCAAAGATGTCGCTAAACTGATTGAGCAGGTCCAACACATTTTTTGTTGGATGGGAGACAATTAGGGGAAATCAGCAGCGGTGAACAAGGAGAGAACTTGTGGATTGTCTTCATGTAGATTGAAATCACTAAAAGTTCTAAAGGGGTAGAGGGAGGCCACTTGTTCTGCTCCCAGTATACAACCATGCCCTACAACCTGGCCTTGAGTCACCTGCATGGGCAGGGCCGTCAGGTTGGCAAGCAGTAATTGTACGGGCTCTTTGTGGGTTTGATCTGTAATCCTAGAACACAGACAGGGCTCCTTACGGCTTAGGGATTCAGGTGAGTAGAGTTCCAAGAACAATTTTTCAGGTAGTTCATAAGAAATCTGGGAATTAATCACCACTTGAGAGCCCAGGGGAATGGTGCTAGAAGAGGTACCCCTTCTTCTGCAGGGCAGGAAGGAGGAGGGGTGCACATGTTGGAGGAGTGAGTCCTATAATTGAGAGAGAAGATACCTGTGGGGTACTCAAGCACGCAAGTTTTAAGATGCTTTCCTGGGAGACGCAGAGGTTCCTCAAAGATCAAAGGGACCTCATATCCTAAGAGCAAAAGGTATTCATCTTGTAAGTTTACAATCCTGTTATATTCTTGGAGGAATTGAGTATCAACCAAGAGGTCATAGCTTTTGTTCTCAAGTACTACAGTGGGGGAAGCAATGAGGAGTTTCCCAAACCTCATGGTAGAGCAGAGTAGGCACCAATGGCCAGCGTTTGTGCCATGCCTGCGGTGCCATACAACTGAGTGTAGTTGAGGTCAGGGGCAAGCTTAAGTTTCTTCATTAGTTTTGAAGATACTACGTTGACTGGAGAACCTGTGCCCAAGATGGCTTTGATTTTAACCTTCTGGATTGATACTTCCACACGGGTTGTATCTTTCCCAAAGGGGGGCAAGACTGTCAACACATCTTGTGCAGTCTCTAGCTCCTTTTCTCATTTAGCTAGCATGCACTGTAACACAGGAATCTCCTTATATACAGTCTGTAGCAGGAGAGATACAATTACGTTTTGGAAGAGAGCTTTGGCTAGCTTGGCTGCTTCCTCAGAAGAATCAACCAAGACGGGAGATCAATGGGCTTGAGCTAGGTAAGGGCAAGCCACAATGGTTTTAGATTCACTTGCAGGTACTCAGGAAGTGATGGTGGTCTTCCCAGAGCAAAGATTGTATGGGACAGAGATAGTTTCCAGAACAGCCAAGACAGAATAGCCATAACTATCAGAATCTTCACTATCAGAATCTATAGGGTCCAAATCACTGGAAAGATTGTGAAACAGATGAAGGATAGTTGGGCCAGAGGAAGATGGAGCTTTCTCATCAGAAGGAGGATCAGGGGGAGACGGGGGATATTGGTCAGCAGAGAGCATCTCTGTTTCTAAGCTGACCTCTCTTTTCCTGCCTGTTCCTTGGGGTCACAACCTTCCACTTGGGGGTTAGTGCAAGTACGCAAGTGGTGCCCTATTTGGCTACAGTTATGACAACCTTGCCTCTTAGTCTGTCTACCAGCACCCAGAGTCATAATGCACGGCATACAAGAGGTAGTCCCAGTATTGCTGGCTTTATTTTCACGTACCACCGTACCTCCATGGGTCAAATTCATGTCTTGCAAGAGCGTCTTAATACTCTTTATGGAAGTGAGCAAAGCCTTGTGTGCCTTAAAGTGTAGGCATAGAAGCTGGTTCACTTTCAAGGCATTTGAACAAGCCATGTAAGCTTCCCAGGGAGTTAACTGGTGATTAACTGTTGGCCTTCAATGTAGAAAAAATCCACAAACTCAGCCAGGGTTTCCTTGGGCTTAAAGGCAATGTGCATAAATGCACCCTTTTTGACCTCCAAGCTGATATCTCCTCCAAACTCCTCAATAAGGAGGCACTTCATGTCCTCCCAAGTGACAATAGAGGGGAGCTCAAGGACTACTACTTCTTGGCATGTGGGATGGAGACAGGTGAGGATATGTTCCTTTTTGAGTTTTTCAGTAGCCCTACACATTGCAGTTTTGTAATTGGTTAGAAAGGCAGCAATGATAGAGGGTTTAGGATTAAATATCTGCTTGAAGGTTGGTTTGTAGTTTGGGTTGATAGACAAGGACAAGGAATGACTGTTTTCACCAGGGTTGAGGACATTAATATGAGGATTGCCTTCAAACTTGGATTCAGCAGCAGTTTGTCTAGCCCAGAGGAGTCAAAGGCTTTCCTCTAGGGTATCCAAGGTAGAACTGTTCTGTCCACTAATATCCCTAGCAGTGGAGGCAGCAGTTCCAAATATTTAAATCTTAATTTGTTGTACTGCCAAGGTGCCAGCAATCCCATTGAGGCAAGTGGTCAGGGAAGTGGTCTGAGCAACCAAGGGGACAACTTGTCCATTCAAAGTCTCAGTAAAGCGGGAGAGGTTTTGTACCTCTCTTTCCAATGAGTCTTGCCTATCAGCTACATCATTTGTCACTTCTGCAAGCTGATCTAGTGCACGTGCGCAGTTGACCCAGGGTTGACCTTCCAAACCAGGGCAACAACCATGATTGCCATGAGCAGGAGTATTAACAACTTCATCTTCCTCTTCATCTTCAGATTCAGATGACAAGTCCTCAGAATGAGAGAGGCGCTGTCTTAAGTACTTGATTTCACCTTGTAAGGTAGCCACCTGATCAGTGAGGTAGGCAATACAAGGGTCAGTCATAGGTTTGACTGGAGGGGGATTCTGCACAGAAGCTTGACATCAAGTGGTAGCCTTGAGTTTGGTAATTGACTCCCATACCTTGGTTTCAAAATCAGATAGGGCCTCAACAGGAGGAGCAGGAGGAGTCACCTCAATAGACGCTACTCTATTGTCCGCATAATTTTGCACTTGGTATAGAGTGTTGCCTAGTGCAGCCTTATCCAGACCGTATTGATGCTGAAAATGGCAGCCCCAAGTATCAACATGAGCTCCCACCAATTCAAGTTGCAAATTGACATGCTCTCTGAATTGGTTAAGTTCACTAACCAGAGTCTCAAAATCCTGGCAATGGTTTATCATAAAGGCCTCAATTTGCTCATGCCACGCTGCCTGATGATCATCCAATTTGCATAGGCGGTCCTTAATGTATCCAGGGAGCAATGAACAAAGGGAGTTCAGGGAGGAGGTTAAGTACTTCTTCAATGCCAGCGTATTGTGCTGGTTATTGGAAATACACGCAAAGAGACTGTGGGATCATTCTTGATAGGCCATATTCTAAGCATGATTATTTGAGACAGCAGTGGCTACAGCATTTAATAGTTGATTCTGGGATCCTAAGGCAAGTTGATGGTGAACTAGGGCAGGTTGGATGAACTGGTTGACCAACACGCCAATTGTATCCATGGACTCCATCAACGCAGGGGGAGACCAAAGTCCAAAAGGAAGGAGTACAGGTCTTTGGAAGCGTACCCGGGACGGAGGACAGGGATGGTGTGCATTGCCACAGTGCCAGAGTGAAGAAGGGAGCGGGCAGCAGCACAAGCTTTCTTGTAATTGAGAGAGAAAGCTGGAAGGGGGGACCACGCAGGCCCAGGGGACAGAACCAATACCATAGGAGTTGAGGGGGCATCAGTGATGTCTTCTTCTAGAGGGGAACTTGAAACTTTAGGTTCTTGGGTACTTCAGAAACAAAGGGAGAAGGAACAGAGAATGTGCGTGGGAACGGGGTAACCAAGAGGCTTGCAGCCCCTGTAGTGAGCACCATTGTGTTGTGTTCAGCTCCTGGGGACATCATCCAGGAGGACACAGTGGGAAATCTTTATAAAAAAGATTTGAGGTTCAAAGCTAGCCTTGGTTTAGCCTTCAGGGCAAAATTAAGGGCACATACCTTAATTTCCTGGAAAACAAGATATAAAAGTCCTTTTGGCAGACAGGACAGGAAAGGCTTGAAGATTATAAAAGCCAACACAAATGTGGATAAACTTGTCTTTATTAGGAGAGATGATTCTACTTAAATAGTAGACAAGGGTACATGGCCACTCATTAGGTAGACAGAGTGGCATAGGGGGTCACATTGGGATGAGGTAATACCAGGATCAGTCAAGGGCAGGTATGGTAATACGGAATGGGTGGATATTGAACCAGACCTATTTGCAAAAGGTGAGGAATTCCAAAAATTAAAAGCAAACCAACAAAATCTTTGCAGCTATCAATATTTAAAGGCCATGTCAAAATAGCATTAATTGTGCAATTTTTGACAGGGCACATATAGGGGCACATTCTGAGAGTCCAGGTATACTTTGTCCCCAAATTGCAAGGGTTGGTCTGGTGCTTGTTTGCGGTTGGAAAAGGCTTTTTAGGTTTTCTATGCACGGTTCAGATTGGTCAAGCACGCCTTTTGTGTGTCGTGGATCTGCTCAACTCAGGAACATTCAGTGGGGTTAGTTTCCTTCTTGCCAATCTTGGGATCCCAGGTGAGATCAAACCCGTAGTTGGCTTTGAACAGGGACTTTCAGTGGAGGTGTGGTCTTTACTATTATATGCAAACTGGGCCATGGGAAGCATATTGGCCCAATTGTCCTGGTCAGCGTTGGCATAGCATCAAAGGTATTGTTCAAGGATCTGGTTTACTCTTTTGGTTTGGCCGCCTGTCTGTGGGTGGTAGGAGGTAGATACACACTGCTTGATTCCCAAGTCTTTCATCACCTATGTACAGTAGTTTGTTGTGAATTGGGGTCCTCTGTCTGTGATAATTTCCTCAGGTGTTCCATGTTGAGTGAGTATGTGGTCATGGAAGTGTTGAGCTGTCTCTGCTGCTGTGCAATAAGTGGTGGTTGGTACAAAGTATGCCATCTTGATGAAGCGGTCTACCATGACCAGGATTGCATTGAAGGATAGGAATGGGGGCAGTTCCACAATGTAGTCCATGGAGACAGATCTCCAAGGCCCATGGGTTATATCCAAGGGTCTTAGAAGTCCTTCAGGTTTGTTTTTGTGAGTTTTGGTCCTTCTACAGGTCTCATACCCCTTCAGGTATATGATCACGTCTTGATCCATTTTTGGCCAGGCAAAGTTCCTTCTGATGCTTTGGAGGGTCTTGAGTCTGCCAGGGTGTCCAGCCATCTCAGAATTGTGATAGTCTCTCAAGATGATGGTCCTTATGCTTCCTTCTGGCACAAAGATCCTGTTGTGGAGCATTAGTGTTGTTCCCTTCAACGAGTATCCCTTTTGGTAGTGGGCGCTATCCAAGGATTTTGAAAGGTCAGAGATCATGATTTTGGTGAATTTGTTGATTGATTGGGCCTTCAGTACTTCTGGTTTGCTGGCTCTGATCTTCATCAATCCCAGGTGGATGCCTAGGATAGCTGGGTCCAAGAGAACTTGGTTGTTGTGATTGCAAGTTTCTATATGGGTGGGTGCCAGATCAGTTCTTCTACTTAGGGCATTGGGTACTACATTCATCTTTCCTGGTTTGTAGTCTATGGTCAGGGTGTAGTTGGCCAGTTATAGGGCCCATCTTGCTTGTCTTTGGTTAAGCTGGCGTGGTTTGAAGAAATAGACCAAGTTCTTCTGGTCTGTCAGGACTTTTACTGGGAATTCAGCGCCACAGAGGTACTGGCGCCAATGTTTCAGGGTCTTCATAATGACTAGCATTTCTTTGTTGTAAATTGGGTTGTTTCCTTCCGCAGGCAGCATCTTCTTGGAGTAATACGCTACAGGATGTAGCATACCATCCCCTCCTTCCTGAAGAAGGACCCTGTCCACCACAAAACTGGCCGTGTTGGTTTCAAGCACAAAAAGTTTGGATGGGTCAGGCATGGCAAGGACAGGGGCAGAAGCAAAGACCTGCTTCAGGATCTCAAATGCTGAGGTGCAATCATTGGTCCAGAAAAACTGGACCTTGTCCTAGCAGAGCCTGGTCAGCGGCAGCGTGATAGAGGAAATTTTTTTATGAAGTCCCTGCAATAGTTTGCTAACCCCAGGAAGCTTCTGACGTCCTTCTGGCACGTGGGGGTAGGCCAAGAGGTCAATGTGTCCACCTTATCCTGGGCCATCACAAATCCTCTGGTTTTCACTATGTAGCCCAGGAATTCCACTTCTGGTTGGAAGAATTCACATTTCTTGAGTTTTGCGTGTAAGTTGGCTTGAGAGAGTTTGTTCAGGATTAGATCTAGGTGGAGCAGGTGCTCTTTGTGGGTTTTGCTGTAGATGAGGATGTTGTTGAGGTAGGCCACATAGAACTGGTTGAGGTATTTGCCCAGTACCATGTTTATCATGCACTGGAAGGTGCTAGGGGCGTTGCATAGTCCAAATGGCATCACCAGATATTTTTAGAGTTCATACATGGTCTTGAACGCCGTTTTGTACTTGTTGCCTTCTTTGATTTGGATTTGATTGAACACATCTCAAAGGTCAATCTTGGAGTATACCTGAGCGCCTGTAAGCACATCACACAAGTTGTCAGCGTTAGGTATGGGGTAGCAATTCTTTATGGTTATCTTGTTCAATTTCTGGTAGTTAACGCACGGGCGCATGCTGCCATCCTTCTTGCCTACAAACAGCATTGGCAACAAACAAGGGCTCTTGGACACACGGATGAAGCCTTTCTTGGTCATGTTTTTGATGTACGCCTTGAGTACCAGCTGCTCCTTGTGGTTGCAGCTATAGATGGGTTCATGTTTGGGTTTGGTGCCAGGCAGGAGGTCAATAGTGTGATCATACTTTGTGTTTGGGGAGACGGGTGGCCGCCTCTTTGCTGAAAATGTGAGTCCACTTTCCTAGAGAAGCAGGTAGGACTCCCACACTAGGTTCAATCTGTATGGTCATGAGCCTTTGGGTAAGTTCCTCCAGGTTGGTACAAAGAGGTACAGTATCACAGGTTATCTTATTACCCAAGGTGATGTTTTGTTCCTGGTAGTTGAGGATGAGGCCATGTATGTCAGACCAGGAATCCCCAAGGATGAGGGGATGTGCTAGGCCTTTCAACAGGATGAGAGATGATGGGTACGTGTTGTTTCCTATAACCAAGGGCAGTTCTTGTTTGCATTTGTACCCTATATCTTTTGTGCTATTTCCAATGATGATCTGGAGGCAGTTCTCAGATGCGGACAGGCCTAGTTCTTGGGCTAGTTCAGCATCAATGAAGCTCTCATCTTCTCCAGTGTCAATGAACGCCTTCAGTTTCTGGATTGTCCCTATGACATTAACAGATACTAGGATGAACTTTTAAGACTGGAAAGTAGCATTTATTTGGGCCAAAAAGATAGGAGCAGGGTTTTTCTTAGGGCAGGCTCTGGTAAAGTGCCCTGCTTTGTGGTAATGGAAGCAGAGTCCTTCTCTGTAGTGTCTTTGAAGTTCCTCAGGGGTCATTCCCCCTCTGTTAGGTGTGGGGGCTCAGGTCTGGTGGTATTGGGTAGTACCAGTGCTTTCTTGGTTCATACTGAGGCCTTTGCACAAGGGGACCAAGTCTTCCAAGCCAAGGGTGGGAGGGTGGTATTTCAGTAGGTCTTCATGGCTGGGTTCACTCCTTTTTGGAATGAGATGGCTGGCAATTTGTCCTCAAGTTGGGTGCAGGTCTTCAGTTTGAGGAATTTGTCAATATACACTTGAATGGGTTGGGAGCCTCATTGGATTTCTAGCAAGGAGTTCAGGGCGTAGTATCTAGTGTCACAATCCTCCCCAATTGCCATTAACTCAGCCTCAAACTTGGCATAGTCCAAGCAGAATTCTACATCTTTTGCTGTGGCCTTGCCAAACTGGTCTAGAGCGTCTCCTGAGAGCATGGAAGCAACCCCAAGTACCTTCTCAGTGTTGCTGGCGTAGGAGGGGGTGTTAGTCTGGAAGTGCAGGCAGAGGACTGGCATGGCGCTTTGGGCTTCATTGAGTGTAAGCTTCCCCATCTGGGGCATCTCAACCTTTGTGAGGGACTGGTTTACAATTAATTTTTGCACTTGGGAGGATGGGGCCTTGTTGGTATCAGTGGCGGCGGTATTGGTTCTTTTTGGGTTGTTTGGGTTTGCATTCTTCCACATGGAAGAGATCAGGTTCATGGTCATCTTATAGGTGTAATAAGTGATTATAAATAACAAAAGCATATAAGATGCCCCAAGAAATAATAACATCTTGGGGCTCAGGGTACCAGGTTTTAAAAAGATTGCCATAATGTCAGGGATCCAGTCTTGGGCGGCTGGCCTGCCATTTTCAGGGGTAACTTGGGCCAGTGTTTTTGCGGGCAGGGCCCACCACAAGAGAGGAGCTAACTTAAAAAGGTAGGAAGCAGACTTCCCCACCCAAGACCACAGGCTGGCGGCTGGTATGATGGTGTCAATTACCCCTGTGAGGGTGATGTACACAATTCCAAAGAGCTTGCCGGTATGGTCAGTTGGGAGGTTGGGCAAGAAAGTAGGCATAGGTTTGGGCGTCACGGGCGGCTCCATTGGATATTATATTCAGGAAGGTAGTTGAATTTTCCTCTAAATAATTTTGGCGTGGAGAATATCCACAGGCCTTGACGGTTGTATATAACAGCAGATTGTATGCGGGCCAAAGGATCAAGTTCAAGTATCTTTTATGGGGTATAGTCCTTGTATTCTGCAGGGGGTAATCAGTGAAGTGAACAGGCCCAAAGGGTGCACCAGGAGGACAGAAAACTGCAGGAAGTGGGGCAGGAGGGCCATGAGATCTCAAAATGAATTGATAGATAGCAAATACAAAATAGGGCAATAGCTGTATAAGCCAAAGTAACATAACCTTTATTCAAAAATGGCAATAAGTTTGGAGTGCAGGATCCTTTGGTCTATATAGCACCCCACCTCCAAACTTAACATTTTCCATGGGGGGTTCATCAGGGCATTGGGAAAGGCTGGCCCAGGGGAACTGGGTGCTTGGGTCCAGAGGCAGCAAAATGGCACTTGGCCTGGGAGTTCTTTCATTGGTCAAGAATCTCAATTTGGCTACCTGATTATCTTGCTTTAGTGTCAGGGTCATGGGACCGGGCCGCGGGCCCGTGCCTCTTTCCTGGGTTGGCTCCTGATTGGTCACTGGTGTAGACTTCAAGTTCATAAAGCTAATAGTTGTTGCTTCAGTACCTCCATTAGGCGCTGTGATTAGTCTTCCATTTGGTGCAATAATTTCCTTGGTTTGGCCTGTTTCACTGCATGGGCCAACATTCTTGGTATCAGCTTGTGGGGGCTTGATCCCAGAAAAACGCGGGCGGGAAGTCCTGCAGTCCACAGGCCCGGCAGCCCAGGGGGATCCAGGGTTGGGGTTTGATTCCTGCTCCCGGGCCCGGGTTTCCAGAGAGGAAGAATTGTCAATCCTGACACTTAGGGTTTTGAGGGTGGCAGATCCTGATTGTGCTTGCTCTGGCAAACAGAAGTGGTAATGCTTTGTTCTGCTGCTGCTGTTCACTATATCACCTGAGCCGGCAAATTGCATTACCCATTCTGGACTGGAGACTGGCAGGAGCTGGTGATCATTGGTGGGTCTAGTAGTAAGCCTTGTCTTAACCTCTTTTAGAAAAGACACAATCTCTGTGTAGGTCTGGATCTTCAGTGGTGCAAGGTTAGCGGCAATCTGGTGACCATTTGGGGAATCTCCATTAACAAGCTGGCAGGTTGTGAAGTAATTCAACAACTTGGGTTTGCAACTCAAAGAGTTGGTGGGTCCTCATTCATCCTGGCTGACTTGTCTTGATTTTGGAGGGTCAGGGTTTGATTCCAGGGTTTCCAATGTTGATATTGAACTTCCAGTCTTGATACTTGACAGGCTGGCAGGTTCATGTCCTTCCTGGTTGGGAAAAGATATCTCCTGCAGCCCAGGAGTTAGCTCAACTGGCAGTCTGGCAGGTCCTTGTCTATCCTGGTTGGTGCAAGGTATATTCTGAGAGCTGGGGTTCAATTACCAGGTTTTTAATACAAGTATTGAAATGTCATTCATGACACTTGGTGTCACAAGTGACATTCAATTATTGTTGATCCACAAGATAGAATCCCATTCCTAGGATTTGAACCCCAAACCTCTGCAGGCTTCCAGCCCACAGGCCCTGCTGTCCGCATTTTTTGGGCTCAAGTAAAGAATGAATTTGACCTCAGAGAAACCTCCAAAGCCAACCTATGAGGCAAAATCTACAATTGAACCTTGCCCTCTGAGGGATCCCCTTAGCCTAGACAATAGGAGTGCTGACCCAAGTAATATACCTGTGATAACCTGGGCTACCACTAATAGAGTGCTGCATGACTTTCCCTGAGAACAAGGTCTACCAGATGATGACAAATCTTATGTCTCAAAGAAGGAAATTGAGATTCCACATTCCAGCCCAGCCAATGATGAACTGTTGAATTTGGATGCCACCAAAGATTTCCAAACCCTGGTAAATACTACCACCTGACCCAAAGGATTTTGCAAAAAATTTCCCATGGCAGATGGACATACTTATACTCTGGGGCCTCCAGAAAGTTGAAAATTGCCATTTTTGCATTAAAGTGTCATGAACCTCTGGTTCTCTCTTGTCACTATATACCTAATTTTAGACTTTTTCATTTGCAGTTTAATTTCTCAGGCTCCTCCCTCTTCATCAACCAACCCCAAGAAACCACAGACAAGCCACCCAAATTATACTGTCCCTTGGGAGTACCTTACAGCCCAGTAAATTTCACAGAATATCCCCCTAATTCTGCCTACTTAGAGTTCACTTTAGAAGAAATTCTGATCTACCACCCTGAAGCCAAAACCAGAGAGCCTGAAATCATTGGATGCAAAGACACCTGGCATATCAAGCAACCACTGCTATTCCACAAAAAATATAACTACCTGCCCGCCTACTTAGTGCCCATGACTCCCCCTGTGACCCTGCGGCCCAACTGCCAGCAAGAAACTGTGGCCACCCCTGAATCTACCTCTGCTCAACTATTTGGCATCTTCTACATAATGCTCACCAGCCTGGTCAATTCTATGGTGCCCACTAACAGTCCTTGGGCCCTGCTAGGGAAATCATTCTCCTATATTGTAAAGTTAGCTCCTATCCTATAGTGGGCTCTTCCCTCTGGGCCTACGGGCCATCCGCCCGCAAGTTCCCCAGAACCTTCTGCAGGCTGGACCCCTGACACTTGGCATGTGATTGGTTGGACTTTTTTGGGTTGAGAGGACGAGATGTGCTGGGAACATGTGAATGCCTTAGCTGGCTTGAAGAAATTGGTGATTCATGACACTATACACCTACTCAGAAATCACTGTGATTAGCTGATATACTGAAGACTCACAAGAGGGCAGCTGTGTATTTCTGGATGATTGGATACTGCTACAAGTGTTGAAGGCCAGCTTGGTGAACATGTCTGCAACCTTCTTATAAAACAATAGCCCAGCATGGTTATGGGCAGTAAGAGGCACCTGATTGAACGTCTTGGGGGTGCACTATCTGATATTGTTCACAATTTTGTAGAACAATACTTTTCCTAAGTATACATCAGCTTGATCAACAGAAAATATAGGCATGTTGTGGCTGCCTGCTCAAATATTCTCCAATGCCTCTTCATTACATTCCATCTGATGGATCAGGAATATTCAGTATTTTAAATTGGCTAAGCTCCAGATATTGAGCAGGCCTGAAAGAAACCTGCCATACATGTACCTATTGATGTAGTTGGATGAGTTTTGATAGAACACAGTCTCTTTTGGAGAAGCTGCTAGGAATGAGCCAATGACTGTACCCTGATTTTGCTTCTTTTTATCTTTATGAGTGTTTATCCACACTATGCTGTAAGGCTGGACATGTAATGCTAATTTATAATAACTTATATAAATGATATTGTATGATATTCTAGATAAGCAGTGGGTGATTGTGGTATCAATTTCTGGGCCAGAAAGCAAATATTTGTCACTGTTCCACTTGTCCCCTGCGTAATTGGTCAGAATCAGGATGTCAAAAACAAGCTAATGCATCCAGAGCTGTGTAGTGTGATAGGCAACAAAGAGGCCATGAAGCTCAAGTAGGTGTCTGACCTCAGTCATTTGGAGGTATGGGTTATATTAAAGAAGGTCAAATATGATAGAATAGACATTCTTGAGCTGGGAATCAGACTGCTTTTCTGCTTCTTGGTAATCTTTGCGCTGCCTCTCTTCATAAGAGACCAAAATTATTGTCTTACTACCACCTCAGTGAACTTTAGGTGGGTGGCAATTTCTGAAAAGGTCATGATGCTTTGATTGAGGCTTGGTATCTCCCCAAAAATTTCATTGGTTATCAAGTGTTGCTTGGGAGTGCACTTGCCATACTGGCACCTGGATTAGGTTCACCTCAATTAAATTGGCTTGAATTGTTGTGGGATGGTTGAATTGAGGTGGAGGAAGCCACAGCTATGTGCGTTTCTACATATGGCCCAGGCTGAGGTTGGGCCTGGTCTTGGGGTACCTTGTATTGGTTGTCAAAAAACAAACCTAGTGCTGCGCCTGGTGAAACATACAGCTCATCCTCCTTGCAACTCAAGTTTAGTTGGTTGTACACAGGGTCCATAGCAGTGTGCTCTCTTGATTAGTAGCCTAAGCTTGAAGTTGCTCCTGATACTGATTCTCAACAATATCAAAGTTATCTTCACTTGTAAAAATCATTTTAAAAAACTTTATTAAAAATTCTATTAAAATAGAAAAGTGAAATATTTCCAGGATATTGATTTTATTGAAATTTGTGCTCCTATTTGAGATACTGTCCAACATAAATGGTCAAATTTAGAGGCACAGAGATTGAAAACAATATCAAATTTTCCTGAATGAATTTCTGGTAGATTCACTCTTCAAAGCTGCTATTTCCATTTTGAGTTATAAAAATAACCCAGATTGTCAAAAAGGGAGTTGATTTGTGTTTGAACATATCACTTTTGTGACTGAACCAAGTTTGTTCTCTCTCTGTATAATTTTTGATACATGATCAATATCACAGCTGATGTAGATTGCTTCAGAATGTGACTTATTCATTTTTGTTTTGAATATGAGTTACTTTTGTTTGCTGTCTCAGTTTTGGAATTGTGTCTATTTGATTTTAATTTTGTTTTGTGTTTGGCTATTTTCATAATCCAGACCTAGATAAATGTAACTTTTATTGAGCAAATCGGCCTTCAAGTAGAACCAGTTGCCTTTTGTTTTGTGACTGAACCAATTTTGTTCTGAATGAACCATTTTTGTTTATCTCAACAGCCTATAAAACTACTGTACAATTCGATGCTTAAAGATTGAAGAATAGAGGATAAGTTGAAATTTAGCCAAAATTAGATCCCATGTCAGCTAATTGGAATTTTCGATAACGGGGATGATCTTCGAGTAGGATCATCTGAGCAATCCGGAGTTTTAAAGAAATAATCCCGTAGCTTCAATTTTGCACAACTGTGGAAGCTTTTAAGATAATGGTTTAAGACCTGGCCCATAATTTTAAGTATATGCTTCTGATTTACAATACTTAGACCCTCGAGGGCATGAATCTTTTCAAGGTGGTTTCAAATCCAAATTACTCATCGCTCACCATTTTTGTCTTGCTAAACTTTGTCATTTTAAGCAATAAAATTCAAATTCAATGACCCAGCACCACTGTATTTGTATTTATAGCTGATATACTTTCCTGACTTATTTTAAGAATCTATGTTAGAATTGTCTTTGTCCGAAAAACTGCGTTTTAACTTTTTAAAAAAATCTGGTAAACCGATACAAATATCCGCACATCATAGCAAAACAGTTTAAGCAGTAATGTGGGTTTCTATCCCCGCTTACTGTAAATCATTTTATGGAGCGGTTAGTCGGGTAACTAGCATAAACTGAGGTGTAAAGGGCTTCTTAGTGATTTATATAGATAAATTTATGTTTGAAAAGTAATATCCATAAAAGAATTGCTTGCAAGATATGTACCAACTGCCCCAAGGACTAATGAACCCTTTGCATATCATGTATTTTGATGCTTAATTAGGACACTCATATCGTATTGGAAATCAGGTTAAAGCACATACAATGTTTATTAGTTTTAAGGGGGCCAAAGCTTTAGAGAGGAAAAATTAATTTTTATAAAATATAAAAGGTTAAAATGAGGTTGGACTTAGTTAAGGAATTATGGGGTTTTAATTAATTCTGCCTGTATTGTGTCAAGGATTAAGAAACTGTAAGTCCAATATTCAGTTAGTAAAGTTTCCGAAGAAAATGGGGGAGATTTAATTTAAGATACCACTTAATTCCAGCAGTCTATTCATCGAAGCCTGGATATAAAGTCAAAAACAAATGTAAATCTTTTGTTAGCGGAGAGCTAAGCAGTGTAGAATGCTATCTAGAAATAGAGCGCTAGAATAAAAAATGACATTATAAATGCTTTAAGAGTAGATTCAAGATAATATTGTTTAAAAAATAAGTAATATAAATTGGGTCGTGACATATATAAACAAGTTAAGATGCCTTCCAAAAAATATATTCCAGTTTGACCATTTAAGGTAGCTTAGCTATTTCTTTTGACTTAAGAAGGTAGCTATATGGATATCTTTTTAGAAGTGGTTACTGAAGTATTCAAACTTACTTCACAGTTTAATACGAAGAGGGATTTATTGCCATTACTTACTCACTCTTTTTGGCGCCAGCATCCTTTATTTGAGATTCGGTGCCTGGGTTTTCAACTAAAAAGATATCCGAATCCTCCTTCTCGGGGTCGCTAGCTGGAGCTATTTCAGCTTCAGCTTCAGGTTCGGTCTTAACAAGGACATCGCTGGGATGAAATGGCTTTGCTTTTGGGAAGTATTTGTCAAGCATAGACTTTTCCTCGACTAAGCTTGTTTTCGAATTTTCTAATTCCCTCTGCTTTTTTATCTCCTTGGCTTTTATGTGGGAACGGATGTAGATCCAAATTAAGATGATTGCGAAAGAAATATACTTGTCATATGGTTTGGTTAACTCAAAGAGGCTTCTCAACAGACTCACGGATTCGGTGTTCTCTTTTGACATCGTTGTGAGTAAAAACAGTATACAACTTAATAGTGCGTTTTGGTACTTCAAACTCTTCAGAGCCAAAAGATTGTTGTTTACACTAATTTATTTCCAAACTTCTGGATTCAAACCTTATTGATCGAAAATTAGATCATAAAATAGGCAGACAAATGTTCTGGAAAGAATTCGAAGCAAGTTAAGATGCAAGTTTAAATCAAACCAAGGGCTCCCCAGTTTTATATATCAAATATAAATGCTAAATTAAATATCCCTTTTTGAGGGATGCAATTAAAATTCGCTAGCCTAGTTTAGTCTGTTGACTCCAAAGCCAAAGCTCCAGATATCAGAAAACCTTAAAATATTTTTATTGAAGGGTTATTGAGCCCTAGTTTCAAATTCGTTGCAATACGCCATCTAGAAAACGCTATCTAGAAAGACGCCATCTAAAACGGCCCATATAGAAACCCTATCTCGAATTTCCGGCTAAACCGCACCTGATAACTTTAAATATCAATAAAGGCCCAAAAATATTGCAAAAATAATACAAAAAACATATAGTAGACTCAAATCATCCAAGGATTCCAAATCTATAATAAAAATGTAGGTTTAGCTAGTAATGACTATAGTGCACAAAGCTCCAAAGCCAACACACCCCAAAACTGTGATATTTCTATAATGAAATTTGGTCCTATATTAAAAATCTATATACTAAAACTGAAGTAAAAAATAATTTTTTGAAAGAAAGTATTTATTGAAAGAGTAAATTGATCAGGCTTTAGCTTCAAGAGCCTTGACAATGCCTTTGAGATGGGCAAGGCAGCCTTCTTTGGTGTAATAGTATCAGGAACATCAATTTCTCCTTACCCAAAACCCAAGGTATGGGACCGGGTTCAAACCCTGAGCCAAACCCTTTGTGGCCCGCTGGTTCAGAAGACCAGGAACCTGGCTGTCCACAGCCTATTAATGGTATAACTGTTAGTAAAGTTGATGCCAACCTGCCAGGATTTGAATCCCCGCCTGCACCACAGAGTTTTGCAAGTGAACCACCAGTGCCTGATGACAGAAGTTACCCCAAAGTGACAACTCACAATACTGGAAGTTTGGGCGGCAAAACCAGCAATCCCGCCAATGACAAATCCCCAAACCTTCCCCATCCTAAGTGATACTTGCCATGTAAACCTGCCCTACACTATAGCAATCAATGATAACCTGCCCGCTCCAGATACCATGAGTTTCTCTGAGATACCAACATGTGACACTGGCAGGACACTCAGAAAAATAAGCCGATCCACCTATGAGAACTGCCCCAAACTCACCCAAAGTCTAGGAAGTGGTGCTGGACCTGAATACCTGTCTAAAACCAATGATCAAGTTACCAAACAGAAGGGTTCAAAGACCTATTCTGCAAAGATAGCCAATGGCAACCTGCCTGTGCCAGACGCCACCCTGCCCTTCTAGAATCCTGACGCCAACCTGCCCAAGCTCAAGTAATCCAGTTAGAAAATGAGGCCTGGCAGAACGGTATAAGTACCTGCCAGGCCAAGGCCAATCCCCATTGTCATTTTTAAATAAATGTTATTAGATATTGGTTTTCTAAAATGGTATCATATTTTATCCTAGTAACCTTCCAGTTAAGCCCAAAATCATATGATCCTCCTGTCACTCTGCCAGCTATCTATTGTCTGCCAGGTGTTCCTTTTGGTCCTGTTCATTTTACAGAATACCCCTTAAATCCTGAGTATAGAGATTACATCTCTGACAAGATATTAGAAAAGGGATCTCTTGGACTGATCTAAAGAGTTAACCAGATACAACAGGAAGGGCCCTTGGCACGTTAACAAGCCCCACCTGTTCAGAGATAAATACAACTTCCTCCCTGCCTAACAATCAGACATGAAGCCACCCATCACCCCAAACCAATGCCTGTGTCTGCTTCCAAGATCTCCTTGGATTATACCAACAAGCTATTTAGGATGGTGTATATCACTCTCATGGGGGTGATTGACACTATCATCCCAACCGCTGGCCTGTGGTCCTGGGTAGGAAAATAAATGTCCTGCCTCATTAAGTTAGCACCAACCCTCTGGTGAGCCCTGCCAACTCTGCCCACGTCCCATCAGTTCCCAGACACTAGCAAGCTGGCACCCAGGGTTAGTTCCCTGAAAAATAGGCTAAAACCTCCTTAGTAACACTTGTAAACTTGATCTTCTGGTCAGCATGCTTAGAGACAACAGCCTTGCTTTTGATGGCTTGGGGGTAAAGCTGATCCGCATGAGCATGCTGAATCTTCAGCTTATTGACAATCACATTAAACATGGGCTTTTTTACCTTAACCAGGCAGTAAATTGATTGTGCCAACCTTCAAGTGATGAGGTGGTCTTGTACGCCTTCTGCAACCTGCTTATAGCAGTTCCAATTAATGGATTCACCACCCTTGCATATGCGGCAATGTCCCTGAACTAGACCCACCCACTGGTACTCAAAGTACTGGATAAAGGGAGCAAATTCTTCTTGGTGCTCAGTAATGTAATTATCCTTGAGCAGCTCATTGTAGAAAAGGTTGAACTATTCCTTTCTGACCATGGCCAGGGCAGCAAATCAATTAAAGATATTTTTGGCCTCCATTTCCAGGGCCTGGAATGCCCAAGACAACCAGCTAGCATGCCTGGCTACAGCACACCAAGCTATATGAAAACAATTACCAGTTGCCTTTCCAGAAGGAAACCCCCTTTTTAACCAAGAATGGCCATGGGTTTGCAAGGCCCACATACTGCAAAGCCCTGGGATTGACATTAAAATACAAAATTGGGTCCCCCTGTCAGGGCCCAGAATGGGCCCAACAAAGCCCTATGTCACATAGGTTGGTTTCCTGCAACTGATCAATTGATTGCCTGATTGGTCAAAAAATTGATTGCATTGATTGATTGATTGATTTAAAGAAAACTTTGACACTAAGTGAGGAATTAAACCCAGGCAAGAGCCAAACCTGGGAAGTTTGGAAAACATTCTAACACCAAGCAAGAATGTTTTTAGTTGGCCCCACCCCCTCTGAGACCAAAGAATTGGGACTTGGGCTGACAAAAGACCCCAAAATCCCCTGCCAGCTTCCCCAGGACAAGAATAGCAAATTGATCTCCTTAACTGACAAATCAGGGCCTGCCAATGGGGCCCAGATTAATAATAACCCTTTGAAAGCCAATAAGGAGTCAACAGTAAGTACAGATTCAGTTTCCCAGCAGGATATAGCTGGGAACACTGAAAAACTTTCCCTTGTTGATATCTTTACCAAATAAACAATTGTAGTTTATGCCACTTAGACACTGGAAAATTACAGGAGTTTATTATATCTTTACAACACCAACCTTGCTGTTCTCCTCCCACAGAGAAGAATCCCAAACTTGTCTAGTCCATAGGAGCGCCAGGCAAGAGACACTTGCCCTTGCTCAGACAGAACCAGTCTCTCCTTCTCCTGCCAAGGCTCTTGATCAGATCATAGATCATAGATCCTGCACACCTTCCTCCCTTGCACCAAAGCTTCCTCCATGCCAGCCAGCCCATCAACCAGATGAGCCTGCCTATTGAGGAATCCCCCTATCCCTCATATGACTACAGCAAGCTTGGGCTTGCCTATGTCACCCTATTGGGGTTCACTGAACAAGTGATTCCCCATATGGGCGCTTGACAACCCTAAGCCTCTGCTTTGAACTACATGATGAGGATTGCCCCAGTTGTGTACTGGGCGTTCCAGGCTCTCCCCACATCCCTGTTTGCAGACAAGTGTAAGGTCTTGCCCATAGGGGTGCAAGGTTATAAACTAAAGCATGTAAGGCATTGGGATTAAGATTCAAAAGGTATAAAAAGGTAGGAACAGTCTGTAGTATAATCTTACAGAATCCTGCTAAGAACTTATACTGAGTTAAAAAAGGAGTGATTTAGTTTAAAACCCCTAAGCAAAGAAAATAAAATAAGGCATTTAATAGTGAACAATTAGTAACTAAGGGAATGTCAATATTGGGATACTCTCTGTCAGCAAATTGGTACATATAACTATTGAAAGATTCCTTAAGGGAAAATAATGGATACAACAAGCCTAAGGCTTGTTGTTTTACAACTTCCATTTATTTAAGAAAAGAAAAAGGAGAAACTTTAGAATGAAAAAAAATAAAAATTTCTAAAGTTTAAGATCTGAAATTGAAAATTGTTAAAGATTGAAGGGTAGAAATCACTTAGAATTTTGGCTTAAAGCCTAATCTTCAAAAGCTCTTTATTTATAGAAAAAGCCTTTTCAGTTGGGAATTGATGGTCAGGGAGAAAGCAGCCAAGAAGAGGAGCAATTGGAGAAAGTTTGGAAGGAACCTGTAGGAGAAAGGGGAAACAGAAGCCCAGTGTGAAAGCAGATCTGTAACGTGAAGCTGGGGAAGAGCGGCAACATTGTAACCAGGAGTTTAAAAAAGGTGAGTGAAAATTAAAATTCTCTAATTTCAAGTAGAAAATATTAAGCCAATAGAATATACAGGAGAAAGAAAGACAACAACAGCAATTCAAATCCAAATTGACATTTAAACAAGGTAACTAACTTAGAATACTTAATTATTAACAATTTAACTTAAAATTTCAAATATTAAAAATAAAAGAAAGATTAAACAAAACTGAAAATAAAATAAATCTCTAAAAAGCCTATCCTTTGGGGCAGGGCATGACAACAAGTCTGATACCACACCTGGCCACAACACCCCCTTATATCTGTGAGAGAGAGGGGCTAGACTAACAAAGTCTGGCTCCCATCCTGGTGGAACCATCCACCAGGATACCATCTAGTGCAGGACTGGAATGATTGCTATAAGAGGCAACAGCGCCCATGTCAACACTTTGTTGACATGGCCACTGTCAACTTGAAACTCTAAATCTCCTATATTTTTTGCTAGTTGCGCTAGCTTAATTCTTTTTTTAAAGCGTCCAGGGGTGCAAACCCAGAAAACACAACAAAATTGTGGCCATCTCAACACAATTTAATATTAAGCTTAATAAAAAACTTGATTTAACCAGATTTTTCCTTTACTTCTACTAATAAAAATTAGCTTTTTTTTTATTTTTTTCACAACGTAAAAGTGTCAATGTTGACACTTTTTAAGCTGAACTTATTTTTAATAAAAAACTGAAACATCTAGAGTAAAAAATAAGTGTGCATTTAAAAATATTTTTTTTATTGAATTATTATATTGAAAAAGATAGTGCACATATAGCTGATTGTTGGAATGTTCAGTTATAAATATATATGTGGCACTTATTACGGCTTTAATATATTAAGTGGATTGGTGGCTAACGGCAATCCAATAATTTAAGTGTGAGTTACTATGTAAGTTACTATAGAATTTATTATTAAAAATAATGTTGACACTCATAAATGCCGTTTATTTGCTTGTGATCATCCCCCAGGGTGGAGTTAAGCAAATTAAAGTGGCGCAATTAAGCCTAGATTAATATGTCACCACATATAAAGAATGTTGTAAGTGACGTTGTCAACACTTTACCCTTTTCAATATCTTAGCCAATGTTTTAACAACTTCACATATACACAATGGTAAAATATCATATTATCACTACCCAAATATAATTTTTAATAAAGAAATAAAGAACCTTGATACTTTTTTAACTTATTTTTATATGTTTTTGTTAATTTTTATATGTGAACAAAAACACACAGAAAACAGTTAGTTTTTGCTAGCCTGCTTAAATTTAATTAAGCGTACTATGAAAAAACATAGTAAATTTTTAAAAAAATGTTGATAGTGACAATGTTGTCAAAAATAATGTCTACAATTTTTGTAATCAACAGTGAGAATTCAGCTTTTTTTACTAATTGTCACTCTTAATGTCAACACTTTTCAGTTCTCACATATAAAACTTTATGTTTTACACAATAAAAACTTCTCATTTTTTGATATGTTGTATTTTTGACTTTGCTCTTTCATATTTTTTCATTTTTAAAATAAAATCTATATCTAAATATAATACTTTTGCATATTTCTCTTAACTGTTAATTTATTTATTTAAAACTTTAATAAAATAAAAAACTATACAAGTATTTTTTAACTTTTAAATGCCAATAGAAACCATCTAAGATTTACTTTTTATATATTATGCTTTTTAAGTTGTTTTGTTTGTTTTTTACATACATAACTTTATTTTAAACCCCTTTACTTATTATTTTAGGACAAAAATACTTCCAAACAGCCCAAAGGAACCAAGCGTCCTTCAAAGCCCACCAAACCCACCAAAAAAGCCTGTCTCATCAAAGAAGACCACTCCAAAACCATCCCCAAAGCCCTCATCAAAGCCCTCTCCTGAGCCATCTCCTGAGAAGAGCCCTGTTCACTCCACTGGGGGAGAGGAATCTGATAGCTCCCTTACAGAGCACAGTTTTTAAAACTTGGCTTCTGACAAAGAGCCAACCAAGAAGAAGCGCTCAGCCCAAAAAGTCCCCACCCAAAGATAAGTCTCCTGCACATGAGGAGCACCAAAATAAGCCCCCTCCTGCTTCCCCCACTGAACTCCCCCTTTTAAGCTCATCTGGGGATGATTCAAAGCCCCACCCCAATTACTTCCCTGGCTTTTGCCATGCTCCTGCTAGCCCCTGGGACCCTCTGTTGGCCCACAACATCTGCAACATTGACGGCAAATTTAAGGCTCCCTCTTTCTTGCCCAAATACTTCCCAATCATGAGCGTAAAGGGTGGGCTGGCCATGGTGGCCAATGGGTATATTTTCTCTTGCAATAATGCCAACTGGGGCTTCAAAAGCCGCCATTACACCTGCAAGGACCGCTCCTGCCCAGTGCAGCTCAATACTGAGCGCTGGGACTTGATACAGACCATCAAGAGTGAACACACTTGTGTGATGCCAAATAACATCATAGCCTGCCTCCTCAAGTGATATCTTGTCCAAGTCATGCCCACCTCCAAAGATCTTTCTGCCACCCAGATGGCTGTGCTTGCTTGCAAGTGCCTCTCCCCAACCAACTTGAAGAGGGTGCCAACCCACAATCAGTTGGTCAAATTTGTGAGTGATAGGCGTCAAGCCTCAAACCCCCTGGCCAAGAGCGCCACTAAAATTGAAGACCTGGTCCTCACAGATGCCCTCAAGAAGACAGAGGATGGCGAGATGTTCCTGCTCCATGACAATGGGCAGGAAGTGGAGGATAGAATCATTGCCTACGCAACAACACAAAACCTGGAGCAGCTCAATACTGCTACCACCTGGCTATGTGACAGCACATTTGCTACTTGCCCCTCTCTCTTCAAGCAGCTTTGGGCCTTGCATGGACAGTTCAATGACCAGGTTATCCCCCTTGTCTTATTTCTCCTTCCTGGTGCCAAGACTGAAGTCTACACCAGAGACTTCAAGATTTTCTGGGATGCTTTGAGCTCCCTTCCCACCAACCAGCTCGGCAACAGCGCCCATGTTGACACTAAAAATGTCAACAGTGGCCATGTTGACACTTTGTTGACATGGCCACTGTTGACTCAAAACTCTAAATCTCCTATGTTTTTTTCTAGTTGCGCTAGCTTAATTTTTTTTAAAGCGTTCAGGGGTGTGAACCCAGAAAACACAACAGAATTGTGGCCATCTCAACACAATTTAATATTAAGCTTAATAAAAAACTCAATTTAACCTGATTTTCCTATACTTTTACTAATAAAAATTAGTTTATTTTTTATTTGTTTTCACGATGTAAAAGTGTTTATGTCGACACTTTTTAAGCTGAACTTATTTTTAATAACAAAACTGAAGCATCTACAGTAAAAAAATAAGTGCGCATTTAAAAATATTTTTTTATTGAATTATTATATTGAAAAAGACAGTGCACATATATTTGATTGTTGGAATGTTCATGTTATATATATTTATGTGGCACTTATTACGGCTTTAATATATTAAGTGGATTGGGTGCTAACAGTGATCCAATAATTTAAGCGTGACTTACTATGTAAGTTACTATAGAATTTATTATTAAAAATAATGTTGACACTCATAAATGTTGTTTATTTGCTTGTGATCATCCCCTGGGGTGGAGTTAAGCAAATTAGAGTGGTGCAATTAAGCTTAAATTAATATGTCACCTCATATAAAGAATGTCGTAAGTGTGTTGTCAACACTTTACCCTTTTCAATACTTGAATACCACTTCTTAACAACTTCATATAAGCGTAATGGTAAAATATCATATTCCCACTACCCAAATGTTGCAACTGAACCAATGAGAGTTCAGTATTTGGAATTGGGGAAGACAACAGTCCAATTGGAAAGGACAGAGTAATAGAAATAAGGTAAGGTTTATTGTAGAATATTGTGACTAATATACTATATGGAGAAGCCACAAGGCCACAAGGGGGTGGCATAGTGGGGAGTTCCATGTAGGGGTTGGAGCTGAGGAATAACTTGTGCAGGGATCAGCAGGTCAAATTGGCAACGCTCCTAATTAGGATGAAGTACCCGCCATTCAATGCTGTCATCAGATTAATCCATAACGTTAGATATGTCAAGGGGCGGCTCATTGAGTGCCCCCTGTGTATTGTAAGATACATTAGCAGGCAAGTCTAGAAACTTGGTTGCAACACAAATATAATTTTTAATAAAGAAATAAAGAATCTTGATACTTTTTTAACTTATTTTTATATGTTTTTTTTTAATTTTTATATGTGAACAAAAATACACAGGAAACGGTTAATTTTTTGCTAGCCCGCATAAATTTAATTAAGCGTACTATGTTTTTTCATAGTAAATTTTCAAAATAATGTCAACAGTGAGAATGTTGTCAAAAATAATGTCTACAATTTTTGTAATTGACAGTGAGAATTCAGCTTTTTTTACTAATTGTCACTCATAATGTCAACACTTTTCAGTTCTCACATATAAAACTTTATGTTTTAAAGAAAAATACTTCTCATTTTTTGTTATGTTGTATTTTTGACTTTTCTCTTTCATATTTTTTAATTTTTAAAATAAAATCTATATCTAAATATAATACTTTTGCATATTTCTCTTAACTGTTAATTTATTTATTTAAAACTTTAATAAAATAAAACCTATACAAATAATTTTTAACATTTAAATGCCAATAAAAACCATCTAAGATTTACTTTTTATATATTATGATTTATAAGTTGTATTGTTTGTTTTTTACATACTTTGCTTTATTTTAAGCCATTTTACTTATTATTTTAGGACAAGAACACCTCCAAACAGCCAAAGGGTACCAAGCGTCCCTCCAAGCCCACCAAAGCCACCAAGAAGAAGCCTGTCTTGTCAAAGAAGGCCACCCCCAAACCATCCCCCAAGCCCTCCACTGAGCCCTCTCCTGAGAAGAGCCCTGCTCATTCCACTGGGGGAGAGGAAACTGATGGCTCTCTTACAGAGCACAGTTTTTACAACTCGGCTTCTGATGAGGAGCCAACCAAGAAGAAGCGGCAAGGCAAAAAGACCCCTCCCAAAGAAAAGTCTCCTGCACATGAGGAGCACCACAACAAGCCCCCTTCTGCTTCCCCACCCCCGCCAAACTCCCCCCATTCAAGCTCATCTGGGGATGATTCAAAGCCCCACCCCAATTACTTCCCTGGCTTCCGCCATGCTCCTGCTGGCCCTTGGGACCCTCTTGTGGCCCACAACATCTGCAACGTTGATGGCAAGTTCAAGGTTCCTTCCACCCTACCCAAGTTTTTCCCCATCATGAGTGTTAAAGGTGGGCCAGCCATGGTGGCCAATGGGTATATCTTCAGCTGCAACAATGCCAACCAGGGCTTTAAGAGCCAGCATTACACCTGCAAGGACTGCTCCTGCCCAGTGCGGCTCAACACTGAGCGCTGGGACCTGGTCCAAACCATAAAGGGCAAGCATACCTGCATCATGCCCAACACTACCATCTCCCGCCTCCTGAAGTGGTATCTGGTGCAGATTATGCCCACTTCCAAAGATCTTTCTGCCACCCAGCTGGCTGTGCTTGCTTGCAAGTACCTGACCCCTACCAACCTCAAGAGGGTCCCTACTCACACCCAGTTGGTCAAGTTTGTGAGTGATAGGCGTCAAGCCTCAAACCCCCTGGCCAAGAGTGCCACCAACATCAAGGACCTGGTCCTCACAGATGCCCTCAAGAAGACAGAGGATGGTGAGATGTTCCTGCTCCATGACAATGGGCAGGAAGTTGAGGATAGGATTGTAGCCTATGCCACAACCCAAAACCTGGAGCAGCTGAACACTGCTACCACCTGGCTGTGCAACAGCACATTTGCTACTTGCCCCCCTCTCTTTAAGCAGCTTTGGGTCCTGCATGGGCAATTCAATGACCAGGTTATCCCTCTTGTGTTCTTTCTCCTTCCTGGTGCCAAGAGAGAGGTCTATGCCAGAGCTTTCAAGATTGTCCGGGATGCTTTGAGCTCCCTTCCCACCAACCAGCTCCCCCCTCCCACCCACACCACAAGGGCCAATCCCTCCTCCGCTGAGAAGGATGAGGCAACCTTAGCCGCTGAGCAGCTAGCTCATGCGCGCTCACTTGGGCCAAAGGTGATCATTATGGACTTTGAGCAGGCTCAGTTCAGAGCCTTCCAGGCCACCTTCGATGGAGAAGTCCAGGGCTGCTTCTTCCATTTTTGGCAGGCCCTTGTCAAGAATCTCAAGAATGAGAAGGACCTTTTTAACAAGTATCTTAACAATGGTAAGGGTAAGTGCCACTTTGCCCTGACCCAGTTTGCTGCCTTGGCTTTTGTGCGCCTGGAGCATACTGGGCTTGGCTTTGAGGCCCTCCAGGAGGATGCTTATATCAAGAAGCACTCCACCATCTTTGAAGGCTACCTGGAGTACTTTGAGCGGCAATGGGTGGGCAAGAAGGTGACTGCCCGGAGAGGTAAGAGTGGGGCCACTGCCCCTTGGAACTGTCAAGGCGCCTGCCTCAAGGGGGAGATGAAGACCACCTCTAGCCTTGAGGTTTGGAACAAGCACCTGAAGGTGAAGTTTGGGACTAACCCCAAGTTCAACAAGTTCTTTGCCAAGCTACAGGAGGAGCAGGCCCGGACTGTCTCCAAGTTCCGCGGCCTGGCCAACCGGGTGGCCCCCAAGAAGAGGAAGTCCAAGGAGCAAGACTACCAGGAGGACGTGCAGAAGGTAGTAAAGAAGAAGTAAAAGGTTGCAGAGATAAAGAAGTGCCTAGAAGATGTTGCAACTGCTCTTGCTGGTGGCTTTAATTAGCCAAATAAACTTTGCTTTGCTTTGCTTTACCTATATATTTTTTAATTTTAAACTTTTTGCTTTTTTTAATTTTTTTGGATATTACTAATCTTTTTAGGTATAAATGGTAAGCTTTATGTTTAGTTTTAATGTGGTTTTGTAAGAAATATCTTATATTTTATTAATTTATCTTTAAGGTATGAGATAATTTCAGTTTTGCTTATATAAAGTATAATAAATTAAAATTAGAATTTTCCTATATTTTGTGGTTATTATGATATATAAAATATCTTTATTTTTGGTTCATTGGAATTTTAATTTTTATGGGAATAAAAAATAATTTTATAATAAAGAGTGTAATTTACATAGTAAATTGAAAACTAGTTGCTTATATCTCCTTATTCTTATTACTTATGGTATTTTTTATTGCATTTTTGAACTCTCTGGGGTCATTTTAGTATAATAAAGTATTTTAAAATATTTTTTATATTAAAAATGTTCAGGGTAAAATGTTTTGTTAATTAAAAAAGTGTCGACATCCAGGAAACGACATTAAGTAAAACTGGGTTGTCACTTTACTATAGTGTTAACATTAAAAGTGTTGACATGGCCACTGTCAACATTTTTAGTGTCAACATGGGCGCTGTTGCCACCAGCTCCCCCTCCCACTCACGCCACAAGAGCAAATTCCTCCTCCGCTGAGAAGGATGAGTTGACCCTAGCTGCTGAGCAGCTAGCTCATGCGTGCTCACTTGGGTCAAAGATTATCATAATGGACTTTGAGCAAGCTCAGTTCAGAGCCTTTGAGGCCACCTTCAATGGAGAAGTCCAGGGCTGCTTCTTCCATTTTAGGCAGGCCCTCATCAAGAATCTCAAGAGTGAGAAGGACCTTTTTGAGAAGTATCTTAACAATGGTAAGGGGAAGTGCCACTTTGCCTTGACTCAGTTTGCTGCCTTGGCTTTTGTGCACCTGGAGCATGCTGGGATTGGCTTTGAGGCCCTCCTGGAGGACGCTTACATCAAGAAGCACTCCACCATCTTCAAAGGTTACTTGGATTACTTTGAGCACCAATGGGTGGGCAAGAAGGTGACTGCCCAGAGAGGTAAAAGCAGGGCCACTGCCCCTTGGAATTGCCAGGGCCCTGCCTCAAGGAGAGATGAAGATCACCTCTAGCCTTGAGGTTTGGCACAAGCACCTGAAGGTGAAGTTTGGGTCCAACCCCAAATATAACAAGTTCTTCCAGAAGCTGCAGGAGGAGCAGGCCTGGACTGTCTCCAAGTTTTGCAACCTGGTCAATTGGATGGCCCCCAAGAAGCAAAAGTCCAAGGAGCAGGACTATCAGGAGGACGTTCAAAAGGTGGTAAAGAAAAAGTATAAGGTGGCGGAGATTAAGAAGTACCTTGAGGACGTTGCCACTGCTCTTGCTGGTGGCTTTAATTAGCTTAATAAACCTTGCTTTGCCTGCATATTTTTTTACTTTTAAACTTTTAATTTTTTAATTTATTTATAGTTTACTAATTTTTTTTAGGTATAAATGGTAAGCTTTATGTTTAGTTTTAATGTGGTTTAGTAAGAATTATCTTATATTTTGTTAATTTATCTTTAAGGTATGAGATAATTTCAGTTGTGCTTATATAAAGTATAATAAATTAAAATTAGAAGTTTCTTATATTTTGTAGTTATTATGATATATAAAATATCTTTATTTTTGGTTCATTGGAATAAAAAATAATTTTATAATAAAGAGTGTAATTTACATAGTAAACTGAAAAAATAGTTGCTTATATATCCTTATTATTACTTATGATATTTTTTATTGCATTTTCAAACTCTCTGGGGTCATAAAAGTATAATAAAGTATTTTGAAATAATTTTTTATATTAAAAATGTTCAGGGTAAAGTGTTTTGTTAATTAAAAAAGTGTCAACATCCAGGAAACAACATTCAGTAAAACCAGGTCTTCACTTTACTATAGTGTCAGCATTAAAAGTGTCAACATGGCCACTGTCAACATTTTTAATGTTGACATGGGCGCTGTTGCCCTATAAGAGGCCTCCAGAAAGAGACAGGCTGGAACAAGGGTGGGAAATAGGCATTTAAACCCATAGCCAAGTGTGACCATACAACAGTCACTGTCGAGTATTTAGCCAAATAAATACTCCAAAATATAAAGTTGCTCTGTTTTTGCTGTTTATTTAATGTAGATAGATTTGAATGGAATTCTTCAGATGAAGATTCAAGGAAACTTGGTATTGTTGCAACTGAGTTTCCAGACTTGCCTGCTAACGTATCTTACAATACACAGGGGGAGCTTGATGAGGCGCCCCTTGACGTATCTAACAACATGGACTAATCTGATGGCAGCATTGGATGGCAGGTACTTCATCCTAATTAGGAGCGTTGCCAATTTGACCTGCTGATCCCTGCACAAGTTATTCCTTGGCTCTGAACCCTACATGGAACTCCCCACTATGCCATCCCCTTGTGGCCTTGTGGCTTACCCATATAGTATATTAGTCACAATATTCTAAAATAAACCTTAACTTATTTCTATTGCTCTGTCCTTTCCAATTGGACTGTTGTCTTCCCCAATTCCAAATAATGAACTCTCATTGGTTCAGTTGCAACAGTGGTAGCAGAAGTAGGTTGACAACCTAACTAAAACAAAATTCCCCCTAAGAAAGGACAGAGTACGGGCCGTATGGCTACTCCCCAACAAGAAACTTTCCTGCCAATCCCCAAGGGGGACATCCCCAACGGGTATGTCATCTATCAAGACCAGCTAGTCCTCACCAGTGTGTACAATTGGCTCTGCCTCAGGCTGTGTGACAACAGCATCACCCTGCCCCAGTCAGACCTGTCCCAACAAATGCTCAACCTTCAGCTAGAATCCTTTGCGGGGGGCATCAAGGGGGCCAACATTGTCAGTTGGCTCCAATCTACTAAAACCCGCCTCCATATCTGTCAGGTCCTGGAGTCCATGTGGGTTGCCACTGCATCTGGCCGCCTTACAGGGCCCACCGCTGTGTGGTTCACCAACTGGGCCAGCCAGGAGTTTTACGTCACCTGGGCAACATTTTGAGACGCCGCCAAGTCCCAATATAGTGAAACCTTCTCTCCCATCATCTTGGGAATTACCCTCTTAGCCATCAAGCAGACTGGTTCTGTCCCTGAGTATCTCAACGCGTGGCAACAAGCCCTGGCTGCTGCCCCCAAAGCAGTGACCAATGGGAACGCCATGTTGCTCACTCTCATTATTAATGGTTTAAAACCCCATATCCGCAAGTGGGTTCCCGTTGGCCGCTGCACCTCTATTGACAACTGCTATAAAGCCATTGTAGAGGCCAATAACCAGGCTTCAATGGGCTTCTGCCGCACCAACAATGCTCCGCCCCAACCACGTTCTGCAGCTAACAATGGCCAAGGTCAGGTAGGCCGTTGCCAACCTTGCCAACAAGAAAGTGCAAATAAATGCCCCCGCAAGGGGGAGCTCCAGCTAGCACTAATTGAGGACCAGGGAAAAGCCTGGGGGTTGTAGCAACAAGAGGCCTTACAACCCCAATCAACCTGTCCTCTCAGCCATTGCCTGCAAAGAACTCCCACAACTACAATTTTCACAAGGTCAAAACTCTGGACGTCTTTCAGGTCCATAGTTATGATCCTGTGTTGCAAGCCGCCCACTCCTCAAATAAAGTAACACGTTTGTCCTATCCCTTCTGTTTCAGTGGGAACACCCACAACCTACTGGTAGATACCAGGGCCAATCACACCATGGTAGATCAAGCGTTTGCTGACTCCCAGCAATTAGATCAAATACCCAGCAGATTCAAAGCAGTACATGTAGCTGATTCCCGCAGAATTGCCATCACCCATGAAACGGTGCCCTTTGATGTAAGGATGGGAAATGTCCAGGTTAAGCTCTCTGGGCCAATCATGACAGGCCTCAGCCACAACGTAATTGCTGGCCTTGACTGGCTCTGGCATAACCATCCCTACATTGACTGGGATACCTCTGTCAACACCCTCAATAGAAACAGGGTGGGGTTCCAGATCTACCCCACAGAAATGAACAAACTACTACACAACACTGTGTTTGTCAGAATGACAAAAACAGGCTCATATGATTTCAAGGGGGAGAAACTAGACTTTAATCAATGCTCAATTGAAGTTATCTGAGCAGAACCATCTGCAGTCCCTCCCTTGTCAACATCACCACCACCAGTGCTAGCTGCACTCCTCGAGGAGTACAAGGACGTATTCAGTGAAACACTCAAACAACTACCTCCACCCCAGGAGATCCAGCACGCTGTACAACTTCAAGGATCATTACCTAAAACACAACTATTATACTGTCTCACACCAAAGGAAGATGAGACCCTCCGCCAGCACCTTGTGGACACGCGTGATAAGGGCTTCATCTGCCCCTCACTCTCTCCATACAGGGTGGCGGTCTTCTTTTTAGCCAAGAAGGACGGGTCCCTTTGCCTGGTCACAGACTACCACACCCTAAATGAGGTGAAAGTTAAAAATAAATACCCCTGTTGCTGATTGACAACCTGTTTGATACACTTGCAGGCGCAAAGGTCTTTAGCAAGATTGATCTCACTGCAGGGTACAACCAGGTCTGCATTGCACCAGGGGATGAGGCAAAAACTGCCTTCCACACATGCTACAGGTCGTTCAAGTGTTGTGTCATGAACTTTAGAATGACCAACACTCTCTCCACCTTTGCCATGTTGATGAACAAAGCCTTTGAGGAATTGATTGGAAAGTGTGTGGTGGTGTACCTTGACAACATTATTGTCTTCAGTCAAGATCAAACCACACACCTCCAACACCTCTGTGCTGTCCTCAACACCCTTCGGGAAAACCAGCTAAAAGCTAAACCCTCCAAATGTGAGTTTCTCAAGTTGGAGTTGTTATTCCTTGGGCACACCATTTCTGCCCAAGGGATAAAGCCTGACCCTGCCAAAATCAAGGCAATCACTAGCATGCCGCCCCCCACTGATGTGGGCCAGGTGCAGACATTCTTGGGCATGGTTGCCTATGTACGCAAATTCATCCCCAATTGCGGGGAACTAATTGCACCTCTCACTGAGCTCCTCAATACCAAACAGCGCTTCCATTGGACCCCTGCCAGAGATCAAGCCTTTGAGATGTTAAAGCAAAGGCTCACAACAGCACCAAAACTGCAGTTTCCCAACCAAAACCAACAGTACAAACTCAAGACTGACACCTCTGACAGGGCCATAGGGGGCGTGCTAAGGGTAGAAACCAACAATGGCGTATTCCTTCCCGTAGCATATGAATCCAGGAAGCTCACTGACCCAGAACAATGTTACCCCATCCATGATAAAGAGCTGGCAGCCATTGTATACTGCGTTGAGAAGTGGCGTTGCTACTTGGAAGGTGCAACCTTCCCACCCTGCGTTCTGACGGACCATAAGTCACTTCAGTACTTCAACACACAGTCTCATTTGACACGCCACCAGGCAGGATGGGTTGAGCGTCTATTCCCCTATCAATTAAGCATTAAATACAAGCCTGGAAAGGAACTTGTCACAGCCGACACTCTTTCACGACTCTACGTAGCGTCCATCACTGGGGACAATGGTTTGGACCCAGACTGACCCATGCTCTACCTACGCCCTGAGGCAACCCGCTACAAGGGCCTTAACTTGGTCACCATCTCCAAGCTGAAGGACAACAAGAGCCAGTTCACCACCGATGCTGGTAATGTCTGCCGCCGGGCAGAGACAGGTGAGAAGACGCTGTACATTCCCACCACACAACAAGGTGACACAATATTGCACTACCACCAAACCCTGGGTCACATCAGAGGGCGTAAACTCTTCAAGATCATGAAACATAAGGTTTGGTGGCTGTGCATGCGCCAAGACATCTTGGACCTCCTCAAGACGTGTGTTGTGTGAAAAGAATACATCCAAACCTGCACCTCCCAAGTCTGTCCTACCCATCAAGGCCATGGAACCCTTCAAGCAGTGGGCCCTTGACATTGTGGGACTGCTTCCTGAAGACAGATTGGGTAAGAAGTATATTATCACTGCTATCAACTACTTCACTTGTTGGCCAGTGGCCTGAGCCACAATCAACCACACTGCCACCACTGTTACCCGCTTTATTGGCAGGGAGATTGTGGCTTGCTTTGGGCAACCCAAACATCTCATCACAGATGGCAGGCCAGAACTTGTTGGACACATTGTGAAGGCTTACTGCGTCAAGAATGCGCTCCAACATATAGTCATAACCCCCTACCACTTGCAAGCCAATGGACGTGTGGAACAGTTAAATGGCTCCCTGGTCCAACTGATTGCAAAGCTCTCACAAGAGCACCCTAACACTGTGTGGACTGAACACCTCCCCACCACCCTACTGATCCTGCGAGCAAGAATCAACAGGGGCACTGGGTTCAGCCCTAACACCCTGGCCTTTGGAACACCTGACGGTCTGACAGGGGTTGAACAGAGGAAACTACAGTCCAAGGTTCCCAGCAAGCCCCCTAGTGCCAACTCCCTCCCTAGACCAATGGCGTGCCAAGGCCCGGGAGAACAAACACAAGCAGATTGTAGGAGGGACAAAACACCTTGAAGCTAGATACGCCGTAGGTGACCCCGTCTACACCCTCAATCCCAATTCTGCCAAATTAGAACCCAACCACCTAGGGCCCTTCAAGGTAGCTGCTGTCTATGACAACCACACCTACCAACTTGAGGATGCCCAGGGAAACACCAAGAAACTTCACCACAATTGCTTGCGCCCCTGCTGTGCCATCCCCACACAAAGGTTGTTTGTGCGGACCTTCCCAGACCTTCTGCAGACTCCGGTCTTGGTGTCTGACAACAAGCAGGGGGCAAGGGGGGTGTTGCAGCCAAGTTTCCAGCTTTGCCTGCTAACATATCTTACAATACATAGGGGGCGCTTGATGAGTTGCCCCTTGACGTATCTAACATTATGAATTAATCTGATGGCAATGTCAAATGGCAGGTACTTCATCCTAATTAGGAGCGCTGCCAATTCAACCTGCTGATCCCTGCACAAGTTATTCCTTGGCCCCAAACCCTACATGGAACTTCCCACTATGCCATCCCCTTGTGGCCTTGTGGCTTCCCCATTTAGTATATTAATCACAATACCCTACAATAAACAATACCTTATTCTTATTATTATGTCCTTTCCTATTGGACTGTTGTCTTCCCCAACTCCAAGTACTGAACTCTCATTGGTTCAGTTGCAACACCACAGTGACAACCCTGTACTACAAGCAAGCCACTCCTCAAATAAAGTAACCCACTTATCCTATCCCTTTGGTTTCTGTGGGAACACCCACAAATTACTGGTAGATACTGGGGCCGACCACACTATGGTGGACCAGGCGTTTGCCGACTCTCAACAACTGGACCGAGTGCCAAGCAGGTTCAAGGCAGTACAAGTAGCTGACTCCTGTAGAGTTGCAATTACCCATGAGGCGGTACCCTTCTCTGTGAGGATGGGGAACATCCAGGTTAAGCTCTCTGGGCCAATCATGGCAGGGCTCAGCCACGACATAATTGCTGGACTTGACTGGCTTTGGCACAACCACCCCTACATCAACTGGGATACCTCTGTCATCACCCTCAATAGAAATGGGGTGGGATTCCAGATCTACCCTGTGGAAATGAGTAAGTTATTCCACAATACTGTGTTTTTTAGGATAACAGAGACAGGCTTGTATGACTTCAAGGGGGAAACTAGACTTCAACCAATGTTAAGTCAAAGTTATCCGCGCTGAACCATCTGCAGTCCCTCCCTTGACCTCCTCACCACCACCAGCGCTTGCTTCCCTCCTTAAGGAGTACAAGGGCATATTCAGTGAGACACTTGAACAACTACCTCTCCCCGGGAGCTCCAGCACGCTGTGCAACTCCAAGGATTGTTACCTAAGGCACAACCATTATATTGTCTTACACCAAAGGCAGATGAGACCCTCCACCAGCACTTTGTGAACGCGCTTGATAAGGGCTTCATTTGCCCCTTGATCTCTCCATACAGGGCGGCTGTCTTCTTTGTAGCCAAGAAGAACAGGTCCCTTTGACTGGTCACAGACTACTTCACCCTAAATGAGGTTACAGTTAAGAATAAGTACCCCCTGCCGCTGATTGACAACCTGTTTGATACACTTGCAGGTGCAAAGGTCTTTAGCAAGATTGATCTCACTGCAGGGTACAACCAGGTCCGCATTGCACCAGGTGATGAGGCAAAAACTGCCTTCTGCACGCGCTACAGGTTGTTTGAGTGTTGCATCATGAACTTCGGAATGACCAACACTCCTTCCACCTTTGCCATGTTGATGAACAAAGCATTTGAGGAACTGATTGGGAAATGTGTGGTTGTGTACCTTGACAACATTATTGTCTTCAGTCAAGATCAAACCACGCACCTCCAACACCTCTGTGCTGTCCTTGACACCCTTTGAAAAAACCAGCTAAAAGCTAAACCCTCCAAATGTGACGGAAATTGCGGGATAGTATGAAGCTGTTTCTAAATGATGGGGAATTACCACTCAAATCCACATAGAATTAATGATTAACCACCAACGCAGCTTCAGATATTTTTTTGTGAAATTTCCAATTGTAACTCCAGGATTAAGTAGAACAATTAGTCCTAACCAAAGTAGTCTAAGATAAATGACCTGAGAAAGCATCAATGCATCTTCAGCGTAAAATTCTGGGCATTGGGAAGTAGCACAATTTTCAGTTTCCAGAATGGGGGGAGCTCCAAGAGTGGCTGGCATGAAATTGACATTGGGCGGCACCAACAACAAAGTTCCAACTGCAGGACCCCATCTTCCAGAAATGATTTGGTTCAGAATCAGATTTTACAGAATATACTGCAACAACCCAATCACAGGATGCATTTTTTTAAAAAATGGAAATTAGAACTTGGGATAAATAATTTTTATGAGTAAATTTAGAAGGACTCAACTCTTAGAGTTGAAACAGGGAAAATTATTCAATATATATCAGAAAAATTGACTAAGCAATACCACCTTAGTCTTGACCTCCTATTCCTTCAACATTGTCAAGTAAGTATCCGGTCCAGGTTGCAAAGAACCCTTGTGTGACCAGTTTCTGACAACCATGCTGATTAGCAAGCTCATATCAGGTGACCCTCATATTACGCTAATTTATCAATGTCAATTTGAAAAGAAGAACCGGTTTCAGCTGACAGACTGGAGCAGCCATAACCCATTTCTAATCAACTGTTTGATTTAAATCTGTTAACTTGGTCAATTTTGATAAAGTTTTTCCAGATTTTTGAGCCTTCTTGCTTGGGCAGATAATACCTGGCATGATGGAACCTACTGTGACACCAAATGCAAGTTCCTCAATTCAGAGCTGCTATTCCTTGGGCACATCATCTTGGCCCAAGGGATAAAGCCCAACCCTGCCAAAATTAAGGCAATCACCAGCATACTGCCCCCACTGATGTGGGCCAGGTGCAGACATTCTTAGGCATGGTTGCCTACATGCACAAGTTCATTCCTGATTGCGGGGAACTAATTGCACCTCTCACTGAGCTCCTCAACACCAAACAGTGCTTCTATTGGACCCTCATCAGAGATTGAGCCTTTGAGATGTTGAAGCAAAGGCTCACAACATCACCAGTACTACAGTTTTCCAATCAAAACCATCAGTATGAACTTGAGATCAATGCCTCTGACAGGGCCATAGGGGGCGTGCTAAGGGTAGAAACTGACAATGGCGTCTTTTTACCAGTGGCATATGAGTCCAGGAAACTTACCAATTTGGAAAAACACTATTCCATTCATTATAAAGAATTGGCAGCAATTGTGCACTGCATTAAGAAGTGGCGCTGTTGCCTAGAAAGTGCTACCTTCCCATCCCGCATTCTGATGGACCACAAGTCACTTCAATACTTCAACACACAGTCCCACTTGACACACTGTCAAGCAGGATGGGTTGAGCGTCTATCCCCTTACCAGTTGCGCATTGAGTACAAGCCTGGGAAGGGACTTGTCACAGCTGACGCCCTTCTGCAACTCTATGTAGCGTTCATCACTGGGGACAATGGTTTGGATCCAGATTGGCCCATGCTCTACCTCTGCCCTGAGACAACTCGCTACAAGGGCCTTAACTTGGTAACCATCTCCAAGTTGAAGGACAACAAAAGTCAGTTCACCACCAATGCTGATAACGTCTGCTGTTGGGCAGAGATAGGTGAGAAGATGCCTTAAATTCCCACCACGCAACAAGGTGACACAATATTGCACTACCACCAAACCCTGGGTCACATCAGAGGGCGTAAACTCTTCAAGATCATGAAACATAAGGTTTGGTGGCCGCGCATGCGTCAAGACATCTTGGACCTCCTTGAAATGTGCATGCTTTGCAAGAAGAATACGTCCAAACCTGCACCCCCAAGTCTGTCCTGCCCATCAAGGCCATGGAACCCTTTGAGCAGTGGGCCCTTGACATTGTGGGCCCACTCCCCAAAGACAGACTGGGGAAGAAGTACATTATCACTGCCATCAACTACTCCACTTGCTGGCCAGTGGCCTGGGCAACAACTAACCACACCACCGCCACCATCACCTGCTTCATTGGCAAGGAAATTGTGGCCTGCTTTGGGCAACCCAAACGTCTCATCACAGATGGCGGCCCTGAACTTGTTGGACATGTCATGAAGGCATACTGCGCTAAGAACGCACTCCAACGTATAGTTACAACCCCCTACCATCCTCAAGCCAATGAATATGTAGAATAGTTAAATGGCTCACTGGTTCAAATGATTGCCAAGCTCTCACAAGAGCACCCCAACACCGCATGGACTGAACACCTGCCCACCGCTCTACTTATCCTGCAATCAAGAATCAACAGGGGCACAGGGTTCAGCCCCAGCACCCTGGCCTTTGGGACACCTGACAGTCTGACAGGGATTGAACAGGGAAAGCTACAGTCCAAGGTCCCCAACAAGCCTCCCCTAACAACAACCTCATCCCTGGATCAATGGCGTGCTAAAGCCCAGGAAGTTGAGCACAAGCAAATTGAAGGAGGGACAAAGCACCTCAAAGCCAGGTACGCCGTAGGTGACCCCGTCTACACCCTCAACCCCAATTCTGCCAAGTTGGAGCCCAACCACCTAGAACCCTTCAAGATAGCTGCTGTCTATGACAATCATACCTATCAACTCAAAGATGCCCAAGGGAATACCAAGAAGCTTCACCACAATTACTTGTACCCCTGCCGCGCCATCCCCACACAAAGGTTGTTTGTGCGGACCTTCCCAGACCTTCTGCAGACTCCGGTCTTGGTGTCTGACAACAAGCAGGGGGCAAGGGGGGTTTTGCAACTGAGTTTCTAGCCTTGCCTGCTAACGTATCTTACAATACACAGGGGGTGCTTGATGAGTTGCCCCTTGACGTATCTAACGTTATGAATCAATCTGATGGCAATGTCAAATGGCGAGTACTTCATCCTAATTAGGAGCGTTATCAATTCAACTTGCTGATTCCCGCACAAGTTATTCCTCGGCTTCAAACCTTACATGGAACTTCCCACTATGCCACCCCCTTGTGGCCTTGTGGCTTTCCCCATATGGTATATTAATCACAACATTCTACAATAAACAATACCTTATTCTTATTATTCTGTCCTTTCCATTGGACTGTTTTCTTCCCCAATTCCAAATACTGAATCCTCATTGGTTCAGCTGCAACAGTATCTATATTTAATAAAAGAATAGATTTGGGTGGTTATCCAAGTGAGGCTAGCTAGTAAAATTGAGGCAAGATTGGCCAAAGCAATCTTTGGGACTAAGCGTCTCAAAAACAATTCAATTAACTGGGAAGGTTAATTAATAAATTCATGGAAATATAATTAATGAGGATTTATTTATATTGTTTAATTGCCTTGACTGTGTCAAGAAGTTTGGTTAAGGTTAATCATAGGTAAACCCCAAATTTGGGTTAAAAGCGCCAGGTTGGAAAATTTATTAGGTTAGAAGTGCTGCCTAATTGATTGGTAAAGCGCTGATGTGCTGCCCAGTGAATATTTTAGGCACTGGAGCGCCATGGCACCGCCTAGGAAAGTTCCTGGGGGCCACAGTGGCACCTGGTTTGAGTTTTGAAGGGTTTAATGGGGTTTTAAAACAAAAAACTATTAAATGCAAAGATAACTAAATAAAGGCAATGATGTCTAGGGGTTTAGGTTTGATCAGCTGGTTCCCAGTTGGAACGTTGATAGCTGAGTTTTGGAATGTGTGTATTCCACAGGGTTTTGGAGCCAGGAGCTGAGGAAGTTCCATGCCAAATTGATAAATTGAGATGAATGGTGTCAGGTGACTCTTTTTCATTGTAGGCTAATTTTCATAGGTTGAGAATTATAGGGGATCTTTTAGGTAAAGATCTAGGTTTGGATGACTCAAATATCATAGACCACATGATATGAATCATAGGTTGATTTAGGAACTGGAGGGGTTTTCAGCCAAATATGCCCCAAATGGTATATAAGCAAAACAGCTAAACTTTAATAGAAATACATATTGTCAATTTTGATGCTTTTCCCTCAATTACTTTTCAATTGTTATGTCTTCTTTGTTATCATGTGAAAGAGAAAAATTGGGTACTTTGTGTGGAAACTGCTGCTGCCAGGAAAGAGGTTTCTACAAGTTTGCTGGAGGAAGCTTGGGCAAGCTTGGAGGTCACCAAGACTGTGCCTGAGGAGTCCTTGGTGGAATTAAAGGCTGCGTTTGAAGAGTTATACTCCAATTAATTTGCAAAAAGAAGGGACTCCTGCACAAGGAAACCAAATCTATGTGTGGGATTTTTGGAAACTGTTGGATGGATTTGAAAATTTTTTGCAACAAGTGAAAACAATGGCCAATCATGAAATTGAGGCTTTAATAGCAAGGGAGGAAAAGAGTGTTGAGATCATGGCTTGTTGGCAGGATGCAAATAAAGTGTTGTCTCATAAAATTGCCTCCCTGGAGGAAAAGCTCCTCAAAGCTTTGTCACAGGAAGGTAACAGCAATAAGAGTCAAGGGCAAGATAATGGTAAGTTTGACTGGTTGGACCTGGATCTGTCACACCAAGACACCTGGTAACAACCATAAAGAACAATTCTGGGTGGGATGAGAATCCAGACTAATATGAGGAAGTTACTGCAAGGAGGGGAGGGAGTGGTTTGAAAATGACATAAGTTTGGTGTTGCTCTGATCTGTGGAAAGGGATTGATCAATGCCTGGCTCCTGGAAAGGTGGGAGGTCCTCAGGATAGAGACCTATCCAAACCAACTTGACAAATATGTTGAGGATGGTGAGAACCTGGGTCAGTTACAGAAGGGGATTTGAGAGCAGGCAAGGATTGGGTACAGAGTGTTGTGCAGCCAAGGGGAGTGTATCCAAAATCTCTGGGGCTTTAGTCCATAGCAACAGGAAGATAGGTACCATGGTCATCATAAATGACTTAAATAAAGGAGATAACATTTTTCAGAATGAGTTTTTAACAAAAAAAACTCTGGGCAGACAGGCTGTGAGAACTGGGGGGCTTATAAGGGTCCAAACAGGGTTTAAATGTTCTTGGATTAGATCCCAACAAGAAACACAGGCAGACAGATAGCAGGGAAGGCAGACCAAAGGAAAGAAGGGGGAGGGTGTCATGAATGACATTTCAATACTTGTATTGAAAACCCAAGAGTTGAACCCCAGTTCCCTGAAGGCGGATCAAACCCTCCAGGACAGTCCAGGACCCGCCAATATGTTAAGTCACAGGCTCAAATAATTAAATTACTCCGCAACCTGCCGGCCTTCTACAGAGGATTCCCTGAATGGTTGCCAGACTGCCGCCAAACTGGTGCCAATGAAGACCCATACCTACAAAGGAGATGTAGTTGGGCTAAGGGAGGTTGGGGAAGGACCTACTACTATACCTGCCAACTGCTAATACTGGAGTTTTGAAATCAACATTGGAAACCCTGGAATCAAACCCTAATCCTCCAAAGACTACTTGAGTCACACAGATTAGACAGGAAATTGTCCACTTGTTAAATTACAAACCCAAGTTGAAAATTTACTTGGAGACCTGCCAGTCTCCCAAGGACAATTCCCCAAATGGTCACCAGATTGATGCCAACCTTAAGCCACCAAAGATCCGGACCTATGCAGAGGTTGTAGCTTGCCTTAAGGAGGTTAAAATAAAACCTATTATTAACTCTGTCAATGACCACCAGCAACTGCCAGCCTTCCACCCAGAATGGGTAGTACAATTAAATTACTCAGGTGACATAGTGGACAGTGGCAGCGGAACAAAGCATTGCCACTTCTATTCACCAGAGCAGGAACAACCTGGATCTGCCGCCCTCAAGACTCCAAGCCAAGATCCATGCCCCACCAGTGCCTTGTCTGCAAACCTGAACCCTGCAAAAATCAAAGAAGCAAAATCCCATGGTATAAAAACCCTGGCGGTATGGTGATGACCACATTGTCATTTTTAATAATAAAGTTTTATGAACCTTTGGTTCAACCAAATCTTAACTTACCTAGTCTTAGTGATCTTCCATCTCAACTCCATTCAAGTAGACCATCATGCAACCTCCCCCTCTGGAGACCAACCTGCTGATCCTACCCAGGCACTATACCATCCCCCAGGAGCCCCCTTTGGACCTGTGCATTTTACCAAATACCCGCCCAACCCAGCCTACGCAGAGTACAAATTGGAGACCATCCTCATTGCTGACCCCTTGGCCAAGACTAGAGAAACTGAATACATAGGACGTGAAGGAAAGTGGTAAAAAAGGCCACCAAAGGTTTTCAAAGACAAGTACAATTATCTACCTGCCTACTTTGTTCCCATGACTCCACCCTTAACCCCACAACCCAACTGCCTAATTGAGACCCCCACCGCTGCAGAGACTACGTCCACCCAACTGTTTGGAGTACTCTATATAACTTTGACAGGAATGGTGGATTCCATGGTCCCTACCTCTGGACCCTGGTTCTTACTCAGGCAATCCATGTCTTACATTATCAAGTTAGCACCCATTCTATGGTGGGCTTTACCCGCTGGCTTGGTCCAACCCCATCCCAAGCCACCCAATGTCTCTACCTATGCCTGGCTTCCTGACAGAGGAGACAACATCAGAATTCAGGACATTAGTCTGCATTATTGAATTAAAACCATAAAGTAAAAAATAAATTTGCAGAAATCTGGAGTTTTATTTATTAATCAGAATTGGTAAGCAAGGGACCTGATGGCTCTTGCTTCTATTGTATGCATGGGAGGGGTAATGGTACCAGGGGTGTTATAGGAGGGGGTTTTAAAAGCAGAAAGGGGGGACCAGTTAGAAGCGTCAGTCTAATCTACCTATGACCTGGGCCCAAGAAATAAGAGCAACAAGCCCAAGGGTACAACACGCCATTTTGAAAACACCATATCAAAAAACGCCATCTTGAAAAACGCCATCTCAAATTTCTGCTATCTCAATTTATTAGTAAAAAAACCATTTTGATTTACAGCAGTTTGACTAAGAAAAACAAGTTTTAAAATTTTAGATTTTTTAACTCCAAAAATTACCCAAAAAATTCCCAAAAATAAAAATTCAAAAACCATTTCTAGGCTTAAAAAGCCTCAGAATTCCAAATCTTAATAAAAATGGGGTCAATTAGTAGCAACATAGTTGCGTAAAGTCCAAAAGTTAAAATAATACAAAAAACAAATATTTTCATCTAATTTAACTATAAACTATACTTTGAAATAAGCATAGAATTGTACCAAATACTAAATAAAACTAAAATAATGATAAAAGTAAAGGAAATAAGAGATCAAATAAAGGAGTGTTTATTGCAAATAGGCTCAAACATTGGTAGAAAGAGCAACTGAGATATCTTGGAGATGCTCAAGCTTGCTATCCTTGGGATAGTAGGCAAGGACCACCTTGATGATCTCAGTGTACTTTTTCACCGCTTTGGTCATCTTGGGGGGATCACCCTTGGTCTTCCTGCCAGTCTTGAAGAGGCGGGCAGAGATGGCTTGTTAGGGTTTGAGGTGGACCATGATCTTATTGAATTTGGGCTTATGAACCCTAATCCTTGTGGCAAACTGGCTATGCCACCCTTCAAGGGAAGAGGTGGTATTGATCAACCTGTCTTTGACCTGCTTGAAACAGTTCCACTGGATTGAGTCACCACCTTTTCTAATGCGGCGTGCTCCTTGGAAGATGTCAACCCATTGAGTTTCAAATACTTAATAAAGGGCGCAAAGGCTGCCTAGTTGGCTATAATATATGGGTGACAGAGGAGGGCATCATAAAAGGCATTGTTATCCTCCTTTTGCACAAGGGCAAGGGCAGCAAAGCAATTAAAAATGTCCTTTGCTTCTTTGGTGCCTTCAGTGTAGACCAGCTCATGGAGGTCAGAGCACTTTTGGAGGCAGCAGCAGAGTGCCTGCCTGAAGTAGAAGTAGCATCCCTGAGGGGAGCTCTTAAAGACACAAATAAAGGCATTTGCCTAAGCCTGTTTGAAATCCACTACCAGATATTTGTGGTAGGGAAGGCTTTCAGGCTTTTTCTTTGTTGGGGTGGGAGCGTCTTCTTCTTGGGAGATGGATTTTTTCTTATGCCTTCTAGTCTCCTTGGGCTCCTCTTCAATTGTTGGGAGGATTTCATCCATTTTGGCCTTTAAAATTGTGAGTGCCTGGACATAGATTTCCTGCTTCTTATTTGGGAGGAAAAAGAAGACCCGGGGAAGAACCAGATTTTCAACCTGCCTATGGATATTCCAAAGCTGGCTAAAGAGCTTTGAGCAGGTGGAGAAAGTTCCATCTGCAAGACAGGTCTTGCACTTGAGGAGGTTGCGCAGATCCTGGCTTGTTGCAAAGCAGATGATACACTCTGGGGCATGTTGACCAATATCATGGAGGAGGAATTTCTCTTCATGGCAAGATAGTTTTTACTCCTCAGTAATGATCAATTGGTCAATGGAGATTGCACTGACGCCTTCAGTGCTCAGAGCATATCTCTGATCATTGAGATATCTCTGTAATTTTGAGGCGCCACCAAAAGTTGCTAGTTGGGTATCATTTAAATTGAGGAGCGCATTGTTGACAACCTCAGTTGCAGTTTGATCCTTTGTGGTTAGGATCACCTGGAAAAGAAACCATCAGATAAGTTGATATAGAGGGTCAAAAGGCTTGGCGCAGTTGTGGTTAACAGTAAGGGTCTTAAATCTGGTGAACCCATAAGTTGTGAGCCTTTCTGGGCAGCCAACATTATCACATTTGAAGTGATGTTGGCAGATGGGCTCCTTCTTGTCATTACAGCTGAAGCTGTAGCCCTTGTAGAAAACTTGGCACCCCCTTTCTTTGTCATAATTGGATAGCTGATAGGGTATGTTGTTGGCACAGCAAAGGTGCCATTTTGGTTGCATACATTGTAGATTGAGTTAAGATTCCAGAGTCCAATTGGCTCATCTGCAGGAGCACCAGGCTCCTGCTCCTGCTTCTCTTCATCCTCAGGCTCTGAAGTGGGGTCAGAATGGCAATTGAAGTTAAACAACTTCTCTTGAGGATCAGAGGGGGAGTAAACAAATGGAGAATGGGGAGGGGTAGGACTGTTTCCTTCTTGTTCAGGTGACAGAGTTGGGGTCTTGGGAGGAGCTTTGGCCTTAGAAGGCTGCTTCTTTGGGGTTGTCTTGGGCTTTTTGGCCTTGGGCAGAGTGCTTTTGGACTTTGAGGCCTTGGAGGCCTTGGGCACAGCTTTGGCAGTTGACTTGGGAGGCATCTAAAAGTAAATTAGTATCAAAGTATGAGCAATTTGGGGATTATTTTTAAAGAGAAAAATGAGAATGTTTTTAATATAAAAATATCAATTATTTTTACATAGAATTGGAGAAGAGATTAAAAAAATATATACTATAAAAATTTTAATGTTTTTTATTTTTTAAAAATAATTTTTTATTAGTAACGCAAGTAGGTAAAACTTTGAAAAACACCATCTTGAGAGCAAGTTTTCAGTCAAAACTCAAAGTGACGTAATTGAGGTGCCGTAGCTCAAAAACATAGTGTTTTTGATCATTTTTTATATTAATTTAACAAATCTATAATGGAGCTACCTCAACCAGGCCAAAGAGTAAAACTTGAATTTCTCAAAAACTAGCTTATACAACTGGGGTTAAAAGTACCCAGTTGTTTAGAGGAGATCAAAAAATATATATTTGTAAAGTTTCATATGTTTTCTTACGTTTTTTGCTTAAGTGGTTTTAGATGTGAAACTATACTTTTGAAAAGTAGAAAGCAAGAATTGCACTGGGGGAATTGATATAGCATAGCCTGGCGTCATAGTTCATTTCCCCTTATTTTCCCCTATCCATTGTGCGCATTGAATCAATTGGGTGATATGAAACTTGGTGGGATTTGAAGTGACGTAAATCAAAATGGCGTAATCACCCCCTTCCATATTAAAATCACTATTAAAATATTTTATTAAGAAAACCCTTATCAACGTATCCATGTATAATAAAGTTATAAATTACATATAATAAAACTGGGTTTTTACCCAGCAATGACAATCACTAGAAGGACTATCATAGTGGCATCTATTTAGGTTGTTCTTATTATAAGTGTCTTAGATTAATACTATAGGAACATCTTCTGGCACTATACCTGTCATGGCTGGGGGCCGTCATATACCAAGGCATTAAAGGAGGGTGTAACCCATCTGGATAACAGGTAACAAGGGCCCAGTAGAGGAATGGAGCTGATTGGGTTAGGTAAAACAATCCAGCGGCTATAGGGCGGTAGGCACCAAGGTTAGGAATGACAACTTTGGCCAGACTGAGGATGGTCAGGATGACCATCCCAGCTCTACTGTGGTTGTAGGGCTGAGGGATGGGGGGAGCAGGAGCGTCATAGGGAATGCCAGCCATTCCAGGATCTGGACCTGGCTGGTAGTCCATGGGTGTAGGTCTAGGGTGGTACTCTAGTCTTCAGGTTTGACTTCTGCTCAAGTGGTGAATAAATTGGAATCCTAATAAAGCAAACAAAACCAATTGATTCATTCACTTTATTTGACGTTATCTGCACTTGATTTAAGTGGGGGAAACTGGGTTTTATACCATTTGTCTGGTCTACCTTGGAATACATTACTTCTTAATCCTTGGGGGCTTTTGGAGTCCCAACTCTTGGGTAATGGCTTCTGGGAAGTAAGGTGAGGTAGCTTGGAAAGTGAGGATTGGGATCTGAGTGACTTGGTCTGGTCAGGGAAATTCTGCTGGTGGTTGGCAGATAATTGGCTGGTATCATCAACTTGTGGCTTCACTTGGTTGGGGCAAGGAGCTGGAACACTGCTAATAAATTCTGTATGACTGGATCTATTAACTGGCAATTGGTGTTTATAATTATCTTGGTCAAAATCTGCAATGATATCTGAACCTTGCAGCTTAATTGAGGTGCTGTGTGGAGCTAATTTATTAGCTGCATCATCAACACCCTCAATTTCTGCAAGGTTATTGAGCAGCACATCTGTGCAGCTGGGTACAGCAACAGCATTGGGGGATTTGATTATCCCAGATCTGCTGGTTGAATTTTGCAGCAGATCTGTTTGATAGCATATCTGCTGCAAAACCCAGCATATCCGGTTTAGTTTGGCATTGGGTGCACCCAGCCCAATTGTAACATTGGGACTGGGTGGCCCAATGCTGTTGGGAGCCGCAAGCTCCCCTGGGCCAGCATTAAAGCTTGCCCCAGGACAGGACCTGGCTTCAGGTTGCTTCAAACTGCCCAAATAGGCCAGGGCAGTTTGAAGCGGCCCTTGCCCTCCCTGGTGGGTGGCTGGGGGTTCAAATCCCCCAGTGGGCTTTCTCGGCTGCCCTTGCTTTTGCTTGGCAACCAAGTGCAGGGGTTTGAACCCTGTTTCTGGCTTTGGGTTGGACCTCACAATACCACAGGCTTTATTTTAGCTTGGGTATAAGCTTATTTTAGTTTAAAATAAATGGCGTAATTCAAAATGACGTAAAGTCAAGATGGCGTAAACACGCCCCACACTAAGTGATTTCATATGTAAATAAAGTTAGCAAAATAAGATTTAATTAATCTGACTCAAAGTGACAGAATTGAGATGGCGTAAATTTGAGATGCTGCATTATAAAAGTATATGTAAATTTTAACTATTTTATTGTAAACTTTATTTTTTTGTGATTAAAAATCACTAATGCAAAAAACATAATCTCAAATTAAATTCAAGATGGCGTTTTTGAAATGGCGTGTCCTACCGGCCCAAGTGCATGAGACAGCATCCTTGTGGGGTTCCTGTCCACCAGTCCTCAAAGTGTGTCATGAGTCATAGCCAGGGACCAGCTGGGAGGAGTTGTCATTCTCTAGTAAAGGATAATGTATCTCATAAATATGTATAGGGCTTCAAATGGGCTTTTATTCACTCTCAGAAAGAAGATCCTCTTAGAAACTGTCAGGAATGTTCTTTTTTATAATTCCTGACAGCAATCTATTACTTATTTTAGGAAAAGATAACCTTTCTTCTATTGTTTCTTCTGAATCTCCTAAAATTATTAAGTTAGTTAGTAGTAAATGTCCTGTTTTACCTGAGGGGAATTGTTCAGTTTTGACTGCTGAGCCAGGAATTAAAGCTACAGGATTCAAACCCGGGTCTTCTCCTGTCCGCTTTGCTGCTGGGTCATTAAAAGAAACAATTAGTAATTTAGCAATGAGCAAATCATTACCTTGCTAAATCAATTCTAGCCAATCAGGCGCTATGTCAATCCTTTCAAAAGAGTCTTTTAATCATGTTGATGATGTTGGGAGCATTTGTGACTCTGTTTTTGCAATAGCTTGGCTGTTGACTTTGGTTTTTTTTGCTGGCTCCTGTTCCTCTTCCCCAACTTTAACTGGGAATAGCTGGTCATTGCCTGCTCCTAACTACCTATATTTTAATTATTGTTAATCCAAAAATGGTTTTGAGAATTCTTAAGCTGCATAATGTATAATAATTTTAATTTCATATTTTAAGCTGCCAAGGATCTCCAAATTTCCCTAAATTTATCTCCATGAGATTTGATCTCCTTTATGTTTTCCCCAGATTATCATTTTGCTACCATGCTATATAAGACTGGTAAGTTATGATCTATCACTTGTTCAATCAATAAAGTCTACATTCACCCACTGTGAATCCTTGCTTATTTTTTTTAACTTGACTCAAGCTTTAAAACATCCAAAACCATGAGATTACCCAAAACTTCTTTTATGGAATCTCTTGGGTATAAATGGTTGTTTTGGATAATCTTGCTGCCAGCTGTATTGGCCAGCATTTTGATGGGTTTGCGCGCAGATTTGGGCACCTCTCCCAAAACCCAATCCCTAGACAGTTCTTGGCACCAGGTTATATCCAGGGTATGGTATACTGCTACACCTTTATCACATGATCCACCTCTCAGAGAAGAGACCAAGAATTATCAATCTGCACCCCAGATCCCCAAACCCCAAGTTTTCTGTCCCTTGACTTCTGCCTTCCTCCTATGTTACTTAGGGGCATACTTCTTCTTGGGACGTTTCAACCCAATGCTAGGCAGATATCAAGTATTTGGAGAATTATTTCATCTAGGAATGATGTCCTTGCCAGTAGGATCCTTGGTAACTAGATTAAATCCCTCTGCCATCATTCATCACCTAGGAAGATTACTTCCTAGTGTGTCAAGATTGACAATTCTTCCCTTCTGGAAACCCCGGCCCTGGATCCCTCTGGGCTGCTGGGTCTATGGACTGCTGGGCTGCCCGCCCATGTTTTTTGGGGATCAAACCCCCGCAAGCTGAGGCTCTTGTGAGTTCCCAAAGCCAGAATACCAACACCAGCCCAACCATAGTGGCGCCCAAGGAGGAGCCTCTCAAATTGCCTAATGAAGGTAGAGATGGTGCCTATGTAAACTTCATGAGTTTGAAGTCCTCTCAAGCAACCAATTAGGAACCAACCCAGGAAAGAGGCACGGACCCGCGGCCCGGCCCCATGACCACAACACTAAAGCAAGATAATCAGGTAGCCAAATCAAGATTTTTGACCAATAAAAGAACTCCCAGGCTGAGCGCCATTTTGCTGCCTTTAGACCCAATTCCCCCGGCCCAGTTTTTCCCAATGCCCTGATGAACCCCCCCATAGAAAATTTTAAGTTTAGAGGTGGGGTGCTATATAGACCAAAGGTCCCCGTGCTCCAAACTTATTGCCATTTTTAATTAAAGGTTATGTTACTTTGGCTCATACAGCTATTACCATATTTTGTATTTGCCGTCTATAAGTTAAGTTCAAGATCTCCTGGCCCTCCTGTCCCTCTGCCCGCAGTTTTCCGTCCACCTGGTGCTCCCTTTGGGCCCATTCATTTTACTGATTACCCATTAAAGCCCAAGTATAAGGATTAAACACCAGAGAAAATCATCAAACTTGACCCATTAGACCACATCTAATCTGCTATCAGATACAACCACCAAGGCCTGTGGATGTTCTCTACCCCCAAGTTATTTAGAGGAAAATTCAACTACCTCCCGGCCTACAACTTTTTATGGAACCACCTGTAACACCAAAACTAATGCCAGCCTCTTCCCCTGACCTTCCAACCGACCATACCAGCAATCTTTTTGGTATAGTGTACATCACCCTCACTGGGGTGGTGGACACCATTGTACCGGCCGCCGGCCCGTGGTCTTGGTTAGGAAAGTCTGCTTCCTACCTCTTAAAGTTAGCCCCTCTCTTGTGGTGGGCCCTGCCTGCAAAAAACCCCGCCCAAGTTACTTCCAAAACCGGCGGGCCAGCTGCTCAAGAGTGGGTCCCTGACATAGTGGGTGGGTGCCTGACAGAAACCTTCTGGTATATATCCCAGGAGCTAAGGTAACCATTGATATGTGCTAATACTGGGGGTCTTCCAACCATATCTTAGACCCCTGCTCCCCAGCATTAGACTTATAATCCTTAGTCTTTGACTCAATCTCCCCAGTCATAAGTTCTGGCTCTTTAATCTCAGGTTCCAGCCTCTTATCCTGAGCTTCAACTTTCTCATTTTAGGCTCCAGCTCCTTTATCTTGGGCTCCTGCACTTTGCTCCAGATCCAACTCTTTATCTCCAGCTCCAGTTCCTTGGTCTTGGGCTTCTGCACCTGTATCTTGGACTCCTGAACCTTTATCTTGGGCTTCAGTCCTCTTTGTGGTCCTTGTGGCCTTTGTAATCCACCTGTATCAGTCCTTGTGGCCTTTGAAATCCACTGTGTGAGTCCCTGAAAAGCTCCAGATAGCTTCCCTTTTTATAGCCCCTTGTTTAAGTCCTGATTTCCACTCAAAACTCTTGTTTTATTAAGCTTAAATTATCCAGTTTCTCTCTCTCTACAATATATTAAATTTTATAACTTACTTCAGCCAATGAAAACCCTGAGTTTTCTGCTTCATTTTCTCATTTTTTAGGCTTAACCCCTTCAGTTAAAGCCCTCAAAACACTGATCAAACAGGCTTTGAGATGCAGTCAATCAAACACTTGTATTCAATGGTTTTGCCAAACAGTTTTCCCAAATGACATGCTCTTGACCATGGTTTGAACCCAGCACTATCTTGCTCCGGATAAACAACTGCTCCATGTTTCAAACAATTTTGCCGTAATTCCTGTTGCATTTCTCCAGCAAATCTTGAGCGCTTTTAACTATGTTTTACTTAAGAGATTTTTGAACCCTTAATTCTTCAACATTTCTTTGAGTTTCTCCACGTTTTCTCAACATTTTGGCCCTTTGAACTTGCCTGTTGCTTGCTTCTTGCCTCTCTCAATCATTTCAGCAAAACTCCAGCCTTTGTTTTTACAGTTTCTCTGTCCTGTTTCTGGCCCTTTTGGCTCTTTTCTAATAAATCAGCTCTTAATAAATTACAGTTTAATTTCTGTAAATCATGTATTCTTTCTCTTCTTTTATTTATATGATAATTAATTCAATCTTTATATCATATCTTTTGGCAGCATTAATTAATTCTTTAACTGCTTATTTCTGATCATTTTCTCTTCTAAAAGCCTAAAACAAGCATCCTAGCTCCTGTATTAATTCCAGCTAGTTCTTCTGAGCCATTCTCTTATTCCTCAGCCAGGCCTGCACCATGATCATCTGGTTCTTCAGATAGTCCTTCACCATCATCTTCTGATCATTCAGCTAATCTTTCACCATGATCTTCTGGTCCTTCCCAGTCCTTTACAAGACATCAGCTAATCCACACTATGAACCGCCTAGATTTCAATATTCACAATGATCTTTGAGTCACTCATCTAGTCTTCACTGTGATAATACACTCCATCTTACTAGTCTTTACTGTTGATCCTGCACTATGAACCACTGTGGTTCCATACTCAGTCCCTGTTACCAATACCTTAGACTCAGGAAATAAGTCTACAAGGCTACTGGCATTTGAATGGGCCCTTGAAATTGTCCTACACTTAGGCCATTCAACCACAGACAATCCTCATATCTGTGCAGTTGTCTTTACTCTCTCAGGTAATCAAGTCTGAGCTTTCAGTCACAAGGTAATCAAATTTACTTCCCAGAAGCCTGATCATACTAAGTTCTTCAGTTTCTTCCCCAAGCAACCACCCTGGTGATACTCCTGAGCATATCCATGCCCCCAATGGTAGCTTTAGGACCTCCCCAAAGCCCCCTAAAGAAACACAGACAAGAACACCCTACCAGTCTTTTAGGTAGGGTGCTTGCTCACAGACCTCCTATAAGAGCACAAGGGCACATAGAGTTATTTTAGCTCCTCCCTTCCCTGGCAGCCCACATTACCCACCAGGGTCACATCATCAACCAGCCCTGGTAGCCCGTGTTACCCACCAGAGTGGATCACTCCTCACCCCAAGCAGCCAACATTCCCTGCTGGGCTGGTTCATCATTTGCCTCTAGTAGTCCTTTGTTACCTACTAGGCAGGCCTTACCTTCCCTAGCAGTCCATGTTACCTACTAGGCTTCTACCTATCTAAAGCCTCTAGACTTTCCCTTGGCCAACATTAGCCCCATCTGCAACACTGCCTAGCATGCAGACTGCCACAATGACCTTGAGGTGAACACAGTAGCCCTATTAGAAAGTAAAGCCACCCTCAACTACATGAAACATAGCCATGCTAAGAAACTGGATGTACCAGTCCAATAAAACTCCCAACTGGTAACCCTGGGCAACAAGACAACTGATTTGTCACAAAAATGAAAAGAGTATGTCTCTCTAAAACTAAATTGAAACCTCTTTCCTACCAGATTCTATGCCATGGAGAAGTTGCTCAAACTTTTAGTGATAGGTTTCAAATGGTGGATTGATCACCAACTGAACTTGGATAAAAAATCATCAGGGGACTGTTACTCATGAGTATCAAACCTTAGAGATACCATGCTTGAACTCTCATCATACCCCAGATCTAAACAACAACATCATGGAATCTTGCAAAGCTGAGATACCAAAATGCTTGAAGCCTTGGTAGTCTGTCTTCTCTGAAGAAGCAGCCCCTGCCTTATCTAAACACAGTTATTTTGGCCATACCATTGATCTCCTCCCAGAAACTCACCCTAAACATGGACCTGTTTACAGTTGCAACATGAAGGAACAAGATGCCCTGAGAGAGTACCTGGACAAGATGTTAAAAAAGGAATACATACACATCTCCAAATCTCCCTGCTCTTCCTCTTTACTGTTTTCTAAGAAGAAGGGTGGTGAACTAGGACCTTGTGTGAACTACCAGGACCTAAAAAGCATCACTGTGAAAAACAAATGCCCTGTACCTAATTCCAAGGACCTTTCAGACCAACTCTCAAGAGCCAATTTCTTTTCAAAGGTTGATCTCCACAAGGTGTTTAATTAGATCTGTATTTGATCAGGAGACAAATTGGAGACTTCTTTCAAAACTAGAAAATACCTTTACAAGTACCTGGTTATGCCATTCTGCCTTTTCAATGTGCCCAGTAACTTTTAAACCATGGTGAATGTGGTGCTAGGAGGGCTCAAGGATCTATACTGTGTGATGAATCTAGACAACAACTTCTCATATTGTCAGGGAATTCTTCCCTGACTCCAAAAATATTTTCTTTATTGGTAATAGTTCAATTTTATTAGCCTTAGTGGAGCCAAAAACCAACAAAGTATTGAATTGTCAACCAACTTGGGTCAATGCTGCCCAAGGCAGGGATCAAACCTGGAACCCAAAAGTGAAGCCAACTGTTAGTTTACAGTCTAAAGTTCAAGTTAAAACTACCTATATATTGATTTAATTAATTTCCCTTTTTCTTCTGACTTTGGCTTTGCTTCTGCAAGTGTTAGTATTTCATTAATAAATGTCACTTAACGCTCAAAATCTGATTGGTTGCCTTCATCTTCCTTGTTGCTCTCAGATCCACTAGTTATATATGATATTAAGGCTCCATAATTGATCTGTCCTGCTATTAAGATTATCAGCATCTTAATTCTTTCCAATCTTGTGGCTGGTTCTTGGTGCCTCTCATATAAGTTTTTAATCACTTATATTATTAAGCCACAACTTGATGCCCATATTAGAGAGGTATTAATTTTAATTATTATCTTCATGCAATTCATTGGTAAATCCCCTCATACCCCAGGATCCTCTTAAATTGTTCTAGTCTATTTTGGGGTATTTAAGTGAGCAGTTTTTATCATTCATACCTTTTCCAACAATAAAATTTTCCCCTTGTATTCAAACTTGATTCCACTTACTTTTTAAATCCCTTTTTTGAATCTATGAAGGAAAGTTATTTCCTGTTCTTGTTTCTAGTCCCCTTTCTATCTCCGGTGTTGGCCTTGGAGAATCTAACTCCAACTACAGACTGGCATAACTCCTCCCCTGATGACTCCCACCAGAAGGAGTCCTTGGCTAATGGTTGTTTCAAGTATCTCTCAGGTCATCTGGGAAGAAAGTTACATTATGGCTGCTCCACCACTCCACCTCCACCAGTTGAACCTTCCTTGGTTAGACCTAACACATCCTTCTCCTTCTTACGTACTTGGTAGGATATTATCTTTTGGGCAGATTCAGCTCAATGATGTGTAGGTTTGCCTACTTGGGCCACTTTGGCCACCTTGCTATGGTTACAGTGCCTATTGGATTGGTTATAGCAGGGCTTAACTTAGGGGCCTTGGCCCATAAGATTGGGGACTTGTTCCCTCTTAAGTAGGTCTCTGACAAATATACAGCTGTACCCCAGAGGAACATGTAAAACACCTTAAAGTTGTTTTAAATTGCTTAAATGAACACAGATTGTTTGTCAAGCTCCATAAGTACAAGTTCTTTCAATAACAAGTCAAATTAATGGGATGCAATGAGCTGAAAAGGGGATTTGCTATGACACCTGAAAAGATAGAGGATATGACATTATGGCCAGAACCTAAGAGCTTCAAGGAGTTCAGAAGCTTCCTGGGCTTGAAAAACTTTTGCTGTGAATTTTTCCAAAGATTTTCTTCTATCTGCTTGCCCTTGACCTGCCTCACCTCTGAGAAACACTTGTTTGTGTGTGAAAATACCCACTAATATGCCTTTGTGAAAATAAAGGACACCTTTGTGTCTACCCCTGTCTTGACAATGTCAGTTTACAATAAACTCTTTTTTGTGGAGACAGACGCTTCTGAATTTGAATTAAGAGGGGTATTGTTTAAGGAGGGGCATGTTAGTTAGCTGCACCCTGTAGATTACTACTCAAGGAAGTTTTCTCCACCTGAGTTAAACTACCCCATCTACAACATTGAAAAGATTTTAATCATCCAGTCCTTGAAACATTGGAGAAGATACTTGTGTGATGCCAACCACCCAGTGAGAATCATGACAGATCACAAGAACCTGACATACTGTAATACCCAAGGGTAGTGGGTACTAGCTGCAAAAAATATGGCAGGAGGTTGGCAATTTGGAGCCCTTTCAAGGCTGTGACAATGGGTTAAATGTCAGCATCCATTGAAAAACCTTGGCAGGGGTATTGTACAGGCCAAAGCTACCGGCAGATTATGTCAATATGTAGTAGGTGGAGGTATACACTGCAATGGAAATGGTGGAATGGGGTGACACCAGAGGAGGCCAGGACCCACTATACAAAGAGTTGAGCTATGCCGCCTCTTCATAATAGGCTTGTCTAAGCCCTTCTGGGAACAGCCCAAAGGTAGCAAGACCAGGTTGGTACCCTCTAATTCATAGGAAAGCTGTGAGCACAGCTATGAAGACAAGATGATTCATTTTCACTGGGTTGGGGATTGAGAGTTGGTTAAAAATATTCTAGTGGATTGAGTAGGCGTAAGAATTAACTTATATTATTGAGGGGGTATTCTCTAAATGATAGCACAATCTATTCCTGAGAGGAGATCATTAATTTATAGTTGCTCTTACTGTGTAAAGATTTGCAAGTGAAAGTAAAAGCAGGGGATTGGGGATCCTAAGAGCTTGGATGGTGAAACATTGGAATTAGTAATAAGGGTCACTCTTGTTCTCCTATAATCTTTTGCTGGCTTGGCAGTTCTTGAAAGGGACTGATAACCTCTTTTTGATCTTGGATCATGTGAAGAGAAGAATCCAATATGCTCTCAAGATCTATTTGATACTAGATAGTAAGAATTGACTGGGGTCTGGCCCCAACCATCTGACCTGGGTCCCAGATCTTCATTGGTTGGGGTCAGAATTGGTGTCTAAACTTACAGTCTTGAGTGGACCTTGTTCTAGAGGACAGGAATTATTCTCTATTGTTGAGCCTGTGGTCAGGGACTTACTTAATTGGTCACAGGTGATGGTGACTTCTGATTGGCTGGAGGGGAGTGGGGGCTAGGACCCAGGTGGTAGGCTGGCTCACAGCTTCCTGTGTTGCAGGCAACTGGTGGGAGGGGTTGGCAGGCGTGGCAGGTGCCTGCCTGGATGATAAACTATTTTGGTCCAAACTAAGTTCTGTTTGGACCTCCATAAAATTATCTTTTCCCTGGTTTAGGGCCAGAAAATTGTTGCAAATGAACCAATGAGAGTTCAGTATTTGGAATTGGGGAAGACAACAGTCCAATAGGAAAGGACAGAATAGTAAGAATAAGGTATTGTTTATTGTAGGATATTGTGATTAATATACTAAATGGGGAAGCCACAAGGCCACAAGGGGGTGGCATAGTGGGGAGTTCCATGTAGGGTTTGGAGCAGAGGAATAACTTGTGCGGGGATCATCAGGTCAAATTGGCAATGCTCCTAATTGGGATGAAGTACCCTCCATTTGCTGCTGCCATCAGATTAATCTATAATGTTAGATACGTTAAGGGGCGGCTCATCAAGCGCCCCCTGTGTATTGTAAGATACGTTAGCAGGCAAGGCTGGAAACTTGGTTGCAGCAAAATCCTGGTTATACCAAGAATTATCTGAAATCATAATTTCTTTCTTGTGCCAAATTAGAACAATTGTAGAAATCTGGCTAGTGTCAGGAATATGACTGACATGTACTTCTTTAAGCCACAACAACTAAACCAGGGCCAAGATAAGGGGCCTTATTCTTAGATGACTACAACTTATCAATAAGTTACAAACCTGGCAAGATCAATATTGTACCTGAAGCCCTGAGCCAAAGAGAATATATTTTACCTAGTGCCCAAGAGATTGAGGAATTCAGCACTAAATCATTACTGTCTCCCAAAATGATTGAACCAACACTCCTGCTCCTAGGACTAGCTAGTAGAAGAGAAGAAATCCAATCTTCCCAAACCTTAGACAAGAACTTTATCTCCATCATGGAAGACTTAAATAAAGATATCAACAGTCAATACTACCAAATATGGTACTCCTTACATGAAAACACCCTACAACTACATGGTCACAATTATGTATCTGAAGGACCATTGCACCTGGAGATACTGAAGGAATAGTGTGGCGCTTCTGATCCTAGGAGGTCACCAAGGTGTGTCCTGAATCAAAGACATGAACCAGCTGGGTTGAGGTGACATCCTCAGGGATACTTGTTTTATGAAAATTTCATAATTGTGCTGTTTTAGCAGAGTTACAAAGGGGGAAAATGATTAGATAATAGATAATATTCTTTATTGAGAGATAAATTTTATATAGTTGCTGTGAATCTGGATATTAAGAGCATGATTATGGTGATCACTCAATTGGATGGGTAATGGGGTGGCTTGATCCTTGTAGATAATCAAGCACTGAATTGAGGTAATCATTGTGTGATGATTTCTATCTGGTCATCTTAATAGGTTTGGAAATTCAAGTCAACTTCCAAATTTGGCTTTGGGCCACTGGGAAGTTGGATTGCAGGTCTTAACCTGGTTTAGTTGGAACCTTGATGGGGGGGTTGACACTGTTGTTTTGACAAAAATAACAAAATTGAATTATATTAAATCTCTAAAAAGGGACTCACCATGTCCCTAGTCATCATTAGAAATTAATAACTAGAGGGAAACATATTTAACATCAATGTACAGCTAACAAAGCAGCTCCATCATCTAGGGGGCTTTTTGCAACATAATATTCAGTACAACAATATCCTGGATCTCAAGGTTATTTACACTGCTTTACTCATTCTTAAGCCAGGAGTTTTCTGTGAGTGAACATTATAAATTTTTGCTTCTTTTAATCCTCTTGACCAGCACCAACATCATTATCACTAGAAAATTTATCTGATACAAAAAGAGAGAATAGGGGTCAAAATAGTCTTTATTGACAGAATAAAGATACCCTTATAAACCTTCTGATTTGCTACTGTTTGTAGTTTTTTATCATATTCTCTTTCAGAAAGGACTTCTTAATGCTTTAAAAGGCATCTAGTTGCTCCAAACCAACCAGAAATGTAACCATCAAGATGCAGATCAAGCACTTACCAACAATCCTGCTCACAATCAAAAGATTTCCTAAAGACCCCTTCCACTTTCCAGACATCCTCCTACTTATAGAGCCTTGTTCTCAACGTTTAAGCCTTTAGAATGGCGTTCTTCAAAAGTTTAAACTATTGGAACTCACTTTTTCTATAATAAAATAAGCTTAAATACTTACTTTCTCATAAAATTAAAGTATTAATTAACTTTTTTCTTGATAATAATTTAAGCTTTTGGTCTCTAACCAATCATATTCATCAGTAAAAATTCCCTCAACTCAATCAATAATTGCAGCGTCCAAAACTTCATCATTTCTGAATCTCCACAGCAATACAACTAGGGGATCAACTTCCACCAGTTAAGCCGCTCAAAGTGTTAACACTTTATGCACCAAAGCATTACAGTAGTGTTAAAAGCTATGGCAACAATCAAAAATACTTCAGATGTAAACAAAATGATTTAAGATTTGAACAAAATCCAACTATCAGGTTAAAACATACACTCTGTTAACAGGGTTTATTGGCGTTAATGGGCAAAATGAGTCAACACAGCAACAAAGGGCTCACACACAAAGCAAAACTATTCAAAATACAATACAAAATACATTGATTCACAAAAAAATGGTGTGAGTTGACTTTTGGTGTACATATGTTTACTATGTGAATTGGTGACAAAATACACCCAGGCGCGGTGAGTCAAAACTCAATCCAAAAACAAAACACAATAGCAACTCACTATGTAAACAAAATCACACACTCAGTGGTTGCAATGGATTGTAATCCTGAATGATACCAAGGTAACTAAAATAAGACACACAATCTGAGACATGAATTTTAAAAATATTGTGTTGGGTGCTTAATTTGGCATAAAATCTGGGAAAATAGGTGGAAATTATTTCAGGTATTCTAAAACAGGTGTTGTAAACCAGAAACAACTAATTAAGAAATAAAAAATCTATAATTGGGATATTGGGTAGGAAAACTCTAATTAAATATCTATATTCAGATAAAAGCAAAAATTAAAAATAGGAAGTAACTTAATTGAAATTTATTTAATATTTTATTAAATTTTAAAGTGGAAGGAACACAACACCAGAGTACCAACACACCCATTGTGCACCGCAGTTGCGGTCACCCCCGCAGGTCAAAAAATAGAGTTAGTGCAACCCAAGTGCCTACTCAAGAAGGAGACAGGAGAGGAGAGTTCCATAGTGACACTGCACTGACACAGCTGGTTCAAGGAGCACAAGCTGCTAGGGTGCAGAGCATCAACCCTCAGGCTCCAAAGCTGACCCAGAAGCCCACCAAGGTCACCACTACAAAGAAAGTTAGAAACAAGGAGGTAGAACTTACTTTGTATGTGTTTGAAGTTGTGTACCGGCAAATTTGGTCCCGTCAGCCATGCTGGAGAAGGTGAAGCCTGTACTTGATACTAGCTATAAGCCCTACGTTAGTGATGGCAATCAGGAAGAGGACAGGAAGCCCAAGTTCTTCAGAACTGACAAGGAACAGTTAGTGCTCAAAAAGGGTGCAGCTTTCTACACCAAGGTACCCATGCCCTGTGTTGTGCCCAATGCCAACAAGTCAATCCCCACTGCTAAAGGGCCCACTCAGAAGCGCATCCCTGACATTAAACACATCATCCTGCTTAAGCTAATGCGTGAATTGGGCAATTACAAGGTGGCTGCGGCCCTTGTTGGAGTGGATCCCAAGTACACCTCCAAAACCTTCAACAAGTTCATTAACACAGGTCAAGTCCTTGCTGCAGAGAAATGCCTGCATGTGTCCACCATGCTCATCAAGGAGCACAAATGGGCAACCTGCCAGTGGATCACCCGGGACTGCCATCTTGAACTGGCAAATATACAGGCAATGATAAAGTCCACTTTTGGGGTTGAGGCTTCTATTTCCTTTTACTACCATCTGCTCAAGGGAATGCACTTTTCTTGGAAAAAGCTCAGGGTATCTCCATACAATCAGAAATAGCCCAACCAACAGTGAGACCCGGAAAAACTATGCAGAGGCGTACACTGCCCTCAAAACCAAGGGGACAGTCAAATTTTACTATATTGACAAATTGGCATTTGCCTTGTCAATGCACAATGCATATGGCTATGTCCCTAAAGGCTCCAATGATGGGATGGCTTGGTGTGCTGCAGTCCGCGCCACAGCCTACTCAATGGTTGCTCTCCTCAGTCTAAAGGGGGTTGAGCTATACCAAATGATACTGGGCTCTCACAACAGCCGTACCTTTCTATCATTTCTCTGATTGGTCAAGGAGCACCTGAGGTGCACAAGCCTGGGCTTCACCAACGTCATTGTGCTGGACAATGCTGGTCTCCATAAGGTGGCTGATATTCTTGAGGAATTCCCAATGATTGACACCAACAGCGCGGTGGGCCCCCAGCAATTGGCCACAGCAAATTTGTGCCTTCTCTTCCTCCCTGCTTATTTGCTCTTCCTAAATCTCATTGAGGAAGTCTTTGGGTGGCTCAAGCAAGTTGTCAAGCAAGGAACCCCAACTGGGACCAAGGACCTCTTTAATTTGCTGCAGGCTGGGATCCACACCCTCCCAGCTGAGACTGTAGCCAAATTCTATGGCCACACTGATTTGTTCATTCCCGTGTGCCTAGCCAAACAGCCAATCAATTAAAGGCTTAGCCTGTCCAATTTTTTATATTTTCTAATTTACTATTCAAGATTTATTAATTATTATTTTATATTTAGATGTTTCCAAGCCCGCAATCACATGCGGCAGGAAAATCAATGAAGGTTAGTAATTTATTTATTTATAATTGTTTTTTATTGTGTCATCAAAGGGTATCCCAAATGCTTGATACTGGATTGCGCAAACACATTAATATCACTTTTGGCAAATAAATATAATAATCAAAAAAAGTTAAATGTAATGTGTACAAATCATAAGTAGATTTTATTGAAATATATTATTATGCTTTTATTAAGACCTTCTCTGGGATATATTTTGCAAATCTTGTTTGCTAAAATAAGAATTATCAAATTTTATTATAATAAAAATAATATAGATTGCAATGGAATTATTTGAAGAGAGAATTTATTAAGAGCGCTTGTAGTGAGTTATTCTGTATGTACCTACCCCGCAATGGAGGTGGCACACAACCTCCACTGCCACACTGTGGATGATGGATACATCCTTATTAAAATATTCAAGGCAACTATTAAAAGGGAGTAGGGTCAGGTGCAAATGGAGGAGCAGCCTCTCTGGTAGGACTACAAACCCGTAGATACCAGCCAGGACCAGGGCGTCCTGGATGACGTGATCCACTGAGTCATACCCAGGGGGGACCTTCTTCCTATCCAGGGAGAGCCTGGCCTTGTCGATTCCTAAAGGACCCTGTCAAGATCCTCCACGCTGGCGCCCATTCAGAAGTAGAAGAGATACCCAAGGTAAACCACCAGATGAAGCCTTTGCCCAGCAAAGGCTTCCATAAACTTGCATAATTTATTGAAAGCCTCACTGACCTTCTTATCATGCTTGGTCTTTGCAAAGGTCAGCTCCATGGCTAAAGGGACCCCTGTCTTGTTGGCACTCCAGGCCAACCCAAAGATCAGCAAGAAGGATTTTTGTCTTCTTGACAGCTGTTGCATCTGCATCAGCCAATTTTCCCACCACACGCCCAAAGTTGTCAAGCAGGTAAGAAACCATGTCCTCCAAGGGGTAGCAGATGCAAGCAGCCGCATGGTAACAACCCATCTCCAGTACATTCTTGAATGGGAGCATTCTCAGGACGTCCCAAACAAGCTCAATGGAGTTTACACAGTAAACTCCACTGAGGATCACTGGGTCCAGGCGGACCAGTTGGGCATCCTTGTAGGCAGTAACTACCCACTCAGATGCCCACTTGCCCTGCGTCAGCCCGGCCAATACCTCCTGCAACATTGGAAAGGACCTGTGGATGCGGTCCTCCAGCTCCTGCAAGACAGGGGGAAGCAGATACAGCTGCTTGGCCTCATGAGTGGCGTAGTTGGCGTAGAATGTGGCAGGGACAAAGGGGACCAGGACTTGGCGGAGTTCACTGTCTATGTTCTCTAAAAAACAGGTAAGTATTTACAAATTTTTATTAATTTTATTTCTTTATGTTGCCTTCATATGTTTCCTCCTTGCTGGCAGTTTCAGCAGGCTTGGTCATTCTTGCTGCAAGCAGTTGTGCAGGCAATTATTTATCCTCTGTTCTGGCACTCTTGGCAGGTTTGAGATGTTCATACATCTCTGGGTTGTCAACCCAGATGGACGGCACAGAAAGATTGTATGTCTTAAATTGCAGGCCCTCAACCACCGTCTTCTGTATGTTGAGAGGACGCTCAATGGTCTTCTCAGGGGTGTCTGGAATTTTTGTCATTAGGGCCTTTCCGGACACCTTGTCAATTCTGTCCCCTGTAAGGACGGCGGCCTTGACTTTTGCATTGACCTTGCAGTCAATGTCTTTGATTTTTTGCAAATGCCAAGTTGAGATCCTTCAAAAGCTTCTCCAATTCTCTCATTGATTTTTTACTAACCTTTTCATAGCTTTTGCCCCAATAAATTCTGTATTATTTTGATACTGTTGCCCCTTTGTTTATTCCTTTTTGTTTTCCCATTTACCACATTATCACATCTTTTTACCCATTTTGTATATATTTTACGCTCATCTCAATATGTGTTGTTTGCTTTGTGTTGGAATTGTTTCCTTGATTGCCATATTATTTTTGGCGCTTTGCACAGCCCCTTGTGAAAATATTAACAACAATTTGGTGATCAGCTAAATTTGAATTGGAAAATTATGTGTTAACTGTTTTTAGATAAAGTTGTTACTGATCTGAATTCAAAACCTTAATGATAAACTTTATGCCAATCAGGAGCCAAGTGATAAAGTGATTGTTTTGACATAAAGGGTCATTCAATAATTCTTTGGTGTATATGTGCTAATTGATATGATTAGCTGGATGTTTTGCCATTGTACACCATTGCTGCTGTGGCAAGTTGTTGATGGACTAGTGCTAACCCAGCAGCTGATTGGGCACTAGTCCACCAACAACTTGCTACAGCAGCAATGGCGTACAATGGCAAAAAATCCAGCTAATCAGATTAATTAGCACACATAAATTTAAGAAATATTGAATGTCCCTTTATGTCACAAAATCACTTTATCACTTGGCTCCTGATTGGCTTAAAGTTTTTCATTAAGGTTTTGAATTTGGATTAGTAACAACTTTATCTAAAAACAGTTAACACATAATTTTCTAATTCAAATTTTGACAAGCACCAAATTTTTGTTAATATTTTCACAAGGGGTTGTGTTTGGTGCTAAAAAATAACTGTGTTCTGGATCTAGATACATGGAATAGTAAATATATGATTTTATAAGAAATAAACTGAGCATAAAGAATAAAACCAACTATAAACAAAGAGAACATGTACAATTGAAATTCAAAATAATGATATTATAAATAGAAAATGTTTGGCAACAGGGGGTTTATTGGGGCGTGGAAGAGTGATGCCTAGGAGGCAGAATAGCGCAGGAAGGATAGACATAGAGGCGGTGCTAGTCCTGGGGGGTCTGGGATTGGGTGGGTTGGGCTTGTGGGTGAGGGGTGTTGGTGTTGGTGGGGGGGTGGAGGCAGGAAGGATTTTGTGTGATGGCTGCCATATAATGCTCGTCATATTCCTCATTGGTCATTGGCTAGATAGGCTGGTAGGTGGCAGTGGCCTGAGGTGAAAGGTGCTTGTCTTTCTGTGATTGGTTGCTCATGTTCACATGAAAGACAATTTGGGCAAACAAGTCAGCCACCATTTGGCAGCCAAAGAGAAAATTGTTGTCAAGGACCCCAAGATAGAGGTCATTGAAAGCCTGAGGGCGGCGCTCCTGTAGTGTATCTCCAATATTAAAGAAGACAACATCAGCCAGATGGATGTCTGCGTGACCAGATGGGTACACAGAGGCCTGGCGCCTGCATTGCTGGATGGCCTCAAGGGTGGTGGAGCTACCCTCCATCTGGTGGCTCAAGAAAACTTGGTACTTGGAATTTGAGCCATCCCAGGAGTTGAGTAATCCACCTGAGGATGTGGCTGTACAAGTAGCCATCAATAGAAATCTGGGTTTGTCTGATAGTAGACAAAACCCTTGGCTGAAAAAGCCAGAAAATCACCAATGAAAGTCCCATTCTTGACCTTCTTCCTTCCTTTTTGAGTGGCAGCTCTTCCTTGCTTGCCAAAATCATCAAAAACTATTGATAGCTTGTAATAGGAGATGAACATGACATCATCAGTTAGACTAGTCAGGCATTAGACCAGGGTTGATTCAATGGTGGTGTCATACGGGGAATCCTCAGTGCCATGCCATTGGTTGCCGGCAAAATTGGTAAGAACCCATATTGAAGCCACCTTCCCATACATCCAGAGCTGCACCATGCACTCAGACACCCAAATGCCATGGTGCGCAAGTTGCTTCTGGACCTGGGTCAAGGGAAGCTTGGGGTCCTGCTGCAGGAGGTCAAGCATAATTTGGTATGCCTCATTGATTTGGGACTTGGGGGCCTTCTTGGGCTTCTTGACCATCCCAATAAGATTCCCCCTGTTCATCAGGTTGTTGAATTCCTGCATGACAGTAGCTTGGATAAATTTCAATTGGCTAGCTATCTGATCCCAGGACAGACCCTGTAGATCCAGGACCAAAATTTCCTGAAGAATTTGGGCAGTGATTATTTGTTGCTTGGGGCGCTGGGCCAGGGGAAGCTGAAGCCTGATTGGCTTTAGGGGGCAGGTTGGCTGGTGGCAGGAAGTTGTTCCAAATCAAGGTTGCCATCCTGATTGGTTGTTTGGTGGGCAGCTTGTGCAGGGGTGGGTACAGGAGCAAGGGCAGAGCTAGACGCTGAGTGACTACTGAACAAGTCAAAGCCATATGGTTTAGGGGTCAGTAACAGGTCAGCTTCCTTGTTACCTGCCTCAAAGGCTTAGGGATGTAAACAGGTGCCTCCACGTTCTGAGCCTTGCCTCCATTGAAGCTGGCTTGGCTGCTGCTGGCTTGGCTGCTTGTGCCGTTGAAGAGGTTGCTAGTAAAAACCATTGTAAAAAACCTAGGATAAAATCACTAAAAGTAGAAGTTTAAAATTTAATGATTTATTTTTATTGTAATCTTGTGTCCACATTTGGAAGGTTCTCAAAACCATTTCATACAGATCAGGATCCATAAAAATGAATAAAATGCCTCTGTTCCTAAATTGGATACCTGTTGATTGGCTGTTAAATTGATAGTTTTCTGTTTTAGGCTGCTCATACTACACATCTTGTGTGAGTTCATTTTGCTTTGTGCTTGTGGAATCTTGCTTCTAGATTGCTCAAATTTTATTTCATTTTAGTCCTTCTGTTGGTGCCTCATATGAATCCTGATTGGATTATAATATACTCCAGAACAACATCTATCCATTTCACTTGTTGTGTCAGTTCATTTTGTTTGTGGTTTGAACTACACTGCTTGATGTTTGATATAATTTTGTATAGTGGGCTAGTGAAATTTTGTTTTTTGTTTGAAAATTCATTTATTAACTGAAATTTTATAAGTTAATTGAATCCTGAATCTTGCGCAACTTGGATTTTGTTCAAATCTGAAATCATTTTGTTTACATCTGATTTATTTTTGGTTGTTGCCATAGCTTTTAAAACCACTGTAACTGGTTCCCTGTTACAGCACAAGCATTTTCTGCATTCAATATTAATCGATTTAAATAGTAGAATACTATTTAAATTGTTCCTCCTGATATTTTTCAACGTTTTTCACAAATATTTACTTTTATAGTAAAATCCAGGGAAAACATCCCACCACAATGGCTTTGTATTATGCAATTTAGTCAACATTCCTCCTTAATTTTGCTACAAAATAAAATAAAAGCAAGAAATTCCACATTCTGTTATCCTCCAAAAATCAACTAGAAGAAATGTTGGAACATTTCTCCACATTGTTCCAACTTTAACCTAATAGCCTAGAACCTAAAATAGCTATTAAACAACTTGTAAAGCACTTACAGATGACCTCCATACTGACTTCCTTTTGGTAATCCCCATAAGGAAACACATTAGATTTGGGCAAAAGAATTACACAAGTGAACTAACCTAGACTTGACCCCATCAGTGACCTACACTTTAGGTCATCAGAAGCAAGCATTCCTCATACATTATTACTGTTTTTATATGCCTAAGTGGTTAGCTTAAGCTTTAAGGTGCAAATTAACCAGCTTCACTTTACAGAAACCTCTAAATTATTGAGTTCTGCAGCTGACTTTCTGTACATTTACCCTAATAATGATTCTGGGCTATCTATTCTTTGCCCAGCAACCTCAAGACCTCCTTAACACTACCCTAAAGTCATAGAAAGAGAAATTTTATCCTCATCCTAGGTAAAGTTACCCAATTGTATTCTCATCCCAATTAATATCTGTATTTCAGTGCTACCTCAGTATATTAATCCTGGGGTATAAAAATTCTCTATACTTCCAAAGCACTAGCAAGGGGACACCATGATAACACATAAAGGCAAAAACCAAACCCCAAGCACCTAAGTTGTAAAAAAACCCAGCTACCACAGATGACCAAAGAAACAAAACCACATAAATTTATCTCACTAATGGAACTGTTCTCTTCTTGAAAACATTGGCTCACGCCTATAGAGCAGCTCAACATAATGATCATCACATATATTTCAAATATTTCATGTCAGGACACGCTGGGCATACAAAGACTATAAAATGGATCCAGAGAGCTCTCATGCAGCCTAATATAAAGTTGAAAATTGAGATGTACATTAGTGGATATGAAACCTGTGGATGCATCAAAACCAAGTGTGGGAAGCCAGAAAGATTGTTACACCCCATTTAATTAAATAATGCCCTTGTAAATCAGTATCCCTGGAATATGTTGTGGAGCTAACTCCCTCAAACAGATTTAATACCATCCTTGTAATTGTTGATTGATTACCCAAAATGGCCTGCTTCATTCCAACCACTATCAAAGAAACTGCCAATGAGACAGCTAGCTTATTCCAGAACCAAGTATTCATGAATAACATACTCCCACAAGAAGTGGTCTCAGACAGAGGCCCACAATTCACCTCCAAGTTTTGGGCCCAAATCCTAAAGGGCTTGGGAATAAAAGGATTGTTGTCTACTAAATATCACCCTCAAAGCAACAGGCAGGCTGAGAGAGCAAACCAGGTCCTCAAAAAGTACTTACAATGCTATGTAAACTCAAAACAGAGAAGCTGGTAACACACCTACCAACAGATCAGTTTGCATACAATAACCAAGACCACAGCTCCACCGGTATGTCCCCCTTCAAAGCCAACTACGGATTCAGCCCCACATGAAATGACCTGCCCACAGAGAAAGACAACAACCCAGAAGGACAAGATTGGGTCAGGAACATCCACACATGCCAAAAAAAATGTGCCCAGAACCTAAGAAGAGCAGTACAATTATACAAGGACTTTGCCAACAAGAAACAAAGCCCTGGGTCCCAATAGAAGTTAGGGATCTTGTGTACATCAGTGCCAAAAACATAAGGACTAGTCCCCCCTGTGCTAATCTGAGCCCTCAACAAACTGGTCCCTACAAATTCCTAGAACACATTGGCCCAGTAGCATACCAACTAGAGTTACACCCAAAATAGAAAATCCACAATGTATTCCATTGTTCCCTGCTGTTCAAGAATAAAGAAACCTCTCTTTGCACTAGTTAGTAAGAAAGGCTCCTTCAACTAGAAAAGTAGGAATATTCAAAGAACATAAAGTTGAGGCCATCCTAAGGCATAAAATTCAATACCAAAAACCAAAATTCCTGATCAAATGGAAAGGATGCCCAAGTAAAGAGAATACCTGGGAACCAGAAGCCAACCTGACTAATGTAGTGATCCTGATAGAAGAATAAAAGTCCTGTAATAAAGAGTCAATCTCTGTAAGATCAACTATGGTAGGGGATGATATCAGATCCCAAGATGCCTATGACAAGTTATTAGTTGACATTGCTTTAGTATCACACAAAGCACGGAAAATCTGCAAAAATTATCTCTCAGATGCCAATCCACTTCTCAGCAACCCTGAATGGCTTGGAATCTGCTAGGTCTGTGTGCTGAACAGCCCAGAAACTAGCACCACAAGCAAAATTGTACCAAACATATCAGAAAACAATCAATTTTGAAAGCACTTTATTGATTGATTGTACAATCAGGCAATTCAATTGTTGTGGGCTTTAATAGTTGCTATGGCACCTTGGTAGACAAAATCCAAATATGCTACAGCATGGAAGCAACCAATGTGCTCCCCTGTGTGTGCAAACCTGCAGGATTCCAAACTAGATATTAATGACACTGGGAATAATATCACCAGACAACTGGTGGCACAAGAAATTGATACCCATTCAGTAAGTATAAAATATGAAGAAGGTAAGCCTTTCTCATCATTGACATCATTGCAGATTTATGCAATATGAGCATCTTTGGCTTACAAGAATTTACTGTATTTTTGGGAATTTATATATTTTATTTGCCTCTTTATGTGGCCTAACAGCAATATTTCTTCTCTCATCTGTTGTCAAAGAATCTACTCCATTCATCCTGGTTACCTAAGTTCACATCCCAGACCCAGAGTTCTATCATCCCCATCACTTGGAACTCCCCCCTTGTCAGGGAGTCAACTTGCAGTAGGTTCAGGAGAACTTATGGGCAGCCAGACTGTGGGCCCAAAGGGAAAGGCCCACCACAGGATGGGAGCTAACTTTATAATATAGGAGACCAATTTTCTGAGAAAGGCCCAAAGGCTATTAGAGGGAGCCATATAATCAACTAGTCTAGTGATAGTTATGTAGAGGACATCAAATAGTTGAGTTGAGGTTGATTTAAGGCAACCACAGTTTCTTGATGGCGGCTGGGCTGCGGGGTTACAGGAGGTGTCATGGCACAAAGTAGGCTGAAAGATGGTTGAATTTGTCCCAGAATAGTCTTAGATGATTTATGTACCAGGTTTCTTCACATACAATGAGTTCAGGCTCTCAGTTTCTGGCTTCAGGGTTGGCTATTAGAATTTTTCCAAATTAAACTCTGAATAGATAGAATTGGGAGGGTATTCCATGAAATGTACTAGGCTGTAAGGTGCTCCTGGGGGACAGTATAACTTGAGCGGCTTGTCTATGGTTTCCTGGGGTTAGATGGTTAAAGGTGAGGAGCTGGTAAAATTGATCTGTAATTAAAAAAGTGCTAGGATTAGGTATGGGATGACCTAAGAGAGCCACAGGTTCATAATACTTTATTGAAAAAATGGCAATGTTCAACTTTCTGGCAGCCCAAGAGTATAAGTATGCCCATCTACCATGGGAATTCTTTTGAAAAATTCTTTAGGCTGGGTGGTAGCATTTCCCAATGTTTGGGAATCTTCTGTGGCATGTGAAATTGTTGGTTTTTCATTGGCTGTGCTTGGGTGGAGAATCTTGGTTTTCATTTTTGAGGCAGAGGAGTTTTCATCATCTGGTGGATCTTGTTCTTGGGGTAATCTGTGTGGCACTCTATTGGCAGAAAGCTGGATGGATACAGGAATACTGCTAAATTTGGAGCTTCTATTGGCTAGGCTAGAAGTGTCCATAAACAGACATGATACAAATATAGTTTTCTCATCATTAGGTGGGTTAAGAGGTTTCTCTGAAGTCAAATCTGCTCATTCTTGAGCCCAAAAAATGCAGGCTGACGGCCTGCAGGGGGTCAGGGTTTGAAACCCAGGAATAAGATTATGTCTTGTGAATTGATAGCAGACAACTGTCACTTGTGACACCCCTGGCCACCTATCTGCCACCTCATTAGTATGGCTTCTAATATGGATGACAGAAATTCCTATTATCCCCCCTTGTCAGAGGCCCATCCTTTTCAAGACTTCAGTAAGCTGGGGCTTGTCTATATAACAGTGTTGGGATTAGCTAATAAGGCTGTACCCCACACTTTTAGTTGATGCCTTTGTGTTCACTGCTGTCAAATACTTAGTCATAATTGGCCCTATTGTCTATATGGCCTTTCAGGCCCAGCCTACCACTCCTGTAGGAGTCCAGCCAGAAACCAATATGGGCTGTGATAGTAAGGCTCTGGGACCACACCTACTCTTACCTAAAAGGGTACCTGTCAGGAGTATTTCTGACAACAAACTTTTCCAAGACAACATTTTGGTCACAATGGGTCCTACAGATCAAGACAAAAATGGCAGCTGTCAAGTATATACTTCTGGGAAGTATAATAAACAAGATAAAGGGGAAATCTAAGAAGATAATGATACTTTATTGGATATAAATATATGAATATATATAGTATCATGGAAAGCCACATACTGTCCATGTGCATCATAGAAGTCATGGGGCTTATCTGATCAATATTCCTCTTAAGTCACAAGGCTTATTCAAGTTGTGTTCCGCTTATGATCTGGATTGTTGATCCCTGTAATAGATGGCCAAATTGTAGTAGTGCCATCAACTTAATGGTTGGTTGGTGGACCCTTTGGTGACTCATTTATTAAGCTACTTAGGGCAGTATTTCCCCCAAGAGGGAGTAATCAAAGATGTTTCAACACAGCTTCCCCCCTAATTAGGGAAACTGCTGCAAAAAAAGGTTTAAAAAAGAATATGAAAATCTCAAAATTTGGGTTTTATATGCCAGCTTCAGACTGCGCAGACGGCTACCCTGCCAGCCTGCCTGCTCCTGCCACCCAGCCAGCCAGCCTGCCAGCAGGAGGCAGCGCACTCCCCACAGCGGGACCATCCACCCCTGCCAGATGGGACAACTGCCAAATTGGGAAACCAAAAAAGAAAATTTCCCCAAATCCAAATTTAGGGTGAAAGTGCTGCCCAAATTTGGAATCTACCAAATTTGGATGGGGCTGACAGGCTGCCCTGCAAATCAACCAATGTAGTAATTGCAGATGTGGAATTTGGATGCATGAAAGTGCCTGAAGAAGCATTAAACCAATGTAAGTCAGAGATTAACAATTCATTGCTTGTAAATCCCCTCTAATCTCATTCCCAAAAGGGAATTTCAGACAGCATCAAGTGTTTGGAGTTCCCTATTCAATGTTTTTCACTATTCATGCCCCACCAAAGATGATAGTATATAATAAAGCTCAATCACTTGATGATAGTTTGTGCTATCATTGAGCAAATTACCCCTCAATTGTTATCACATAAATCAACCAAGACTTTTACACTTCAGAAAGTTAAAGACACTAAGTTTTTTCTGCCCTTCCCCAGGACTAGACGATGAATCACCTTATCTTCTTTGCTGTCCTTACAGCCTGCCTTAGGTTTGGGGACCACCATCACTATCAATCACATGTCACATTCAATAACCCAACTGGCATGTAATTTTACAAGGAGATGGCACAGCACAGCTCCTCCAATCAGTACTCCTGGCCCACACTGGTTTTGCCCCACTCCACTTAGTCTGTAGCTATATACACCCTAGTATACTATGTACTCATGTATTTTGCCGGTAATTTCAGACGTTATAATGCACACACAAAGGTCTTTCAATGAATTATGTCAGTCTATCCCATTGTAACTGCGCTTGCTGGGTTCCAAGTGGCCAACTTGATACACTACTTAGCTGAAATACTCCACCAGCTGCTGGGTCTTTACATACCTGGCTACAATTGTGAGAGAGGGAGCTAAACTAACTAAGTTTGGCCCCACCCCAGTGAGATGAACCACCAGAATTCCATCCAGTGAATTGCTAGAATGACTGATCTAAAGGGAGACCAAAAAAAAGAGGGGGTAGTAACATATGGGAAGAAGGCATTTTGGCCTGGTGGCAACTATGTCCCAGCTGAGTCTAATTGTTGCAAATGAACCAATGATAGTTCAGTATTTGATTGGGGAAGACAACAGTCTAATAGAAAGCACAATAATAAGATGTACTTTATTGAGTAATATCATTATTGATATACCATATATAGAAGCCACAAGTTCACAGGGGGTGGCACAGTGGCAGGTTCAATATAAGGTTTGGGCTGTAGAATAACTTGCGCAGGGATCAGCATGTCAAATTGACAATGCTCATAATTAGGAGATAGTAACTGCAATTTGACAGTGTCATCAGATTGATCCATATTGTTAGACACATCATGGGGCTCATCAAGTGCCCCCTGTGTATTGTGAGATACATTAGCAGGTGAGGATAAAATCTTGGTTGCAACATAATGGAAAACCTTTTGGCTCATTGGGAGACTCAAGCCCACCCTTTTATGTGGAAAGCAACCAAACTTATCTGCAGCAACCCCAAAATCTTGATGACATTATACCTTCCAAATCTGAATCTAGAAGTAGCCAACCTTCTAGAAATACAACAAAGATTTCTATTCCCAAACCTACTGCAGAGAATAACTCAATCCCCCTAGGTATTTATTCTGTTCCCAAAAGACTTCTAAGGATATAAATACCTGGCTCTCTCTTCAACAATAAACTTACCATTTATTGCTCTATATATTTCAATTGAGTGTGATCCTCATAAACTGTAAGGAACGTATTATCAGTTTATAAGTTTTTATACTGTTGCCAAATCCCAACTAGTAGATTCTGCTCCTAGGGTTCAGTCATTGTTTTAATTATTATAAACAATAGTAGCTGTTATTTCTTCAGAGTGCTAATATCTCATTTTATTCAAAGAGCTTGCACAATCTTTAATTGTAGTCAACTTTATCTTATGAACACTACTCAAGATTCCAAAAAGGACTATCAGAATCACCCCAGCCAATAGCCAAGGAGTGCAGTTGCAAGGTGCAAGGTCTTCCTGTGGAGATTCAAGGTCCAGAGAGGGATCTGACAACTGTGAGGGAGCCAGCAGAAAAATAATACTGGGGGAGACAAGTCTTCAAGAAGGAGGAATTTCTTCTGCAAAGACTTTGGAAGTAAAGGCCAAAACTAGGTGCTTGCTGCACTGGGCCAGACCAAGACCACAAGCAGGGAGTCTCTCCCAACTATTATTTAAAAAAAGAGGTATCCAAGGCCTTTATGTAGACCAAAGAATACAGTGCCTTATACAAGTCTGTTGTGTCATAGCAAGAAAGAATAACACCAGGAAACGCTGTTAAAGCCAGAGACTTGATCTAAGGGACCAACATTTTCAAATTCCTAGGCAAATTTTGCCTAGGAAGGCTTGTTGGGTGGGGACAAATAGATTTAGAAACAGCAGGAAGCAAGGATTCTGGAGATTTAATCCAGAGTAAACTGGAAGCTGGGAAGGCTTTTGGAGTAACTGTAAGGAAAATCTAAGCCTTGGTGTAAAGTGTCAATGTTTTCAAAGTCAGGAGTGATGCATAATTGAATTTCAGTAAGTTTAATATGGATAATTATACTAATTTTCACTGAAATATTCAAGTTCAAACTTAAATTCAGACCTGAAACAGTTAAAACCAAGGTTCTCAGTGCTAATAAACTTTCTAGAAGACCAGGAAGCATGGGAGAGGCCTGGGGAAGGATGGATGAAGTGAAGAGGAAGGAGAAACTGATCCCTATATTTAGGAATACTATTTTTTAAAAGAGAAGAACTCTAAGAAGTTACTTCTTGAAACCAAACTTTATTAAAATGGGAAATGTGCAAGCAAGGAACCAAAAGATCTCTTGCTCATTTTAAAGTTCAGAGTTGGGATTTGATATCACATGACACATCTGATGAATCCTATTGGCTGGAAGAGAAATTTTGCAAGCTCAATCCAGGGAAGTTAGAGGGTTTCTCAATAATTTCAAGCTTGCATTTTGATTGGCCTGTATACTTTTATGACTCCAATAATCCATTGACTCCAGATATGTTTGAATTTGAGGGCATTGATGTGGCTGTTTTTGATTGGTTATCCTTTATGATTTTTAACAGCAGTTGACACCAAGCCAGTAAATAGTCCAAACTGATCAGGGGCTTTCCCCAAAAAGGGGCAATATAGGCAGGGGAATAAGTGGGAAATGCTAATAAAAATATTTCATTACCTGTATATACCAAGTTCTCCAAAGAATTGAGTGGTTTGACTGGTTTTTTGAGGTTTTCTTTGCATAACAAGGGAATATTGTCCTATTCAGTGCTAAAGGGGAGAGTAACTTTACAACAATGACCCTGAAGTACAACAATTCAGGTAAGACCAAGAAGACAAAGAAAAGAGTGGAAAGAAAAGTAATATCACTCAAAGAGGAAATATCCCAAGTATGATGATGTTTGGATATTAAATCATGATCTACACAATTTGAAACTGGGATTAAGGGAACCTGGCGTTGTCATGGAAGTCAAACCAAACAGCACCTTCCTGTCAAAGGAATTGGTGCCTGTACTGGGGTCAAACTTATGCATTGTGACTGGCTCTGCCTGTTTAAGGCAAGAATTGCACAAAAAAACCTGACTACAGTTCACAATGCCAGAATGGATCAACATCAATCTCAAATTCCAGACAATATCAAGAAAATGGGGCAGGAAGATATTCCAGCAATTTTTCTGGCAACAGGTTTTCTGTCAAAATTGATCCAATTATTTTTTTCTCCATATAAAAAATATTTAACTTTGCAGCAACAAAAAATAAAGAGTTTAAAAATAAAGAAATTATATTCTATAAAAATTATTATTTTCAACTTTTAATGCTTTTATTTTATTTTATGGCAGCTGATTTAATTCAATTGGATTTTTACAAGGTAAAGATTTAAAATAAAAAGGCAGTAGTTTTTAAACCTAGTGAGATAAACATATATTATCAGTTTAGAATGTATAAACTCAGTCTAAAAACAAAATCAAAGTGGATCAAGATCTATTGTAATTTAATACAGTAGTTTCAAAAGCTACAATGATAACCAAAAATACCTCAGATTTATACAAAATGATTTAAGATTAAAGCAAATTCCAACTATCAGGTTAAAATATACACTCTGTTAACACAGATTTTTGGCGTTAATGGACAAAATGGGTCAACACAGCAACAAATTGCTCACACACCAAGCAAGACTATTCAAAATACAATCCAAAATACACTGATTCACAAACAAAACGGTGTGATTTGGGTTTCAGTGTGCATATGTTTACTATGTGAATTGGTGACAAAATACACCCAAGCACAGTGAGCCAAAACTCAATCCAAAAATAAAACACACTAGCAATTCACTATAGAAACAAAACCACTCAAATGTGTGCAATGAATTTTAATCAATAATGATACCAAAGTATCTAAAATAAGACATACAATCCAAGACATAAATTTTAAAAATATTGTGTTGGGTGCTTAATTTGGCGTAAAATCTGGGAAAATGGGTGGAAATTATTTTTGGGTATTCTAAAATGGGTGTTGTAAAACCAAAAACAACTAATTAAGAAAAAAAATCTATATTCAAGATACTGGGTGAGAAAAAATATTAATTAAATATCCATATTCATATAAAAGCAAAAAATAAAATTAGGGGGTAACTTAATTGAAATTTATTTGATATTTTGTTAAATTCTCAAAATGAAAAGAACACAACAACAGAGTACCAATGCACCTGTTGTGCACCGCAGTTGCAGTTGCTCCTGCAGGTCAAAGAACAGGGTTAGTGTAACCCAAATGCCTACTCAGGAAGAAGACAGGAGAGGAGAGTTCAATAGTGACACTGCACTGACAAAACCAGCTCAAGGGGCACAGAGTGCAAGGGCAAAGAGCATAAATCCCAGGGTCTAGAAGCTGACCAGAAAATACGCCAAGGTCACCATTACCAAAACAGTTATAAATAAGGAGATTGCGCTTACTTTGTATGTGTTTGACACTGTGTACCGCCAAGAGTTGGTACCACCAGCCATGATAAAGAAGGTTAAGCCTGTGCTTGACACTAGCTAAAAGCCTTACATCAGTGATGGCAACCAATAAGATGACAACACGCCCAAGCTCTATAGAACCACAGAGGGGCAGTTAGTGTTAAATAAAATTGCTGTGTTATACACCAAGGTACCCATGCCTTGCAAACCTGTCACCAATCAGGATCCTGGCTTTTCTGAACCCACAAAGCCCACCCAGAAGCATATTCCTTACATCAATTGCATCATCCTGCTCAGGTTTATGCAAGAATCTGGTGACTGCAAGGCAGCTGCGGCTCTTGTTGAGGTGGATCCCAAGTATGCCTCCAAGACCTTCAACAAATTCATCAATACTGGCCATGTCCTTGCTGCAGAGAAATGCCTGCATGTGTCTACCATGCTCACCAAGGAGCACAAATGGGCAATCTGCCAGTGAATAACCCAGGCCTGCTATCTTGAACTAGCAAATATACAGCCAATGGTTAAATCTACTTTTGAGGTTGAGCCTCAATTTCCTTTTATTATCATTTGGTAAAGGGTCTTCAGTTTTCATAGAAAAACTTGGGGTATACCCCTACAATCCAAATAGCCCAACCAACATCAAGACCTGGAAAAAATATGCAGAAGCGTACACTGCACTCAAAAACAAAGGGACAGTGAAATTCTACTATATTGACAAATTGGCATTTTCCTTGTCTATGCGCAATGCACATGGGTGTGTCCCATAAGGCTCTAATGATGGGATAGCTTGGTGTGATGAAGTCTTCACCACATGCTATTCAATGGTGGCTCTCCTCATTCCAAAGGAATTCGAGCTCTATCAAATGATATTGGGTTCTCACAATAGCAGGACCTTATTATCTTTTCACTTATTGTTCCAGGAGCACCTGAGGCGCATGAGCCTGAACTTCACCAATGTAACAGTACTGGACAACATTGGTCTTTACAAGGTGGCAGATATTATTGCTAAATTTCCATCAATTGACACTAGCATTGCAGTAGGCCCCCAGCAATTGGCCACAGAAAATTGCGCCATCTCTTCCTCCCTGCCTATTCCCCATTCCTAAATTCCATTGAGGAGGTCTTTGGGTGATTCAAGCAAGTTGTCAAGCAAGAGACCCCAACTGGGACCAAGTACCTCTTTGATTTTCTGCAGGTCAGGATCCACACCCTTCCAGCCAAGACAGTGACCAAATTCTATGACCACGCTGATTTGTTTATCCCTGCTTGCCTTGCCAAACAGCCAATCAATTAAAGGCTTAGCTTGTCTGATTTTTTTATATTATCAAATTAACTATTTTGGATTTATTAATTATCATTTTATATTTAGAATCTTCTAAGCCCATAATCACATTCAGCGGGACCATCAATGAAGGTTTGTAATATGTTTATTTTATATTTATTATTTTATATTAGCATCTGGTGCTATCCCAAACACTTGATTTGGATTACGTAAATATATTTATATCACTCTTATCAAATAAATAATAAAAACGTAACTAAAAAAATAAATGTAGAATTTATAAATTAGAAGTATATTTTACTAACATATATTATTATGCTTTTATGAAAGCCTTCTCCAGGATTCATTTTTCAAAACTTGTTTGCTAAAATAAGAATTGAAAAATTATTTCAATAAAAATAATCTAAATTGTAAAGATATTTATTGGAAAAGAGAGTTTTAAGGGCCACTGAAATGGGTTTGTTGGTATGTACCCACCCAGTGATGGAGGTGGCGCACAACCTCCATCACCACACTGTAGACAGTGGATACACCCTGATTAAAATACTCCTGCCTGCTGGTGAAAGGCAGTAGGATCAGGTGGGAGTGAAGCAGCACCTTTTCAGGCAAGGATACAACCCTGTAAATTCCAGCCAGGATCAGGGCGTCCTGGATAACGTGTTCCACCAAGTTGTATCCTGGGGGACCTTCTTCCCATCCAGGGAGAGCCTGGCCTTGTTGATCCCAAGAAAGACCCTGTTTAGGTCCTCTATAGATGCACCCATCCCAAAGAAGAAGATATATCCAAGGTAAACCATGAGGTGAAGCCTTTGCCCATCAAAGGCTTCATTAAACTCACAAAGTTTGTTGTATACTGTGCTGATCTTCTTTCATGATTTGTCTTTGTAAAGGTCAGCTCCATGACTGTAGGGACCCCTGTCTTGTCAGTGCTCCAGGCCATCTTAAAATTAGCATGGAGGATTTTGGTTTTCTTGACAGCTGTTGCGTCTGAAACATTCAATTTTCAAACTGCATGCCCAAAGTTCTCCAGCAGGTAAGAGAGCGTGTGCTCCACCAGGAAGCAGAAGCAAGCAGCTTCATGGGCCCAGCTCATCTTCAGTATGTTCTTTAATGGGAGCGGTGCCAGGATGTCCCAAACAAGCTCAATGAAGTTTACACAGTAAGCTCCACTGAGGGATACCAGGTCCAGGCAAACCAGTTGGGCATCCTTGTAGGCAGTAACTGCCCACTCAGATGCCCCCTTGGCATGAGTTAGCTCAGCCAATGCCTCCTGTGACATCAGAAAGGACCTGTAGACGCAGTCCTCCAGCTCCTGCAAGACAGGAGTTACAGAAACAGCTGCCAAGCCACATGATTGGTGTAGTTGGCATAAAACGTGGCAGGGACAAAAGGAACTAGAACCTGGTGGAGTTCACCGTCTATGTTTTCTAAAAAAAAGGTAAGCACTTAGAAAATTTTATTAATTTTATTTTTTAGGTTACCTTCTTGTGTTTCCTCTTTGCCAGCCACTTCAGCAGGCTTGGCCATTCTTGGCACAAGCAGTTGGGCAGGCAATTCTGTATCCTTAGTTCTTGCTTGCTTGGCTGGCTTAAGATGTGCATACATCTCAGGATTGTCAACCCAGACAGACGGCACAGAGAGGGCAAATGACTTGAACTAGAGGCCCTCAACTACAGTTTTTTGAGCGTTAAGAAGACACTCAATTGTTATTAAGGGGTGTCTGGCATCTTGGCCATGAGTGACTTGGCAGACACCTTTTCAATTTTTTCTCCTGTAAGGACAGCAGCCTTCACTTTTGCCTTGACCTTGCAGTCAATATCTTTAATTTTGGCAATCACCAAATTGAAGTCTTTGAGTAGTTTTTCAAGTTCTCTCATTTGATTTTTTACTAACCTTTCCATATGCTTTTATAGCTTTCACCCCAATAAAAGGCAACTGCCAGAATTAACTCATTCCGCAAGTTGACTTACTATATGTCAATAATCAGAATTAAAAATACTTTAATGTCAACAGCATTGAAAAGTCAGAATTAAGTTTTAACTCATGCAGACTACTAAATGTTGACACTTTTTTAATAAGCAGAAACCTGTTTCCTGAACATTTTACTTAATAAAAATTAAGCTTCAAAATACTTTTTAGGGTGATGTGATAACATAGAATTTAAAAAGTCCATAAAAAATTATACATGAATATTATAAAATCATAAAATACACTTTTATTTTATTTTACTATGAAATTAGCTATCTTTACTATAATAATTTTTTTCCCACTTATAAAAAAATCCAATATACAAAAAGGTACTACATAAAATTTCACGTATTATAGCAAAATATAGCAATCAGAAACAGTAATATAAAGCTTTTTCTATATTGAAAACTACAAAAAACATATAATTTACTAGTAAAATACCAATATAGGCCATGTAATACAGTCTAAAGCATCAAACTAACAATAAAAAACCAATTATTTTATAAAAGCAGTATCATAAAAGATTAATGATTTATTTAGAATAACTATTTATTTAAAAATATTATACTTAATATATAAGGACTATATAAAAAATTAGGCAATACTCAATAAATCTAATGAAAAGCTAGACTGTGATCACCTGGTTGCCATTAAGAACTGTGGCAATCTTCTTGATGTATTCTCCAATCTCTGAAAGCTTATATTTGGCCTTGACAACGTCCTTGATCTTCTCTTGATACTGTTTCTCTTTGGTGGTTCTCTTCTTCTTTGATGGGCGGTTCTCAATATCTCTGATGGATGCAGCAGTCTTCCCCTGTTGGACTTTGAGGTGATTGTAGAAGGTGTTATATCTGGGCTTGATTCCAAAGGAGGACTTGATATGCTTATTCCAGCCCTCCAAAGATGAATTATTTTTCATCTCATCCTTAAGAACTACCTGGTAGCAGTTCCAGTTGGCTTTGGCTCTGGGCTTGCTCTGGCGCTTAGTGACCTTACGTTCAATCCACTGTGGTTAATGATATTCAATGAAAGGGTAGAAGGCACCATCATGTTTCTTGGCATATGGATCCTGGCATAGGAGCTCAAAGGCTTGTCCAGCATTCTCTGGCTTTACAAAGGCTAGTGCCACAAACTGCTGAATTAAGAACTTGCACTTTCCTGATGTATCTAGACGGTGGAGCTTGCTGAGCTCAGGTAGACCCTTTAGTTGCCTGTTGACAGCCTGTCAATAATGGAAAAAACACCCCTGTACCTCTCCATCAAAGGTATTTACAAAAGCGTTATACTGGGCAGTTTCATAGTCCATGATTATAGTTGAGGGGCCAAGTGCTTTATCTTGAGCTTCTTTTTCTGCAGCAAGGGTGGCTTCATCCTTTTCATCATCATCTGGATTGGCTCTAGTGTTATGAACAGGGGGACTCTTTATATTATTGGATAGGGCTTTGATGCCCTCCTGAAGGATTTTAAAGGCCCTTGTGTAGATCTCTTCTGTTGTCCCAGGAAGCAGAAAGTAGGCAAATGGGAGCACCTTTCCTTCAATAAGGGAATGTACAACCCATAGTTGGTAAAAAAGACAGGGGCAAACTGCAAAGGTACCATCACATAACCAGGTCTCTGAATCCCTCAACTGCTCCAGGTTCTGTTGTGTAGCATAGCATATAATTCTTTCCTCTGCTGTAGGACTATCATCATGTAAAAGGAATACCTCATCACTATTGAACATCCTTAACTCCTCTGTCAAGACTAACTCTCCTTGAACCATGGCTGATTTCTTATGGGGGACTAGGTCACGGCATTTATCACATATGTACTTCACTAACTGGTTGCAGTCAGGGATGAGCTTCAGGTTCTCATTACTTAGGTGTGTGGTGGCCTTAACTTCCAGATCAGAAGCCTTGATATCTTTGGAGACTGAGACCATTTGGTAGAGGTACCACTTTAGAAGCTTTTTGATAAGATTTATTGGAGCATTGCATGTGTGCTCTCCTTTTTCACTAGTGAGCTTTATCCCATCCTTCTGTATTGATCCTGGCAGCGCAGCTTCTATCTTCACATACATAATGCTTGCTTCTTCCTGCTCTCTTCTGATTGTTGCAATTGAAAACATAGCCATCACAGACTAAACTTGCACCTCCTTTGACAGACATTAGAGGGAAAAACCGAGGGAACTTCTTTGGGAGCTTAAACTCTCCTTTGACCTTAAATATATTGTGAACCTTTAGGGGATCCCATGGGCCAATTGGTGCTTGATGATAGTCAGACAGGTAATCATCAGGATCTTCTTTATTGATACTTGATGAGGAGGATGGAGGTGCAGATTTGTTGGGCGGTGAAGGGGAATTATCTGGAGTTGGATTCTTGCGCTTTCTGGACTGGGATGAGCTTGATTCCTTGGGGCTTGATTCCTTTGAGCTTGATTCATATGGGCTTGACTGGGGTTCTGGACTCTTGGGTATCTTCTTTCTTCCTTGCTTGTTTAGTGAAAGCTCATCTCCTTCTGATTGGTACCAGCTTGGAGAAGAGGAGGGGGCAGGGGGAGGACTATTTGCTTTCAGGGTCTGGGGTCTTCTCTTTTGTCTTCTGTTTTATTGAGGGCTCTTTGGATGGTTTTTTGTTGGGGTAGGGACTTTGGGCCTTTCCAGAGGCTTTGTGTACTTTCTTGGTTGACTTGGGGTTATTTTGTGGCTTCTTGGAAGATTTGTCCTACAATAATTAGAGTAGAGTTCATAAAGTAAGAATATTCATGTGAAACATGAATAAAATTAAATAATGATCACTTGTTTTAAATTTTATTATTAAGTAAATAGTTTATAGAAGTATGTAAAGTAATTTTAGAGCTAGTTTATTATTAAAGAATAGAAAAAAACCCATATTTAAATAAAAAGTCAACATTCTGGTAGTCACAATAGTCAAAAATATTTAATTTAGTTTGTCAGCATAAAAAACGCTTTAATTTTGACGTCAACATACTCACAGTCAGCATTAAAGTGGAAAAACACTATGTAAATCACTTATAAAGCTTGGTTAATATTTTCCAGAGTTGGTTTTTTAAGGCCAAAATTGATTATTTTTAAATTTAAAAAATTTAAAAATTTGCATATTTAACTTTTGAAAACTAAATAATAGGGATTGTAGAGGGAATCCTAAAGTACAGCCCTGGGTACTTTGACCTGAATTACCATACCATTGTATGTGTGCTTTTTGTTAAGCGGCAGTGTTTTACTAATAAATAAGTGAAGGTGTCAACATTCAGGCAGTCAGCGTTCTTTTATAGCAGCTCTCCTATTAAATCTTGCTTAAATTATGTCACTTTGTTTGCTTAGCCAAACCCCTTTGTTGCAATTTAGGCGACGTGTCAATTTGACACAAAGTTGACATTATAATTACATATATAAATTCTAGTTTTAACATATGTGTGTTGGCTTAAGTGGACTTCCAGAAATAAGCTCTAGTTTATCCAGTGAGTTTAAAATAACAGTAAATATCTAAATAATACAAAGAATGTTATGAAAGTTGGCATATGTCTTTGTTCAATGCTTATCTTAATATCTATTTAATAAAAACAGTAGTATAAAATATAAAAAGTAGTTATTTTTAGAATATTGTGTATTTTATTAAGAAATTTATGGATTCTTATTTGGGGTCAACATCCAGATATTACTTACTGTAGTTGACCTTAATGTAAAAGTACAAAGAAACATACATGTTCATAGTAAATTATATTAGTTTTTTGGCTTAAAATTAAGCCTTTGTTTAAATGGTGTCAAAATTATGTCTGTTCCTTTTTAATTTTGCAATTCTGACTTAATAATTCACTATGAAAAATTAGCTTAGTTTTGGAAATGCCTAATTCTGGCGGATAAATACCAAAATAATGTCAACTTACTGAATGTCAACAATTTGTTGACATTCAGTAAGTCAACTTGCGGAATGAGTTAATTCTGGCGGTTGCCCAATAAAATCTATGTTATTGTGATATTTTTGCCTCTTTATCCTTTTTGTTTCCCATTTACTACAATATCTCATATTTTTACCCATTGTGTCTATGTTTTACGCTCATCTCAATATGAGTTGTTTACTTTGTGTTAGCATTACTTCCATAATTGCCATATTATTTTTAGTACCCAAACACAGCCCCTTGTGAAAATATTATAAAATAATTTGGTGATCAGCAAAAAATAAATTATAAAATTATAGGTTAACTGTTTCTAGATAAAGTTAGTACTGATCCAAATTAAAAACCTTAAAGTTTATCATTAAGGTTTTGAATTTGGATCAGTAACAAATTTATCTAAACATAATTCCTATAATTTTCTAATTCAACTTTAGCTGATCACAAAATTGTTGTTTATATTTCCATAAGGGGCTGTGTAAAGTGCTAAAAATAACTGTGTTCTGGATCTAGATACATGGTATAGTAAATATATGATTTTATAGAAATAAGCTGATAATAAAGAATAAAACCAACTATAAACAAAGAGAAAATGAACAATTGAAATTCAGAATAAAGATAATATAAATAGAAAATTTTTGGTGACAGGGAGTTTATTGGGGGTGGGAAGAGAGATGCCTAGTAGACAAAATAGTGTGGGAAGGAAGGCGTAGAGCCGTTGCTGGCCTGCAGGGTCTGTGATTGGGTGGGGGGGCTAGCAGGTGGGTGGTGATGGTTGCAGGGGTGGAGGCAGGAGGATTTTGCATGACAGCCACCATGTACCGCTTATTGTACTCCTCATTGGTCATTGTTGTGAGTGGATGATAGGTGGTTGTGGCAGGGGGTGGGAGGCACTTATCTTTGCGTGATTGGTTGCCCATATTCACACAGAAGACAATTTGGGCAAAAAAGTCTGCCACCATTTGGTGACCAAAGAGAGACTTATGGTCAAGGACCCCAAGATAAAGATTTTTAATAGCCTGAGGGCAACGCTCCTGGAGTGTGTCTCTAATTTTGAAGAACACAACACCAGCCAGATGGATTTCTGCATGGCCAGCAGGATAGACTGAGGCCTGATGCCCGCGCCCCTGGATTGCCTCAAGGGCGGTAGAGCTACCCTCTATCTGGTGGCTCAAGAAAACCTGGTGAGTGGAATTTGAGACATCCCAGGAGTCAAGTAATCCACTGAGGATGAGGACATAATTTTAGCCATTGGTGAAATCTGGATTTGTCCAATAATAGACAAAACCCTTGGCTGAAACAGCCAGAAATGCACCAATTAACATCCCCTTCTTGACCTTCTTCCTTTTATTCTTTGCGGTGGCTTCTCCTTGCTCACCAAAATCATCAAAATCTATGGATAGCTTATAGTAAGAGATGAACATGATGTCATCTGTTAGACTGGTTAAGCATCAGACCAGGGTGGATTTGATGGCAGGATCATATAGGGAATCCTCACTACCATCACATTGGTTGATGGCAACATTGGTCAGTGCCTGAACTGAAGCCACCTTTCCATGTATCCAGAGCTGCATCATGCACCCAGACACCCAAATGCCATGGTGCAAAAGTTGCTTCTGGACTTGGGTCAGGGGAAGCTTGGGGTCCCGCTGAGGGAGATTGAGCATGATTGGGTATGCCTTGTTGATTTGGGACTTGGGGGCCTTCTTGGGCTTCTTGGCTGTCCCAATTATATTCTTCTAATTCATTAAGTTATTGAATTCCCACATTATTGTGGCTCAGGTGAATTGCAATTGGGTTGCAATATGATTCCAGGACAGACCCTGAAGGTTCAGTGCCACAATTTCCTGAAGAATTTTGGCAGTAATTATTCTGAGTTTGGGGTGCTGGGCCGGGGGAGCTGAAGCCTGATTGGCTGTAGGGTGTCAGTTTGGCTTGTGGTAAGAATTTGTCCCAGATCAGGGTTGCATTCTGATTGGTTGGTTAGTGGGCACCTTGTGCAAGGGTGGATAAGGGAGCAGGGGCAGAGCTGGATGCTAGGTGACTTTCAAACAAGTCAAAGCCATAGGGGTCGGGGATCAGGTACAGGTCAGCTTCTTTGTTACCCGCCTCAAAGGCTTGGATGTAAATGGGTGCCTCCACACCCTGAGCCTTGCCTCCATTGAAGCTGGCCTGGCTGCTGCTGAATTGGCTGCTGGCGCTGTTAAAAACGTTGCTGTTGTTGAAAACCATCTTGAAATAAAACCTAGGATAAAATCACTAAAATTAGAAGTTTAAAATTTTATGATTTATTTTTATTGTAATCATCATTCCATATTTGGAAGGTTCTCAACCCCATTTTACACAAATCAGAAGCCATGAAAATGAATAAAATGCTGCTGTTCCTAAATTTAATAGCTGTTGATTGGCTGTTAAACTTTTATAATTCTTTTTTAGGCTGCTCATAATACACATCTTGTGTGACTTCATTTCATTTAGTGCTTGTGGAATATTGCTTCTATATTGCTCAAACTTTGTTTCATTTTAGTTCTTCTGTTGGTGCCTCATTTGAATCCTGATTATATTATAATATTTTTATAATTGTGCTGTTTTATCAGAGTTAAAGAGGAAAAATATTTAGAAACTAGATAATAAACTTTATTGAGAGATAGTGATTATATAGTCATTGTGAATCTTGGATAACAGGAACATGATAGTGTTGATCACACAGTGGGATGGTGAAGGGGGTGGCCTGAACCTGGTAATGAGTCAAGTGCCAAAAACGAGGTATCTTTCATAAGGGATCATCTTTTGTTCTGTTGTTGGATTTGGAAATTCAAGTCAACTTCCTAGTTTGGCTTCAAGTGACTGAAAATTGGATCACAGGTCACAAACCCATTTACTTGGAACCTTGCTGGTGGGTTAAGCCTGCTTTTTTGACACCCCCTGACTGAAGATTGGTCTCCTCTGGGGGCAGGTTGTCAGGGAGGTTGTTGGGAGCCCAGGCGCCATATTGCACCAACTGTTGTTTGGTAGCAGGTAGGTTGGTCTCACATGGTTTTTGTCTTGCTTTGCAGGATCTTAGGCGGTTGTGATAGAGGACTTTATCTTGTTTGTGTTTTCCAAGCCCTTGCACAAGGTAAGTATTGTTTTTGTTTACCTTTGAGATGATGGTAGGGCCAACTTTTTCTGGCTGTAATTTACTCTTGTTGGTATTCATTACCCAGACTTTATCACCGACCTCAAGTCTGTCTTGGATGGGGATGAAGGCATTCTGTAGGAGTTTTGCTCCTTTTAATAGGTTGTTATTGGCCTGTATGACTTGAGGGTCCAAGTGAGCTGGAACTTCACTGGGAATTTCCAGTTTGGGTCCTGATAGTGCTTGGATAATATTAGGTTGTGTGCCATAAACTAACTCAAAGGGGCTTTTTCCAGTGGATCTGTTCACATGGTACCAGCATACAAGCAATGCAGTTGGTAGCTGCTTATACCAGTCCTCAGGTCTCCCAGCGGTGAGCTTGGCCAGAGCCTGCACTAGACTGCCATTCAGCCACTCCACGCGTCTATTGGTCTGAGGATGGTAAGGTGTTGTCACTATGTGTTGGATCCCATTTTTGGTGAAGTAAACTTTGGTATCTTCAGAGGTCAATTCTTTGCCCCCGTCAGTTATCAAGAGTTTTGGCTTTCCAAACTTACTGATGATTTTTTTCCTATGAGCCGCCACACATCATTGCCTATGTGAGATCTTACTGCTTGTGTCACTGGCCAGCAAGTGGCAAAGTTGATAGCATTAATGATGTATTTTTTTGTTGTGGTTTCCTGGCATGGGACCTATAATGTCTAGGGCCCACACTTTGAAGGGCAGTTGTGAACAAATAGGCAGTACAGATTTAGGAGGAGTGTTGCTTTTTGCAAATTTTTCACATACTTTGCGTTGCTCTAGGACTTCCTGGACATCCTGGTATATGGTTGACCACCATTCTTTGTGTTTAAGGAATTTGTAGAGTTTGTGGCTTTTGGTATGTCCTAGGTCTCTGTGGTAACGTAGGATGGTGTCTACCCACTGATGTGTAGGAATGTAAGGGATAGTGGTTCCATCTGTCATTTTTCAATGTAAGGTCCTGTACACGTTTGCAAATAGATGCTTGTTCTTTATGAATGTCTCTTTTGTAATGTCAGTGGTGCCAGGAGGGAAGCCCTTGTCCTTTGTTTGGAGTACCAGGAGAGCCAGTCTGGGTTGAGCCCATTCTCACCCCTTGTGGCTCTAATGTACAGGTGCAAGAGTGCATCTTCCATAGCAAGATCTGTACCAGGTTTTTACTGTATGATCATGTTGAATCTTTCTAGGAGTTCCATCCATTGTGATTATTAGCAGGAGAGGTTTTCCTGCGTTTTAAAATATATGAGCAGTTTGTGGTCAGTTAGTACTGTAAACTCCTCCTGGCGTTCCAAGTAACAACAACATTTGACTAGGCAGTGTATGATGGACAACAATTCCTTGTCATGCATAGGGTATTGGCACTTGCTGTCTGCAAGTTTGTGTGATTCATGGGCTATGAGTAGGAGGTTTCCATTGCTGTTCTTAATTTGTAGTACCCCTCCAATGAATTGTCAGAGGCATCTGTTTCCATTTGATATTCCCCATTGTGTTTGGGGCATTGTAGAATAAGTGCAATTGTGAGCTTTTCATTAAGATGTCTGAAACAAAGGTTGTGTTGAGGGTCTAAAATTTTTAGATTTAGTGCCAGTTTTGGCAGACAGGGGTGCAGTCAGGACCCTGCAGTTGGGGATGAACTTTCACACGTAGGCAACCATTCCCAGGAATGTGCAGAGCTCTGACTTTCTTTTGGAGGTGGCATTTTACAGATAGCTTGAATTTTCTGGTTATTGGGTTTTTTGACATCCTTTGAGACTATGTGTCCCAGGAAGGGCAGCTGTTTGAGGAAAAATTGGCATTTGAAGGGCTTAGCTAGCAGTTTGTGTTGTGCTAGGGTAGCAAAGACTGCTTCCAGGTCCTTGTGATGATGTTCTATCAAAGGACTGTAGACAATGATATTGTCCAGGTATACTAGGGCATGTTTGTCAATATGGGGAGCAAACATCTTGTTCATTAAAGTCATAAAGGTTGAAGGTGTGTTTATCATTCCAAAATTGAGCATCACACACTCATACGGCCTGTACTTAGTGCAGAAGGCTGTTTTGGGTATATCTTCCTCCTTGATGCGGATTTGGTTATAACCTGCAGTTAAGTCAATTTTGAAGAAAATAATGGCACCGCCCAGGGCATTGAAGAGGCCGTCAATGAGTGGAAGTGAGTAGTGGTTTTTGATGGTAACTTCATTGAGGGCTCAGTAATCTGTGATCAATCAAAGAGTACTGTCTTTCTTTGTCACAAAGAATACAACAGTGACAAAAGGAGACTGTGAGGGGCGGATAAGTTCATTCTCAAGCGCCTCCTTGAGGTAGGCATGTAGGGTGCTGTCTTTGTTTGGGGTCAGTTAGTAGATGGGTTGTGCCTTAGGCACTGTTCCTTTGAGTTGGATGATGTACTGAATTTGTTTCTCAGGCAGTAGTCCTGGTAACACCTCTTTGAAGATTTCAGGATAGTGGGCCACAATGTTGCGGTCCTGAGGAGTAGTGGTATCCTGGTGGTCTTTGTAATATATGATCTCATACTGGCAGGAGTCCCAATCAATTGCCTTGAGTTTCTCCTTTTTGTCCAGGGTTTCATTAATGCGTACAAAAATGTGATCACACAGAAGTTGATCCACTGAGTCAGGGTAGATCTGGTGATTGACGCCTTCACGCTTGATGGTCAATACTGAGGTTGCCCAGTCTATGTGGGGATTAATCCTTTGTAGCTAATCTAGCCCCAGTACAATATCAAACTTGGGGAAGTCAACAACAGGTCCCTGGATGGTGAAGTGCTGTAAGGGATTCCATCCCTCACACAAAAAAGAAATCAAATCTTGGAACTTGGGGTACAACTGGAGAGGCAGAAATTTCATTTTTAAATGTGAAATCAAAAATTAAGAATAATAATCAAGCCTTGGAATCAGCCAGTTTGAAAACACATTTGAAATTGATTAATGAATGTGTTTCTTTAATCAATATTGAATACAAAAGCAAAAATGAGCGTAAAATCAGAAACCAAAACATAAATTCTAAACTCAAATGCAAACACTCCAAAAGATGAGAGACAACAGGAACACTGATTCAGCATTTAAAATTATCTCCAATAACCATCAAACAGTAAATCAAGTTAAAATTGAATGCAAAACCATCACCAATCAATTAATAAGAGGCTTAGTAGACCAATCAAAGGCAGCAAATCAACCAAGCCAGAGAAATAACATTCATCTGGGTCCAAAACACTATCTCCTCCCTATTCCAGAAGAATACTGCATCCCAATAATCCAACCTACCTCTTCTTGCATTGCAGTATGCAGCCTGCTGCAGACCTGAAAGGCAATACTTTCTAAATCACTCTTGCTGGATTTCCTGGTAACCATTATGATCACTTCCCCACTTGACTTCAGTATTTAAGCTGAGGATTTCCTCATTCCAAATTGCTCCAACAATTTCTTATTCCTATCAACCCAATAAATCTATATTTTCAAACATCTAAACTTGATTATTAGATTAAAAAGGTTCCTCCTTCAACAACATGAAGTTTATTTTCCTTGTATGGGCTTTTTGTGTGTTAATCAGTCATGGGCAAGCCAATTTGAACTTTGAAACTCCCAAAACAACTCCCACAGATAAATCAGAATATTTAATTTGGTATTGTTTTGGTCCACACCGTTGCCATGCTCCATATGTAGAAGCAGCACAATTCCCTCCCATAATCCACCCCAAGGCCCCCTGGTTGGTCTTGGGGTATACCAGCGTCTATTACCTGTTAAACCACTTCACTCCCTTTTTGGGGAGATTCTGCTTATTTGGTCATCTCTTGCACATATTAATGATAGGGATTCCAGTAGGGTCCACTCTGGTCCAATTCAACTTGGGAGCTCTCCTTCATTCTATTGGAGAGAGACTTCCCAATGAGTGGATCACTGACAAGTGCAGGTTCTCTAGCATGATGGAGAAAGGGGCTGTTTCCTTTGTCATGGTGCCGTGTTCTGAGGCGCAGCACAGACACACAACAGGGAATCCTAACCTTAGGATTGGATTCATACTAAGTCTTGGTTAGATGACAGGGAAGACAATTGTGTTTACCATGCAGCTCTGGATGAATAATCTCTACTAGGCGTGGCTAGAGAGAGGTGCAGAAGTACAGAAGACACAAAGATAAAAATGTGAATAGAACTTAATTTTATTGGTGAATATGAAATGGAATATATAGTGGTTAGGAATACCACAAAACACTACCAGGACGGTAGGATCACTTGCCACAAGCATGAGTGGGGTGAGTGAGTTGCGCAGAGTCAGGAAACCAAACAATCATATTTCCTGAAGCAGAAGCCAGTTCATTTTGAGAGTTGAAAGCAAAAGCAAGAGATTTGTCTTCAAAATGGCCCAACAAAGGCAAAATCAAAACATGGTGAATGCTGTTATTCACGACATTGCCCCCCTCTAGATTGGCCTTTGGGGGTGATACTTGCAGAGGAACTTGGCGTGTACGCAAGCAAAAGGGCGACCACTGGAGAGGAGCTTTACAGTGTACTCAGATCCTCACTTGAAAGTCACCTCTAAAGGACCAATCCACAGGGAGTCTAGTTTGTGTGCGCGCCCACCCACACAGTGGTGATAGTATAGGACATGGTCACCAACAGCAAACTCAGGCAAGGGGGAGCGCCCAGCGTTGTCAGGAGAGAGCTCGAGCATCTTAGTCTTATATGCAGAAGTGTAGGCAGTGGCCTGTATATCAATGATGCGGTTGACTAAGTCTTTGATGTGGCTGTCAGGATTCATGGCCTTATCAGAGGATAGTAGGGGAACCCCCAAGAGCAATGAAGTGGTGGCTTCACGCCCATACAACATGGCAAAGGGGGGAGTACCCTGTGACCTGATGCTTGCTCAGACAATAGGCAAAGAGTGCAGCAGGTAAGTATAGATCCCAATTGGCAGCGTCAGAGTAGGTGAGTTTCCTCATGATAGAAACCAGTGTCAAGTTGGCACGCTCAACTGCTCCATTAGTGGAAGGATTATAGAGGGCAGTAAAGACTGGTGAGTTCCTAGTGCTTCAACAACAGAGGTTACAAGTTTGGCATTGAAGTTGGTCCTGTTGTCTGATAACAGCACTTGAGGACAGCCATGGCGGTATAAACATCCTACAGCAGGAAGGTAGCGGTAGTCTTAGCAGTGATGTCTTTAGTAGGGCAATCTTCTACCCACTTGCTGAAGTGGTCAACAGCAATCAGGATAAAGCGGCATCCAGAGCGTGAGCGGGGGGAGAGGACCTACAGCATCAATTCTGACAGTGTGAAAGACATGTTGAGGGGGGACCAATTTGAACTCATGGGAAGCAGCTTGGGGCCTCTGAAGTTGGAAGTCATGCCAACTAGCTATGACATCTGGGATCAACAGGCAAAGATTCTCCCAGAAGTAATTATTTTGAAGCCAGTCAAAGGTCTTGGTAATGCCTCCATGACCAGTTTCTTTATGCGCTTGTGACACCAAGGAGAGGCAAAGACTGGGGCGCATGTATGGCAGGTATTGACCCTGCACCTTCTTGAAGAGTTGGTTGTTGCGTATGAGGGTAACTTCAGACAATTTGGACAAGGCAAGTCAAACCTCTTCTATCTCACTATCCCAGGAAGAAGGGTAGCCAATTAGCTCGTACAGGCGGTCTGCCTCAGCAGGATGTAGGGCAAGGATGGGCATTTGGGACAACCCATCAGCATTCTGATGTTGAATCCCAGGGCAATGGAGCACAGTGAAATCATAACCTTGCAGGCTGAGAGCCCATCTGGCTAAGCGTCCTTCAGGCTCCTTAAGTTGTTGTAACCATTTGAGCAAAGCATGGTCAGTGACAACAGTGAAATGGGTACCATATACGTAGTGTCGGAATTGTTTGACTGCATGCAGCACAGCAAGGCACTCCTTCTATGTAACGCTATAATTCTTTTCATGCTTATTCAGCACACGGGAAGTATAGGCTACAGGGTGGTCCACACCTTCATTGTTGAGCTGAGCTAAGATAGCCCCAATAGCAAGGTCACTAGCATCAGTGTACAAGATGAATTCCTTATTGTAATTGGGGTGCACTAAAATGGGTGCTTCTTTGAATTTCTGCTTTAGAGTCTTGAAGGCTTGCTGTTGGCTGGAGGTCCATTCAAAAGGGACATTACGCAATAGTTGGACCAGGGGTTTGCTAGTATCAGCAAAATCAGGAAAGAATTGTCTATAGTAACCCATCATGTCCAGAAAGACTTGTACTTCTTGGAGGTTGGTGGGCGGAAGCATTTTGTTGATGGCTTCAACCTTCTTGGTCATTGGAAGAATCCCTGTTTGGGTTACTTCATGGCCCAGGAATTCAAGGCGCTCTTTGAAGAAAGCACACTTGGAGGGCTTTAACTTGAGGCCAGCTTCTTGGATCTTTATGAACACCTCTTTAATATGGGCTAGGTGATCTGTGAAAGTTGCGCTGAAGACTGTTATATCATCTAGGTAGACTAAGACACACGACAACTTCAAATCACGCAGGATGGAATTCATGGCCCTCTGGAAAGTTGCCAGGGCATTACAGAGCCCTTGCGGCATGCAGGTAGGTTTAAACAATCCTTCTGATGTGATGAGTACAGCCTTCTGACAGTCTTCAGGAGAGAGGTCAACTTGCCAGTAGCCAGACGCCAAATCCATGGCAGAGAAAAACTTAGAACCCCCAAGGCGTCAAAGAGTGTCATCAATGCGTGGCAAGGGATAGGAATCTTTCTTGGTTAAAGAATTCAACCTTTGATAGTCCATCACAATACAGTGTCCACTATCCTTTTTCTTTAAAATGAGCAGGGGGAAGCCCAGGGACTTTGAGAGGGAGCTAGCAGTCCAGCATCCAGTAGTTGTTTGAGCTCCTTAGAAACCTGCACATCTTCCACTTGGCTGCGGCAGTATGGCTTGGCACAAAGGGGGGGGAGCATCTCCTGTGTCAATCTGATGAATCACACCTTTGGCTAGCCCATAATCAGTACTATCTTTAGCAAAGATGTCTGAGAATTGGTCTAGTAAATCAAGCACCTCTTTTTGTTAGACCAGGGACAACTGAGGGAAGTCTTGGGCAGTGAACAGGGATAGGACTTGAGGCTTGTCTTTGGGTAGGTTAAAGTCTTGAAACGTTCCAAAAGGATGAAGAGACAAGATGTCAGGAGTATTTAAAAACTTTCTGTAACCAACAACCTGTCCTCTGGATACTGTAATAGGAAGCACAGTAAGGTTGGCAACTAGTAATTTAACGGGATCCTTGTGGGAAACGTCTAGAATTCCAGGACAAAGGTAAGGCTTGTTACGCCCCAGCAAAGAAGAGGAGTACAGCTCTAAGAAAGTCCGTTCAGGTAGTTCATATGATATCTGGGAGTCTATGATAGCCTGAGAGCCTGGGGGGATGGTGATAGCAGACATGGCTATGTGAGGGATCCCTTCAGTTGCAGGACAAGCCATTGGAGGACACTTCATGTTAATGGAATGGGTTCAGTATTTTAGGGTGAAAACTCCAGTGGGGTACTCCAGAGTACATGTCTTCAAACGTTTACCAGGAACTTTGATTGGCTCCTCAAAGATCAGAGGGAATTTGTACCCTAGGATAGAAAGATAACCATCCTTTAGGTTGATGATCCCATTATATTACCAAAGGAACTGGGTACCAACCAAAAGGTCATAGCTCTCATTTTCTAGAACAACTGCCGGCGCAGCCAACAGGAGTTTACCAAATTGCATTGGTAAGGCAGAGTACGCACCAATAGCACAAGTCATGGAGAGACCAGCGGTGCCATAGGATTGATGGTAGTTGAGATCAGGGGCCAGCTTAAGTTTCTTCACCAGTTTAGAAGAAACAACGTTGACAGGAGAACCGGTGTCCAGGACGGCTTTGATCTTGACCTTCTGGATAGATATCTCTACTTGGGTGGTGGTGCGTCCAAAGGGTGGCAGAACAGCCAAGATATCCTGTGCCTCAGCTAGTTCCTTGTCCCATTTCTCAATCATGCATTGTAGTCCCAGAAACTCCTTATATACAGTTTGGAGGGGGAGTGAGACAGATACATTCCTGAAAACGGCGTCTGCAACTTCAGCAGCTTCCTCTGATGATTCCACTAATACAGGGGACCGTTTTGCCTGAGTAAGATAGGGGTGGGATACAACTGCTTTGGCCTCAAATAAGGGCTTGGTGGTAGTTGTAGTCTTCCCAGATTGTAGCTTGTAGGGAACGGCAATAGTCTCAGGGACGGCAAGAACAGAATACCTGTATGCATCATGGTCTTCAACATCAGATTCATCCACATCAGAATTTTCAGAAATGTCATGAAACAGGAGAAGGATAGGAGGAGCTTCATCATCAACAGGCTCAGAGTCAGTGGCAGGCGGGGGTGTAGGAGGAGACTGAGAAGAATTGTCAACTGAGAGTGTCTCTGCCTCTAGGTTGACTGTTCTTTTCCTGACTGACCCTTGGGAACAGCTCCTTCAAACCTGCGGATTGGTGCAGACGCAAGAGTGGTGGCCTATCTGACCACAGTTGTGGCAACCTTGACGTCAAGGAGGATTTTGGGAGTTCATAGTGAGGATACAAGGGCCGCGAGAAGAGGAACCAGAGTTGGAAGCGGCACAACTTTCCCAAACAACTGCCCCAGAATGGGTAAGCTGCATATCTTGGAGCAGTGTCTTTATACTTTTCATGGAGGACAGCATGGCCTTGTGGGCCTTCAAATGGAGGCATAGGAGTTGATTTACCTTAAGGGCCTGGGCGCAGGCCATATATGCTTCATGTACCGTCAATTTTCTGCTTGTTATTAACTGTTGTCCTTCCATGTAAAATCTGTCGGCAAATTCAGCTAATGTCTCTTTGGGCTTGAAGGATATGTGCATGAAAGCATCCTTTTTCACCTCCAGGCTAAGATCACCACCAAACTTGTCAATCAGGAGCTGTTTCATATCCTCCCAGGTCTCAATGGAGGGCAGCTCTGGTACAACTACCTCTTGACAGGTCAGGTGTAGGCAAGTCAGAATATGTTTTTTCTTGACTTCATCTGATGCTTGTCTCATAGCAGTCTTGTAAATAGTTAAGAAGGCTGTAATAGTTGAGGTTTTAGGATCAAATACTTGCTTAAAAGTAGGCTTGAAGTGTGCCTTGGGAGTTGGACCACCATTGTTGCTATCAAGTACATTTATGTGTGGGGAGAACTCAGCTTCAGATTTGGAGGGGGGTTGTCTAGCCCACAGTTGTCAAACACTTTCTTCAAGGGTTGTCAGATTCTCAGTGGTTCTGGCACCCGTAGTGTTGGCTAGAGCGGTCTGTTGTTCAGTAACATCTAGGTGTTGTCCTTGAGTAGTGACAACCGTGGAGAGCTCAGCCAGTTGCAAAGTAAGGGATGGCCCCACTGATAGGCAAGGGGCAAATATGTTGTTTACCAAATCAATCAACTTGCTCATCTCCTGTACGTCCCTGTCCAACTCAGTCTGGTTTTGTTTCAAATGATCCACCTCATTAGCTAGGGCAATCAACTCTCTGGCACAGTGGATTTGGGGAGCCCCTGCCAAGCTAGGACAACAGCCATCTTCCTTGTTAACCCCAAGTGGGTAGCAGCGGCTGTCACTACCTCATATAAAGCAGCAACTTCTTGCTGTAGTTCAGCGACCTGAGCAGTCAGCGCAAGAACCTGGGGGTCAGGTTGAGGTATTTCAGTAGAACATCCTTGGCTACAAGTGGAAGCACGTAATTCCTGGATGGCTTCCCAGATTTTCTGCTCTCTGTTCACCAGATCATCAGCAGGAGGAGAAGGCATAACATCAGGTTTAGGAGTGGACAGCTCATTCACCTGACTCTGAAGTTTGGCAATAGCTGCAGCAGTGGTAGCTCTCTCTTGATTGAATTCTGCACTGAGCTCATTTAGATCTTGGGCTGCAAGGTCAGCTACCTGTTGCAATTGCTCAAAGGAGTAGACACTGAATACATTGATTTGTTGCACTAGGCATTCAAAGTTGGAGAGATAAGCGTTTAGGGTGGAGTCTACTTGAGTTTGCCAGGGTTGTTCTAACTGGTGAAACTCATGTAGTTGCTCCCTAACGTACTCAGGGATGGACTGGCGCATTTGCTCAATGAAATTGACTAAACGTGTTTGAGAGGTGACCAAATCACACTGATTTTCAGATATCAGGGAGAACAGGGAATGAATCCATTGTTGGTATGCGGCAAACTGGTCTCAATGATGGGTAACAGCTGCTTGTAGAGACGAGATTTCTTGAATGTGGAGTCCCAACACCATCTGGTGGTGGGCCAAGGCAGGCTGTACAAAGGATGACAGCAGATGATCAGCGGAGCCAGCCACTGAGAGGAGATGTTATGGAAACTGAGGGGCCACAATTAACTCATAGTATTTGGCAAGGCTAAACTGTAACTGAAGGCGAGGGATGACCCCGTCCCAAGCTATCCCAAGGGCTACCGCCATGACTTGTTCCAAGTCAGGGGTACCCATAGGGTAAGCAACTAAGCGGGGACCATTCCCAAGGTTCAGTACAGTAGGGACAATAGGTGGGTTGGTGATGTCTTCCTCAATAGGAGGGCTGGTAATTTCAGGTGAGGTTGACTCCCAAATAGGCGGAGGCAAGGGACCTTCAAACGTAGATGCAAAAGGGATAACCAAGGGGCTTACAGCCCCTGTAGTGAGCACCATTTTTGTTGTGTTCTGAGACACGGCACAGACACACAACAGGAAATCCTAACCTTAGGATTGGATTTGTACTAAGTCTCAGTTAGATGACAGGGAAGGCAATTGTGTTTACCTTGAGGCCCTGGATGAATAATCTCTACTAGGAGTGGCTAGAGAGAGGCGCGGAAATACAGAAGACACAAAGACAAAAATGTGAATAGAACTTAATTTTATTGGTGAATATGAAATGGAATATATAGTGGTTAGGAATACCACAAAACACTACCAGGACGGTAGGATCACTTGCCACAAGCATGAGTGGGGTGAGTGAGTTGCGCAGAGTCAGGAAACCAAACAATCATATTTCCTGAAGCAGAAGCCAGTTCATTTTGAGAGTTGAAAGCAAAAGCAAGAGATTTGTCTTCAAAATGGCCCAACAAAGGCAAAATTGAAACATAGTGAATGCCGTTATTCACGACACATGGCAATGTTATGTTTATTGGCTAGGACCACGTTTTTAATCTGTAAAGGATTAGTGGTCAGCTTGAACTTGTCTACAAAACTGCTGTTGACTAGGATTTGGTCTACGCTTGAGTCCAGGAGTGCTGAGCCTGTGTAACTGTGAAAGCAGAAATGGTAGGACATCAGTTTATTGGGATGTCTGGTGATGGTGTAAAGTACTGGGTCTTCTGAGGGTACTTGGGTCATTGGGCACTGGTTCACGTCCTCAGGTTGGTACTCATTATTGGGTAAGTCAGAAATTGTGCAGGGAGAGCTTGGCTTGCTTAGTGCTCTCCCCATGATTTTTCCTTGTTGCAATTGTCTTGAGTGGTGGTGATACATAAATGGGTACAATTTGACTGCCCATTGTTCCTGTTTCTGTGCCCATTTGAACCTGCAGGTTTATGGTTTGAGTTGCTATTGTTTACAGGAGGTGGGCAATTAGCTCACCCAGTTGAGTGAGAATCTTTGGGTCTCTCTCTCTTCCCAGTCTGCGCCTTGTGGAGGGCAGTGGATGTCTTCTCTGCCTCGCAATATAGGCTTTTCAGATTGGTTACTTGGTCCAGGTTGATGTGTTTCATTACAGGTGACTTGAGGGTGCTGTAATACATGAGGTGCATGGCTGGAGTGCCAAATGCCATATCTGTGGGGCCGTGTAGGCAGAGTTTCTCATACGCACATGTGAGTTCCTTTACAGTGCCTGTCTGGGTCAGGTTCTTCACTTGGAAGATAATCATGAGGGTAGTATCCTTCAATGTGAATTGTTCCAAGAAGTCTTGTTTGAAAATCTCCTAATCTTTCATAGTGTGGTCTTTGTGCCACTTGTTGCACCAAGTTCCTGCATCATGTGTGAGTTAGATAGATATCTCTGCAATACAAAAGTGTTGTGGGAATTTCATCTGCACCAGTTTACTTTGAGCAGATTGAACCAAGCTGTAGCAATGTTGTTTTTGGTCCCAGCAAATGGTTCCAGGGCGGCACTATGAAGTTGTTGGGCCACGTAGGCAGTCATGGATCCTTCCTCTGCTGTGGCTTGAGACGTAGTGATAGGTGCCAGGAAGAATCCTTGCACTGACAGAGCGTTGAAGGCGGGGACTGGTACAATCATGTTCTGGTATAGTACAAATCCTTCTAGTATTTTGTTACCCGGTGTGTATGATGTCCAGTCTAGTGGGAGGCCAGACATAATTCTTTTGAGGGTTTGTTGACTGTGGCAAGTACATGCAGCAGGAGGAATTTTGGGGGGGTAAATTAGGATGGAAAACCTACTGCTGCTACCAATGTTGTAACTGTGCTGTTTTAGCAGAGTTACATGATGAAAATATTTAGAAACTAGATAATAATATTTATTGAGAGATAGTGATTATATAGTCAATGTGAATCCAGGATAACAGGAACATGATAGTGTTGATCACTCAGTGGGATGATGAGGGGGATGGCCTGATCCTGGTAATGAGTCAAGCGCAAAAAAAGGTATCCACCATAAGGGAACATCTTTTGTTCATGTTTTTGGATTTGGAAATTCAAGTTGAGTTCCTAATTTGGATTTGTGTCATGAATGACATTTCTTCCAAAATAATTGGGAAACTCCAACTAGGATAATCAAAATCAGGACCTGGTTCTGAGGATTGTGGGGATCCTGTGGGGTCTCAGGCCGCCCTCCCATGTTTTTCACAGCTAGCCAGTAGAAGAGCTGAAACAGGCATTGGTTCAAACCCAATTAATCAGGGAAATTTGCATATCCGCCTGGCCACAAATTTTCAGGAACAAGCTGGATTAATGGGAGCGCCAAATCAATATGGTGACATTCCTGTCATAGTTGACGGGCCATCCAAAAAGGGGTTTGCTGCTCAGCACAATGGGCTGAAATCCAAAGGGAATTATGATGATTGGTTAGAAACCCAGGCCACCAGGCCACGTGATTCCCTGGCATGTAGTGACCCCAAAGCCACTCCTGAAGATGTGTGGCTTATGGAGCAAAGGTTGTCCTGGCTTAGGGTTTCTGGAGGTCACTTGGTCCCTGATTACAAGAACTCTGGAGGCAATGATGAAGGTGGGAATGGGTTGTGTACAGACTGTCAGATGGAGATCATTCTAACAGAAGATATGACAAGCATGAAGGATCAGAATGGGGCCAGAACTCTCAGCCCAGAGGAAACTGAGCAAACTCAGCCATCAGGTGATGGGCTAGATTCTGAACTTAGCATTTTAAATGGTATTTAAACCCTGTAAAGTCTTGACAAAATGATATTGTCATTCTGAAATAAATAAGATTATGGGACCTTGGTTCTACCACTTTATTCCTTATTTTTTTGGTTGTTTTCCATTTTACTACTGTTCTAACCAAAAATCTTGGGCAGACAGCCTGCATTCCTGAGGAAGCCCCCAAAACCTGGCCCGTGTTTTATTGTCCTCCAGGAGCACCATTTGGTCCACTGCATTTCTCTGACTACCTCCTTAAGCCAGAGTATTGGGAGTTAACAATGAAGGATACCCCCGCCCAGACCACCTGGCCCAACAGATTACCCCACGGACAGCTTTTCACAAAGGTGCTTGGTACAAACAACCCACCCCCAAAATCCGTATAAAGTATAACTATTTGCCTGCCTACCAGATAGATATGGAAGCACCCCCCAACACCCAAACCTGACCCCCTACACCCAGCCCCAGTACTGTCTCTGCCCACAGCCAACCAATATGCAGGCATTGCCTACATCACCTTGGCTGGGTTAGTAGACACTATGGTACCCGTTGCTGGACCCTAGGCCCTAGTAGGATGATCAGCATCTTATCTCATCAAGTTAGCACCTCTCCTATGGTGGGCTCTACCCTCCTCCCAACTGCGCAAGTTGGTAGCTGAGGTTAACAGTTTCTCCCCTGGGATGTGGTATCCTGACATTATGGCAATCTTTACAAACCTTGGTAACCTGAGCCCCAAGATGTTGTTAATTCTTGGGGCCTTTTGTATGTTGATTTTATTGATTATCACCTATTACGCTTATAAGTTGATGGTCCACTTATGCGCTAAGATACAAAAGACCCTGACCACACAGACCCAGGATATTGACTTAGGAAGCCCTGATGCTTGGCCTGCCCAGATTCAAAACGTGGTGGTGACCCAGAATAATTCCCAAATTGACATGCCTAACATGGGCAAGCTGAACCTGGAAGAGGCCCGACAAGCCATGCTGGTGCTGCAACTGCATTTTCAGACCAACACAGATGCTTATACCAACAACACTGAGAAGATCCTGGGTGTAGCCGCTATGCTGTCTGGCAACGCACTGGATTGGTTTAGAAAGACTACTACTGAAGATGTGGAGCTCTGTTTAGACTATGCAAAGTTTGAATATGAGCTCATGGCAACAGGGGAAACCCGTGATACTAGACACCACACACTTGTCATAATGTTGGAAATCAGACAGAATATGAGATCTATTTAGTCCTACACCAACAATTTTATAACCCTGAAGAATTGTGTGTTGCTTGAAGACGAGATGTTGGCTATCCTGTACCAGAAAGGTGTGAACCTAGGCATGAAGGATCTCCTTTGACACCATCCACCTTCCCTTCCTCTGGATGAACTTGTAACTCTTTGTTAGGGGTTAAGCCTGAACTAGGGATCTGCTAGTCAGGGATCAACCAGAACCACCAGAGCACCACCTGCCCACAGACCAGGATTGACCCCTGATGAACTTCAGCGCCACTACTGTGAAGGACTGTGTTTCCATTGTCACAAAACCAGACACCTTACTCAGGCGTGTCCACACAAGACCCCAAACACTGCTTCTCTAGCTCAAATAAACACTACTGCCCAGCCTTACAAGGATATTCCTGTTAAGACATTATCTGGCGGCCAATCCAGACAGCTGGAAGCATTTATTGATACTGGGGCAGACAAAAGCTTTATGGAAATAAACTCGCTGAAGAGCTGGGATTGAGAGCCACAACAGAAAATACTGTGACACCTTAGGGAATTATTCTACTGATACAGGTTGGGGATGCCCACAGGAGCTTCTGGTAAAGGTGGGATTAAACATATATCCCACCTCCTTGATTCCAATGAAGGGACTTCCTCATCCACTGATCTTGGGTGAATCCTGGTTGGCCCAACATGGGGTTATCTTGAACTACCAAGACCAGACTGTTACTCTAGGTAGTCCCCCCAAACTGATGTTACACCCTTTTGCTTCAGTGAGGACCAGGCCACACCAGGAAAGCTGATGATGATGAGAATGGAACCCTTGAAAGGCGTGTTGCCACCACAGCTGCAGAAATTGACTCACATATTCAGTGAGGAAGAGGCCGCTTGTTTGCCTAGCCACTCTGCCTTTGACCATGCTATTGATCTGATGCCTGGTACGCAGCCCAGCCACGGACCAATATACAGCTGTAAACATAAGGAGCAAGTGGCCTTGAAGTCCTACATTGAGGATATGACTAAGAAAGGGTTTATCTGTGTCTCCAAGGCCCCTTGTTCATTGCCAATGTTGTTTGTAGGGAAGAAAGACAGGGGAATGTGTCCTTGTGTTGACTACCAAAAACTGAACAATATTACAGTTAAGAACTGATAACCTATTCCCAACGCCAATGACTTGTTTGACGTATTGACTGGAGCTCAGGTGTATTCCAATATTGATCTCTGTGATGTGTTCAATCAGATCAAAATCAAGGAAGGCAATGAATACAAGACTGCATTCAAGACACACTGTGGTCTTTATGAGTATTTGGTAATGCCATTTGGGTTGTGTAATGCCCCTAGTACCTTCCAGAGTATGATAAAATAGGTCTTAGGAGAGCTTCTGGATCAATTCTGTGTGGACTACTTGGATGATATTTTGGTTTATAGTCAGAACCACCAGGAACATTTGGATAATCTACACCAGATAATGGAACAACTTTCCCAGGCAAACCTCCATCTGAAGCTGAAAAAATGTGAGTTTTTCCAGTCAGAGGTAGAATTCTTGAGCTACATGATTAAGACTGGTGACTTTGCAATGACACAGGATAAAGTGGAAGCAGTGACAGCCTGGCCGGTACCAAAATGCAGAAAGGACGTGAGAAGTTTCTTGGGCTTGGCTAATTACTGCCAGAATTTCATCAAAATAATTTCTCAGATTATGCTACCCCTGACCCTTCTCTGTTCAGAAAAAATTCTGTTTGCATGGACTCCAGAGTGCTTGACGGCTTTTGAGACATTGAAGACAGCCTTTACTTCCGCTCCTGTGTTGGCAATGCCGGATCACACTAAGCCTTTCATTTTGGAGACCAACACCTCCGACTTTGCGGTGGGTGGGGTGCTCCTTCAGGAGGGAGGGGATAGTATTCTACATCCTGTAGCATATTATTCAAAGAAGATGATACCAGCAGAAGAGAACTATTCAATCTATGACAAGGAGATGCTGGCAATAATGAAAATCTTGAAGCACTGGAGGAGATACCTATGCAGTGCAGAGCTCCCAGTCAAGGTCCTGACAGATCATAAAACCCTTGTCTATTTCTTTAAGCCTAGACAGTTGAACCAGAGGCAGGCTATATGGGCTCTTGAGCTGGCAGATTACGTTCTCATAATTGACTACAAGCCTGACAAGGTTAGTGTAGTCCCAGATGCACTTATTAGAAGAACAGACCTGGTACCAACCCACGTGGAGTTGCGCAACCACAATACGTAAGTTCTCTTGGATCCAGTCAGCTTAGGCATTCATTTGGGTTATATGAAGATCAGAGCAAGCCAACCAGACATGATTAAATCCCAGCTGACAGATCTGTTCTCAGTATCCAGGGTGGCCAACTTGGGCAAGGATAAGGACAGCTTGCTGTGTAAGGCTGGGTTTTCCTTGAAAGGAACCATCTTGATGCTACACAATAGGATCTATGTGCCAGAGGGTCAAACCAGGATTGACTTTTTAAGGGATTATCATGACTCTGAGATGGCTGGTCACCCAGGGAGACTTAAGACATTCCAAGGCATTAAATGGAACTATGCCTGGCCAAAGATTGATCAATGCGTGGCAGAGTACCTGGAGGATTGCAAAATCTGTGGGAAGACCAAGACCAGAAGAAGCAAGCCTGAAGGGTTACTAAGGCCTTTGGAAATCCTCACAGGGCCATGGAGATCAGTATCTATGGACTACATTGTGGAACTCCCCCCCTCTGGATTGTTCAATGCCATTCTGGTGATAGTCAATTGATTCACAAAGATGTCGTATTTTTTCCTACTACCACTCAGTGTACAGCCAGCGGTTTGTCAAGCATTTTCACAAAAAAGTGCTAACCCAACATGGATGTCCTAGTGAAGTGATCACCAACAGAGGACCCCAGTTCACATCACACTATTGGACTCAAGTAATGCAAGACCTGGGAATCAAGTGGTGCATATCAATGTCTTATCATTCATGGACTGATGGCCAGACAGAGCAGGTAAATCAGATTCTTGAGCAGTACCTCCGTTGTTATGCCAATACAGACCAGGATAATTGGTCAGAAATGCTGCCAATGGCTCAGTTTGCGTACAACAGTAAGGATCACACCTCAATGGAGATGTCTCCCTTTAAGGATAATTATGGGTTTGACCCTACCTGGGATCCCAGGATTGGTGCCAAGGAGTCCAATGCAACGGGCTGCTCATGGGTGGAACAGATCTACAAGTCCCAGGTTACTTGCCAAAAGAACTTGGACCAGGCAGTCAGGACCTACAAGGATTTTGCTGATAAGAAAAGGATCCCAGGCAAGCCGTTGGTGGTTGGTGACGAGGTCTATTTGGACTCACAAAACATCCCCCTGAATGTACCAAGTCAGAAGTTGGCTCATAGGCGTAGCAGACCCTATAAAATTGTCAAGTTGATAGACAAAGTGGCTTATAGGTTGGACTTGCCACCAACTTGGAAGATCCACAATGTTTTCCATCAAGTGTTGTTGTTCAAGAAAGAAGGAGTTTTGCTCCCTCATCAGAAGCTCAAGTCAGACTCATCTCCCATTCAAGTGGTACAATCAACAGAATACAAAGTGGAGTACGTGCACAGAGACCAGACCCATTACAGAACTCACCAGTATTATGTGAAGTGATTGGGCTATCTGTTGGAGGAAAGCACTTGGGAACCTGTAGAAAACTTAAACAATGCTAAGCAATCCATCCAGAAGTATCTGGAGAAGAAGTCTAGCCTTGAGAGATCAGAGGGGTTAGAGGGGGATGATTTCATGAATGACATTTCTGCCAAAATAAGTGAGAAACTCCAACTAGGAAAATCAAACTCAGGACCTGATTCTGAGGATTGTGGGGATCCTGTGGGCTCTTGGGCCACCTGCCCATGTTTTTCACCACTAGCCGGTGGAAGAGCTGAAACAGGCATTGGTTCAAACTCAATTAATCAGGGAAATTTGCAGGAACAAGCTGTATTAATGGGAGCGCTAAACCAATATGGTGGCATTCATGTCATAGTTGACAGGCCATCCAAAAAGGGGTTGCTGCTCAGCACAATGGGCTAAAATCCAAAGGGAATTATGATGATTGGCTAGAAACCTGGGCCACATAATTCTCTGTCATGTAGTGACCCCAAAGCCACTCCTGAAGATGTGCGGCTTATGAAGCAAAGGTTGTCCTGGATTAGGGTTTCTGGAGGTCACTTGGTCCCAGATGACAAGAACTCTGGAGGCAATGATGAAGGTGGGAATGGGTTGTGTACGGACTGTCAGATGGAGATCATTCCAACAGAAGATATGACAAGCATGAAGGATCAGAATGGGGCCAGAACTCTCAGCCCAGAGGAAACTGAGCAAACTCAGCCATCAGGTGATGGGCTAGATTCTGAACTTAGCATTTTAAATGTTATTTAAACCCCGTAAAGTCTTGACAAAATGATATTGTCATTCTGAAATAAATAAGATTATGGGACCTTGGTTCTACCATTTTATTCCTTATTTTTTGGTTGTTTTCCATTTTACTACTGTTCCAACCAAAAATCTTGGGCAGACAGCCTGCATTCCTGAGGAAGCCCCCAAAACCCGGCCCGTGTTTTATTGTCCTCCAGGAGCACCCTTTGGTCCACTGCATTTCTCTGACTACCCCCTTAAGCCAGAGTATCAGGCGTTAACAATGAAGGATACCCCCCGCCCAGACCACCTGGCCCAACAGATTACCCCACGGACAGCTTTCCACAAAGGTGCTTGGTACAAACAACCCACCCCCAAAATCCGTATAAAGTATAAATATTTGCCTGTCTACCAGATAGATATGGAAGCACCCCCAACACCCAACCCTGACCACCTACACCCCGCCCCAGTACTGTCTCCACCCACAGCCAACCAATATGCAGGCATTGCCTACATCACCTTGGCTGGGTTAGTAGACACTATGGTGCCCGTTGCTGGACCCTGGGCCCTAGTAGGACAATCAGCATCTTATCTCATCAAGTTAGCACCCCTTCTATGGTGGGCTCTACCCTCCTCCCAACCGCGCAAGTTGGCAGCTGAGGCTAACAGTCCCTCCCTTGGGATATGGTATCCTGACACTTTGAGTGACTGGATAACTGGATTGCAGGTCACAAACCCGTTTACTCGGAACCTTGCTGGCGGGTCAAGCCTGCTGTTTTGACAATATACTCTGGAACAACATCCATTCATATCACTTGTTGTGTCAGTTCATTTCATTTGTGGTTTAAACTACGCTGCTTGATATTTGATATAATTTTGTATAATGGGCTAGCAAAAATTTGTTTTTTGTTTGACAGTTCATTTATTAACCAAAAATATTTAAATTAATTGCTACCTGAAACTCACCCAACTTGGAGTTTGCTTAAATCTGAGTCCATTCCATTTTAATCTGAGGTATTTTTGATTGTCACCATAGCTTTTAAAACTACTGTATAAATTACTTGATTTTTGATTTCGTTTTTAGACTGAGTTCATGCATTCTAAACTGAATAATATACGTTTATCTCAACAGGTTTGAAAACTACTGTATATTAAAGACAAAAATTAAAATTAAAATAATGTCAAAACTGCAGGCTCAACCTGCCAACAAGGTTCCAACCAAGCGGGTTTGTGACCTGCAATCTGATTATCCAGTCACCTGAAGACAGACTAGGAAGTCAACTCAAATTACCAAATCCAACAACATGAACAGATGATGATCCTTCATGGTAGATACCTTGATTTGGCGCTTGACTCATTATCAGGATCAAGCCACCCCCCTCTTCCATCCAGCCGTGTGATCACCAATCTGTTCCCACTATCCTTGATTCACACAAACTATATAATCACTATCTCTTTAATAAAGATTATTATCTAGCTTCTAAATATTTTCCCCATGTAACTCTGCTAAAACAGCACAGTTACAACATTGGTAGCGCAGGTAGGTTATCCATCCTACCTTATCTTGAAAAAATTCTGCCTGTTGCCCGCACACACCACGGCCAACAAATCCTTGACAGAATTATGTCTGGCCTCCCGCCTGATTGGACTCCATATACTCCTGGTACCAAGATACCTGATGGTTTCATCCTCTACCAAAACACGGTGATCCTGCTACCCGCCTTCAACGCCCTGTCCGCCCAAGGGTTCTTTCAGGCACCTTCCTTGATGTCGCAACCAGCTGACAAAACCACCATTCCCGCCTATGTTGCACAAAGACTTTGCAGCGCCACCTTGGAGCCCTTTGCTGGGGCCAACAACAACAATGCTGCCACATGGATCCAGTCCGCCCAAAGCAAGCTGGCTCAAATGGAATGCCCACAGCAATTCTGGATTGTGGAGGTTTCTATTTGCCTGACCCATGACGCTGGCACCTAGTATGACAAGTGGCACAAAGAGCACACTAACAAGAACTGGGACACCTTTAAACAGGACTTATTGGTGAGATTTGTGCTCAAGGATACTGCGCTCATGATCATACGCCAAGTAAAGAACCTGACTCAGACAGGCACCGTTAAAGAACTTGCCCGCGCCTATGAGGAACTCCTTCTCCGTGCCCCATCTGACATGGCCTTTGACACCCCAGCTACACACCTCATGTACTACGACGCCCTCAAGTCGCACGTAATGAGACATGTGAACCTGGACCAGGTAACCAACCTGCAAAGCCTGTACCGTGAAGCAGAGAAAGCGGAACAAACATCCAACACTCTACACAAGGCACAGACTGGGAAACAAGAAAGGCCCAAGGACTCCCATCCAAGCAGGCGCTCCTCTCAACCACCTCCTGGAAGCAACGGCAACACCAACAACCACAAACCCACGGGTTCAAATGGGAATGGAAATGGAAAAAACGGTCAGTCAAATTGCACCCATTTCCGTGTCAACGCCACCCAAGGCAACCAAGATGAGGGAAAAGCATGGGGAGAGCACTAAGCAAGCCAAGCTCTCCCCACGCAACTCCTGACTTGCCCAACAATGAATACTGACCCAAGGACGTGGACCAATGCCCAATGATCCAAGTGCCCTTGGAAGACCTGGTACTATACACCATCGCCAGACATCCCAATAAATTGATGTCTTACCCTTTCCGCTTTTGCAGTTACACAGGTTCAGCACTCCTGGACTTGGGCGCAGATTGAACCTTAGTCAACAGAAGCTTTGTGGATAAATTCAAGCTGGCCACTAATCCTTTGCGGATTAAAAACGTTGTCCTGGCCGATGAACATCACATTGCCGTGATAAAGGAAACTGCCCCCTTCTACGTCATGCTTGAGAACCTCCACTCCACCATCCAAGGTCCCGTCATTGAATTCCCTAAGTTTGACATTGTACTGGGACTAGACTGGTTACAGAAAAACAACCCCCACGTGGACTTGGCAACCTCCGTGTTGACCATCAAGCGTGAAGGCGTCAACCATCAGATCTATCCTGACTCTGTGGACCAACTCCTATGTGACCACATCTTTGTACGCATCACAGAGACTTTGGACAAAAGGGAAAACCTGAAAGCAATTGACTGGGATTCCTGTCAGTATGAAATCATACACTTCAAGGACCACCAGGATACCTCCATGCCTCAAGATTGCGGCATTGTGGCCTGTCACCCAGAAATGTTTAAAGAAGCGTTACCTGGGCTACCCCCTGAGAAGCACATCCAACACTCTATCCAACTCAAGGGGGCTGTACCCAAGGCACATCCCATCTATCAACTGACCCCAAACAAGGATGACGCCTTGTGCGCCTATCTCAAGGAGGCACTGAAAAAGAACTTATCTGCCCCTCACAGTCTCCCTTTGGGGCCGCCGGATTCTTTGTGGCTAAAAAGGACGGTACCTTACGCCTGGTCACAGACTACTGCGCCCTAAACAAAGTCACCATTAAGAATTGTTACCTACTGCCACTGATTGACGACCTCTTCAATGCCTTGGGAGGAGCCACCATCTTCTCCAAGATTGATCTAACTACAGGCTACAATCAGATTCGTATCAAGGAGAAAGACATCCCCAAGACAGCCTTCCGCACTAAGTATGGTTCCTACAAATGCGTGGTACTCAACTTTGGCATAACCAATGCCCCGTCCACCTTTGTAACCTTCATGAATGAAGTGTTTGTACCACACATAGGCAAACATGCCCTAGTGTACCTGGACAATATTATTGTCTACAGCCCCTTGGTGGAACAGCACCACAAAGACCTGGAGGAAGTCTTTGCGACCTTGGCACAACACAAACTGTTGGCCAAGCCCTCCAAATGCCAGTTCTTCCGAGAGAAACTACCCTTCTTGGGACATATAGTCTCAAAAGACGGCATCAAACCCAACATTCAAAAGATACAAGCCATCTGCAGGATGCCACCTCCCAAGGACAAGTCAGAACTATGCATCTTTTTGGGAATGGTGGCCTATGTATGACGCTTCATACCTGACTGTCACATCTTGACCGCCCCCTTGTCTGCCATAACAGGCGCCAAGTCCAAGTTTGTGTGGACCCCCCCAACGTGACCTCTGTTTTAGATGTCTCAAAGAAAAGCTCACAACAGCCCCCATCTTACAATATCCCAAATGAGACGGAGAGCACCAGATGAAAACCAACGCCTCAGATGCATCCATTGGGGGAATACTATAAATTAAGAATAGTGATGGTGACTTCCTGCCTGTAGCCTAAAAATTGCAAAAACTGACAGAGGGCAAGTGTTGATACCCAATCCACAACAAAGAGCTACTGGTCATTGTACACTGCCTAGTCAAATGGCGCTGTTACCTGGAATGGCAGGAAGAATTCACAGCACTAACCAATCACAAGTTGCTCATCTATTTCAAGACACAAGCAAACCTGTCACGCCGCCAAGTGTGGTGGATGGAAATATTAGAAAGGTTTAACATGCTCATCCAATATAAGCCTGGGACTGAGCTCGCCATGGCAGACGCCCTGTCTAATCTGTATGTCTGTGCTTCTAGGGGAGAGAATGGGCTTGACCCAGACTGGCCTCTCCTAGTGCTACGTACAAAAGACAAAGGATTCCCCGCAGGCACAACCAATATCACCAGAGAAACAGTCATCAAAAATGAACATCTCTTTGCTGATGTATACGGGACTCTTCACAGAAAGATGTCAGATGGCACAACCATTCCCTACATCCCCACACATCAACGAGTCAATACCATTATTTGCTACCACAAAGATCTTGGACATACTAAGAGCCAAAATCTATACAAATTCCTAAAGCATGAAGCCTGGTGGCCAACCTTATACTGCAATGTCCAGGAAGTGTTAGAACAGTGTGAGGTTTGCGAAAAGTTTGCCAAAAGCAAAACCCCGCCTAAGTCTGTACTCCCCATTTAAACCCAACTACTGTTCAAAGTATGGGCTCTTGAAATTGTGGGCCCCATGCCAGGAAAGCACAACGACAAAAAACACATTATCACAGCCATTGACTTCGCGACAAGGTGTCTAGTAGCCCAAGCGGTGAAGGCACACACCGGCAACAATGTCCGACAATTTATTGGCAAGGAAATAATCAGCAGGTTTGAAAGCCAGAACTCCTGATAACTGATGGTGGCAAAGAATTGACCTCTGAAGACACCAATGTGTACCTCACCAAAAATGGGGTCAAACACACCGTCACAACACCATACCATCCACAGGCCAATGGACATGTAGAGCGGCTTAATGGTAGCCTCGTGCAAGCCCTAGCCAAACTCACCGCCGGGAGACCTGAAGACTGGTATAAGCAGCTACTGACTGCATTACTTGTGTGCCGAGCCCAAGTGAACAGATCCACTGGAAAAAGCCTGTTTGAACTGGTATACAGCACACAGCCAAATATCATTCAAGCATTGACAGGACCTAAACTGGAAATTCCAAGTCAAGTCTCCCCTTGCCCGGATCCTCAAGTAGTAGAGGCCAACAGCAAACAAACAGCCAAAGAAAAGGAACACTTACAAAAGACATTTGTTCCCATCCACAATAGACATGAAGTTGGGGAAAAAGTCTGGGTCATGAATGTTGACAAGAGCAAACTACAACCCAAGAAAGTAGGACCAGCAATCATTCTAAAGGTAAACAAAAATAACACTTACCTTGTGCAAGGGCTTGGGAAATGCAAGCAAGTCAAGACCTTACACCACAATTGCCCATGACCCTGCAAAGCAAGACAGAAACAACGAGAAACTGCCCTGCCTGCCACCGAGCAACAACTGATTCAATATGGCGCCCGGGCTCCTGACGACCTGCCCCCAGAGGAGGCCAACTTTCAGCTGGGGGGTGTCAAAACCGCAGGCTCAATCCGCCAACAAGGTTCCAACCAAGCGGGTTCGTGACCCGCAATCCAATTATCTGGTCACCTGAAGCCAGACTAGGAAGTCAACTCAAATTACCAAATCTAACAACATGAACAGATTGTGATTCTTCATGGTGGATACCTTGATTTGGCGCTTGACCCATTATCAGGATCAAGCCACCCCCCTCTTCCATCCAGCCGTGTGATCACCAATCTGTTCCCACTATCCTTGATTCACACAAACTATATAATCACTATCTCTTCAATAAAGATTATTATCTAGCTTCTAAATATTTTTTTCCCCATGTAACTCTGCTAAAACAGCACAGTTACAACAATGATTATATATTTAAATAATAATTTTATTAGTAAATAGAGTATGTTTAATTTTTTGTTTTTTTTAAAAGTTAAATATATTACATATGAAGAAAAATATAGTTGGATCAATTTTGACAGAAAATCTGTTGATGGAAAAAAATTGATGGAATATCTTCCTGCCCCAAGGAAATTCTGAAATCTCCGCTTTCCAGCACCCCAGAGGGGATGTTGCAACATCTATGGTTACTCTCTCTTGGGAAGACTATTCCCCAAGAAATCCCCCAATTAATAAATATCTGATGGCGCTCTTATCAGATGTTCATGTTGTATGGGATCAATCATTTTGAATCCTAAATGGAACATTACCTGTACATGCCTGATGACTGCCATGATGTTGTAAAGACCCAACAATTGGGGGAGTACTTTATCAAAATAAGGTACCAAGTTGGTGACTTGGAAACCTGTGAGCGCTGTCACAATTGGATAGACCATCATCATTAATCAAAAGACCTTGGTGTGTACGTTATACCGTCCAAAATTACTGGCAAAATACATGAGTACATAGTATATACAGGTGTATATGTCTACAGACTGGGTGGAATGGGGCAATACCAGTGTGTGCCAGGAGTGCCGCTCAGAGGAATTAAGCTGTGCCGGCTCCTTGTAGTAGTACTTGCCAGATGGATTATTGAATGAACCATGCTGTTGAGATTATTGGTGGCCCCCAGTCCCTAGGCATGCTGTGAGGACACCTGAGAAGATTAGGTGATTCATCTGATCCTGGGAAAGGGCAGACAAAGCTTAGTGTCTTGTTTAACTTCTTGAAGGTAAAGTTTTTAAATTGATTTATGTGATACTATTGAGGGGTAATTTCACTCAATGATAGCACAAACTATCATCAAGTGATTTGGCTTTATTATATACTATCATCCTTGTAGGGCATGAATAGTTCAAAAAATTGGACAGAGAACCCCAAACACTTGGTGTTGTCTGGAATTCCCTTTTGGGAGTGGGATGGGGATGGTTTGGCAAGCAATGAATTGTTAATCTTGGCATTGCATGGCTTTGGAGCTTCTTCAGGCACTTTCATGCATTCATATTCAACTTCTGTAGTTGATACATTAATTGTCATGCTGGGAAGCTTGTAAACCCCCTCCAAATTTGGTAGGTTCCAAGTTTGAGCAGCAATTCCCCCTATTTTTGGGTTTGGGGAAATTGCCTTTCAGGGATTCCCAATTGGGCAATTTCCCCATCCGGCAGCTGGCTGGCGGGAGCAGGTGTGCAGTCTGCGGGCGCCTGTCGGTCAGCCACGGGGTCCACAGCCAGGGTATAAGCCCCGTTTTTGCAAAAATTTAATTTTTTAAATTTTGTTTCTTTTGCCGGGGTTTTTGCAGCAGTTTCCCCAATCAGGGGGAACTGCTGTGTTGTAACTGTGCTGTTTTAGCAGAGTTACAAGGGGAAAAATATTTAGAAGATAGATAATAATCTTTACTGTGAGATAGTGATTATATAGCTATTGTGAATCAATGGATAGCAGTAACATGATTAGTGATCACATGGCTGGATGGAAGAGGGGGTGGCTTGATCCTGCTAATGAGTCAAGCACCAAATCAAGGTATCCACCGTGAAGGATCATCATCTGTTCATGTCAATGGATTTGGTAATCTGAGTTGACTTCCTAGTCTGGCTTCAAGTGACCGGGTAATCGGATTGCGGGTCACAAACCCGCTTGGTTGGAACCTTGCTGGCGGGTTGAGCCTGCGGTTTTGACAGCTGCAATTTTTTATCTTGCTCTTGGAGCCCAATTGTGCCCAAAAGGTTATCTTGACAAAGGGTGTTGTCAGGAATATTCCTGACAGATGTACATGAACACTATGTGGCTTCTCATGATACTATATAACCCTCTATCTTCATATCAAATAAATTATCATTCTCTTCTGAATTCACCCCTTTATCTTGTTCTATATACTTCCCAGTTGTATAAACTCAACAGATTCAATATTCCCCCACTTGAAAGTCCAAGGAATCCCCCAGTCTCCTCCAAAATGGTCCCTGAAACTTGCAAGTTGGGGTGTGGACCAATTTATGCTGCTGACTCCTTGACAGTGAATCAATTGGAAAGGTTTGCTCTCTACCTCTTGATAGTAATATGTTGCACTCTGTCATACTCCATCTTCAAAGGCTTCCGTTTAAGAGTAACCATGTATTGCCTCCTCCTCACTGGCAATACCATCCTAATTTGGGTGTATATTCCCCATTTGATGATTATGATGGGCTATCACTCTACTTTTCCTTGACAATATGTACCAGAACCCTTTTCTAGCTACAGGCAAAGAAGTGCCTAAGTTCTAGCGCTCAATAAAATGGTAAGGTGTGGTAAAAAGGGTCTACATTCTACTGCCAGGTACCATCCCAATCCTCTATCTTCCCACAGAAGAATTGGTATTTAAGGAAGAAGAGCTCGCCCTCTTCGATACAAAGGCTTGGCCTTTGTAAAGCTTATGGATCTTATTGTTCACTAAAAAAGGGTACTTAGACTTCTACCTTTGGGCCAATGGTTTGCATCCTTGGAGCAACCAAGTTACTGAGTGGGGACTGCTGGGGGAGGGTTTAGTCTAAATTGGCTGACTGAGTTGAGATTCCATACAAGTAAGGTTTATGGCTTGGCCCTCATGTCTATTTTTTGTTGGGTTGAAAGGATGAGGAGTTAGATATTAAAGGTTGGGGATCTTAAACGGGCGCCTTGCTGATTAGATCCAATTTGTGGGCTGTCTATTTGAAGTTGGGCGGAGATTGGCAGCAGCCAGGAGTTAGCGGTGGCCAAGTTGACACAGTATAAAAGGTTCCTACGCCCTTTCGTTTGAAAAGGGTTGCTTAAAAGTTATTTTAATCTTGGAATTTATCTTATAGTTAAACTTGAAATTTATAAGGCAGTTAAAGGCATAAGTCAAGTAAGCTTTGAGAAGTGCAACTTTGCCGACAACTGGATTTAACTTTTGTCTAGGAATTCCAATTACTGTATCCCACTCTGCCCACAACATAATTCTCAAGGCCAAGTTGTGTAAACTGGTTAGAATTGTTCATTTTTTCAAGCAGAGTGAACTCTTAGTCAAAGCAAACACTCATAAGCCATAAGTAGCGAAACCACGTGTCAATTAAAATAGGACTGTACATTTTAATGGCAACATCAAGAGGAAAGCGTCATCATCTCGTTGAACCAAGGAGTATCCATAAGTTGAGCAATGGTGAGGCGGGTTTCAGGGCAAGGATCAAGCATTTTTACAACAATTTCTCTGGGAATGAAATCAAGCCCCCAAGGGTGAAATTGAGATATGAATTTTGTAGGACTTCTGAGGAATTCCTGATAAGTTGGCTGGTCGCGATGGGGAAGCGGCCAAGGCAGTTTGCGTAGTAGCATCGCTAAGTAGAGTATACCCAATGACCACATATCTGATCGGATAGCGTCGTATGTGCCTCCCAAGAGCAGTTCGGGTGCAATGTATCGATCTGTACCGACAACATCAGAGCAAAGCGCAGCCCTAGGTGGCTCGAAAAGCATGGCGTTGCCAAAATCTACCAGTTTGAGATTGTTGGAACGTGACAGACAAAGGTTTTCGAGTTTTAGATCACGATGTACGATGCCGTTTTCGTGTAGATAGTGTACAGCGGCGATGAGCTGACGAAAGTGATGATTGAGCCGCAGGGCTGGCGCCTTTCCCGAGTTAACAAGCTGCACGAAATTCATAGGGTAATGTTCCATCACTAGCGCCAAGTGCCCATTATGAAACCCTACGTCGTAGGTCACGCCACAGTGGGTGTGATGCAGTACAGAGCTGATAACAGCTTCGCGCATGAATTTGCGATATAAACGCATATTATATTCGCTTTTTCCGTCTTTCACTTCACTGGTGAAAAATCTTCACTGCGTAGCATTTATCCTCTAGCCCCCTGAAAGAAAATACTTGGCCGTTGGCTCCTTCTCCGATCTTGACTCGTTCCTGCTCCTCGAAGGCGTCCGAGTAGTCACTTGGTATAATCGACAGCGCCCGACGAAACGCATCAAAACTAGAGTTCAAGTCGATAACATAGGTGCCGTCTGGCCTCTCCGAGTTCCGCATCACCTTGCGTACAAAGTCTCGCACTCTGTGCTTCATTTGCTTTTCTTTGCAAGCTGGCTGGATCTGGAGTAAGATACACTCCTCTTCATCGGGCTCCTCCTGAGGCGACAAAGACGGGGTTGCCCGAAGCGATAACAGTAGTGAATCAGCCAAGCTTCCACGGCGGCCTCGCATGTTTACTTCACCCACTGAGCCTCGACGACATGTACTTGCTTGAACGCCGTCGACTTTGGGCTTTTCATTGATCCTTGTCAACCTATTATCCACCGAGAAGCGCCTGCGGCTCATGCCATTTGTTTTGTCGTCCTTGTTCATTCCGTGTAAGAAGTCTCCCAAGGGTTTCCACTGGACACCTAGCGGTCGCGAGACAGGGTGTAGATTTGCTTCATGAGAGGGCAAAAATGAAGAATTTGACATTTCTTGCTGGTTCGCATTTTCTCGGCTAATATGGCCTCTATATGAAGATGGCTGAGGCTTGGCTGAGCTAACTTTACATCCCCCACGTTTATTATCCAGCAACTTGCAATTTCGATCACCTGCAGCGGCATGAATATAAATTAACTATTTGAAACTTGGCTTTTAAACTCATACCTTGTCTTTTAGGCTTGACCAACCCACTCGTCAGGTTTAATAAGACACCTACACTCAGAACCACTCTTCAAACAGAAATGACGTCATATTCATTCAAGCCATCTTAATGTTCCCCATTCTGGCCTAATTAATAGCCAAAGCCTGCAACAGCTATAGTTGATTGGATGCTAGGGTCAAATAAAGCTATCCGAGATAATTCCAACTGAGCAATGTTTACATTGTTTCACATTGAACTGCAATTCCGGATACTCGTCAGTGCCACTACATCACACATGCCACTTTGACAACAAGGCTGTTATAAGGAATGTCATTTAGGAAATAGGTTAGAAGCAACTTAATATCGAAACCAACAAATCAATTCATAAGGAGTGTAACTTACAAGCTCTTTATCTCGATCCAAATCAGTCATTTTCGATTCTACCAAAACAAAGCTTATGTCGAGGCATCCAGCATCCCTATGCAGCTTCTCTCCTAGTTAGGCTGCATGGTTTCAATCACGCCACCAACTGCTTGGTGTTCTAGCCAACGGCAAACACCAGCCACGCGCTAGCAGGCTAATTCCTGCTTGAGCTTCTGGAATTACCCCATCGATTTAAAAAACTGAGTTTGCCTTAAGATTTGCAAAGACATTGATAAATTTAGGAGTCCAATACACTTTGAAACGTAGAGCCATTCAATACCAAAAGACCCCCACCTTCAAAGTCACACTTATGTAAATGTACGCTGAATACCATATCTGGCGACATATATTGAATCAATGGGTTCAGTATCCACTTCACAGTGATTTATATTTTAGCTGCAATATATAGATCCTAGGCTAAATCATATTTTTTCGACAGATGTCATAATAGATCAAGTCACCGCCATTACTTCCGCTTTTAAACCCTTTGTTCCACTCATTTAGATTGGGTTTTTGATTCCATCTGAATTCGTTTAAACTCCAATTAAAGTACATGGTTTAAACCAAACCGATGGGGAACTAAACCTGCTCTCAATATCCTCCCTGGCTCATAAACTACCACTCCAAAATGAAGTATGTGATCAGATAGGCTTCTTGAAAAAAATATTTCCAATAAACTCTAAATAAAAAGCCTTTTTTAACAAATCAATCGCCTACAGCCTCACCAGTTGTCATGAAGCAAACAGGAATCCTTCCCAATCCAAGCCAATCACCTGCTTGAAAAGCCAGCCAATCAAACCCTGCAAGAATATTTAGACCCAATTAGGGCTCCAGGATTCTAGGAACATCCAGCGCTAAGCTGAATGGTACAGTTAATATGGAAGCCCTAAGATGCATAATGGGGTTTGAGCGGTGAACTCTGAAACATGGAAATGCAAGGTGGACTCCAAGAGAAAGTAAATTACTTTGAGAGTAAAAACATAGCATGGTTTCACCCACAAAGCTGATATCATAATACTGCAGTACCTTGGATAAAAAACCACCTTTAGAGTTTAAAGATGAACCTCTGAGACAGAATTTACCATGAATAAACTGAAACAGCAACTTAAAATCACCAACACTAAATTAAAAATTAAAATTAAACCCTCATGAAGTACCCTGATACTGCAAATTATAAAATAATCAACCAATGATAAACAAAAAATATAGAGTAGTTTTCACAGCTATGGCGCTAAGCAAAAATAACTCAGATTTAAATGAAATGGACTCAGATTTAAGCAAACTCCAAGTCGGGTGAGTTTCAGGTAGCAATTAATTTAAGTATTTTCGGTGAACTAAGCAAAATGCAGTAAAAGAAACATAATATCACTAACACAAAATATGAAATTATATCAAACATCAAACGACATGGTCCAAACTACAAAAAAAATGACTTGATACAACGAGTGAAATAGATTGGGGTTATTCTGGAATATATTATAATTCTATCTGGATTCAGATGAGGCATCAACAGAAGGACTAAAATCAAACAAAATTTGACCAATCTAGAAGCAAGATTCCACAAACACAAAACAAAATAAAGTCATACAAGATGTATAGTATAAGCAGCCTAAATTGAAAAGTAACAGTTTGACACCTAATCAATATCTATCTAATTTAGGAACAGTGGCATTTTATTCATTTTCATGGCTCCTGATTTGTGTAAAATGGTTTCAAGAACTTTTCAAATATGGACTTGAGATTAAAATAAAAATAAATCATAACATTTTAAACTTCTACTTTTAATGATTTCATCCTATTGTTGCAACTGAGTTTCCAGACTCACCTGCCAACGTATCTTACAATACACAGGGGGTGCTCAATGAGCCGCCCCTTGACGTATCTAACATTATGGGTTAATCTGATGGCAATATTGAATGGCGGGTACTTCATCCTAATTAGGAGTGCTGCCAATTTGACTTGCTGATTCCCGCATGAGTTATTCCTCGGCTTCAAAACTTACAAGTAACTTCCCACTATGCCACCCCCTTGTGGCCTTGTAGCTTTCCCCATATAGTATATTAATCACAATATTCTACAATAAGTGATACCTTATTCTTATTGTTCTGTCCATTCTATTGGACTGTTGTCTTCCAAAATCCAAATACTGAACCCTCATTGGTTCAGTTGCAACAGTGGTAGCAGCGGTAGGTTATTGACCTACCTAAAATAAAATTCCCCCAAGAAAGGACAGAGTACGGGCCATATGGCTACTCCCCAACAAGAGACCTTCCTGCCAATCCCCAAGGGGGATATCCCCAATGGGTACGTCATATATCAAGACTAGTTAGTTCTCACCAGTGTGTACAATTGGCTCTGCCTTGGGCAGCGTGACACCAGCGTCATCCTGCCCCAGTCAGACCTGTCCCAGCGCATGCTCAACCTTCAGCTAGAATCCTTCGCTGGTGGCGTCAAGGGGGCCGACATTGTCAGTTGGCTCCAGTCTACTGTAACCCGCCTTCACATCTGCCAGGTTCCTGAGCCCATGTGGGTTGCCATCGCGTCTGGGCGCCTCGCGGGGCCCGCCGCTGTGTGGTTCATCAACTGGGCCAGCCAGGAACTTGACATTACCTGGGCGGCATTTTGAGACGCCGCCAAGTCCTGTTACAGTGAAAACTTCTCTCCCATTGTTGTGGGAACTCCTCTTCTAGCAATCAAGCAAACTGGTTCCGTCCCTGAGTGTGACAGAAATCACTGGATAATATGAAGCTGTTTCTAAATGATGGGGAATTACCACCCAAATCCACATAGAATTGATGATTAACCACCAACGCGGCTTTAAATATCTTTTTGTGAAATTTCCAATTGAAACTCCAGGATTAAGTAGAACAATCAATCCTAACCAGAGTAAACCAAGATAAATGACCTGGGAAAGCATCAATGCATCTTCAGCGTAGAATTCTGGGCATTGAGAAGTGACACAATTTTCATTTTCCAGAATGGGGGGAGGAGCTACAAAATTGGCTGGCATGAAATTAACATTTTGCGGCGCCAACAACAAAGTTCCAGATGCTGGGCCCCATCTTCCTGAAATGATTCTGTTCAGAATCAGATTGTACAGGATATACCGCAACAACCCAAGCACAGGATGCATTTTTAAAATTTAAAATTAGAACTTGGGATAATTGATTTTTATTGAGTAAATTTAGAAGGACTCAACTCTTAGAGTTGAAACAGGGAAAATTATTCAATATATATCAGAAAAATTGACTAAGCAATACCACCTGAGTCTTGATCTCCTATTCCTTTGGCATCTTCAAGTAAGTATCTAGTCCAGGTTGCAAAGAACCCTTGTGTGACCAGTTTCTGACAACCATGCTGATTAATGAGCTTATATTGGGTGACCCTCATATTACGTCAATTTATCAACGTCAGTTTACAAGGGGGAGCTGGTTTCAGCTGGCATACTGGAGCAGCTGTGACCCATTTTCAATCAACTGTTTGGTTTAAATCTGTTAACTTGGTCAATTTTGATACAGGTTTCCTGGCCTTCCGTGCCTTCTTACTTGGACAGACAATACCCGGCATTATGGAACTTACCGTGACATTACCCTCTGCTTTAGCCCTGGGCACAATACCACCATCTGGGAGATGGGATAAAGAGAAATTCTTATGGGCAGGTGGGAGTTTCATTGCGGCAAGGGTAAGTTCAGGGTGTCCAATAGCAGTGGGATTGCGCTTGTAGAACTTGTGGATCAGATCAGAGGAATTTGAACAATTGTAGTGGGGAACCCAGGAGTTTTCAGAATCAGGATAACCTTTCCAAGATACCAAATATTCCAAACAGCAACAATTCTTGCGGGAAGCTAGAATACAATTTAACTTGTACTCAGGTTCTCCTTCCACAAGAATGGGTTGGGAAGAGGGGGTCTCTGTTCCTTTGAAGGGAGTAAGGAGACATTCATGGAAGGTGTGGAAAATCTTGAAAGCAGGAGGTAAATCCAGCCAATAGGCGGAGGGACCAATCTGATGTTCTACCTTGAAGGGACCAACTTGCTTGGGACCCAATTTACGACATGGAACTTTAAGTTTCATATTGCAAGCATTGACCATGACTAGATCACCTGGCCTGTAAGTTGGACCTTCCTGGCGCTTGCAATCTGTGTATTCCTTGTAAGTTGTCACGGCGGCGGCAAGAGTAACTTGGAGCTCCTGATGGACCTGCTTCAATTCAGCGGCTTGATCAGTTGCAGCTTCCACGTTGCTAACCAAACAAGGACCCATGTTGGAAGAAGGATTGTAACCCACATTGGCATAAAATGGCAATACTTGAGTTGACGTGTGCGGGGCGTTATTATATGTGAACTCTGCCATGGGTAGATTATCACACCAGTCATCTTGTTGCGCATTGGTGTAGCAACGTAGGTAGACCTCCAAACTTTGGTTTACCCTCTCCGTTTGTCCATTGGACTGGGGGTGGAAAGCAGTAGAGCGGCACAATTTGATACCAAGGATTCCAGTAAAAGCTTCCCAGAACTGAGCAATAAATTGAGGACCACAGTCACTTACAATCTCCATTGGGATGCCATGTAGAGAGAAGATTCTGTTCACAAATAACCTAGCGGTTTCCACTGAAGTAATTGTGGTTGAGCAAGGTACAAAGTGTGCCATCTTTGTGAAACAATCAACTACTACCATGATTGCGTTAAACCCATTGGAATTGGGAAGCTTGCCAATGAAATCCACCAACACAGACGTCCAAGGGCCCGCAGCAGGCTGAAGTGGAACCAGTAAACCAGTAGTCTTATTCCAACTGGCCTTGGATCAAACACATATCAGGCAATCTCAAACAAAAGCGGCTACCTGCACAGTCAAACCTTTCCAGGAAAACTGGCGGCAGATAAGTTCCACTGTTTTGTTTTTCCCTGGATGACCAGCTGTTGGACAGGTATGATTAGCCTCCATGATTTCATCCCAAATAGTGCCTTCAGGGACCCACAAGCAACCTTGATGATATAGGACTGGACCAATCTTATGATAACCCTGAGGCTGACCTACTGGGTGTGCACATGCTAGCTCCAATAACCTATCATAACCTTTGGACAAAGGTTGCAGAAACTTAACCTTGGAATACAAGTCCAGGTCTGCGCCCTCAGCTAAGGACATGGTGGCCAACGTAGCCGGTGGAGGTAATACAAAAGGCACCACAGCTTTGTCTGGAATCATAGTATGTGTGTTAAACTTGGCGTCCATACTAGCATCTGGGAGATGTGAGGGATTCCTGCTTAGAGCATTGGCCAAGTGATTGTCAGATCCCTTAATAAACTTGTAGCGGAACTTGTATCTTGTCAGATCACCATGCCATCTGGATTGGCAACCCAACAAAACCCTGGGTTGTCGATAATATAGAAGAGCTTTGTGGTCAGTTCTTACTACAAATGGATGGCGTGCCAACATGAGATGGTGGTGCCAATGCTTTAACAATTCCACTACAGCCAACAATTCCTTGTTGTAAATCATGTAGTTGCGTTCTTGAGCCTCCATCTTCCGGGAGAAATACCCTACAGGTCTCTCAATCCTGTCACTAGCTGTTTGCAACAGCACACCAGCCACAGCGTATTTAGATGCATTGGTGGAAACAACAAAAGGAAGCTCAGGATCCACATGTCTTAACACTGGGGAGGACAACAAAAGAGCCTTGACTGCTGAGAAGGCACTTGCACACTCAGGCGTCCAGACTAAAGTTGTCTTTCCACTAGCCAAATATAAAGGGGCGGCCACCTCAGACAAGTGGGGGGTGAATTTCTTCAAGAACGTACATGTACCCAGGAAACTACAAAGTTGGGATACTGTCACAGGCGTAGCATACTCTCAAACCGCAGCTTCCTTGTCAGGGGCAATGGTGTGGCCATCCTCAAAGATAATATTACCCAGAAAGGTAACCTTACGTTTAAAGAATTCACACTTACTCCTTTTGATGATCAAGTTTGCTTGGAGAATGCGCTCTACAACTGCCAACAAGTGGGCCTTATGGGACTCCTCATCCGGAGAAAACACCAAGATGTCATCCATATATGCAATGGCACAAACACCTAGGAGATCTCCCAGGACTGAATCAATCAACCGCTGAAAGCAAGCCGGGGCATTCTTCAATCCAAAAGGCATTACGCGGAACTGGAAGATACCCTTCTTGGTTCTGAATGCTGTTAACCATTCCATTCCTTCTGCAATCCTGATTTGATTGAAAGCATTCAACAGATCAAGTTTTGAGAATACCTTGGCCTTCTCAACACATCTAGAGATCTGTGCTTTGAGAGGTAAAGGATAAGGATCCGGAATTGTAATGTTATTCAAATTCCCGTAGTCAACACAAGGACAAAGGGACCCATCAGACTTCTGAACAAACAATAACAGAGAGCAGATTGACAAAGCCTTCTTAAAAATGTAGCCTTTTGCCAACATGTCACAAGTCCACTCTTCCAAACATGCATCTTCCTTCAAGGTTAAAGGGTAAATAGGAGACGCAATTCTGATCAGATCAACAGTGACCTTAAAGTCAAAGTCAAACTGAGTGTGCTTGGGAAGGACTTTGCCTCTGGTGGCGTCAAATGCCGCGGACCAGGGTTGCAAACATGCCGGTAAATCCAAACTTACGGGAGGGACAGGGACAGGAAACAATTGTATGGTCTGTGATGATTGCTCCAATTCAGACATATCCAACAGCGGAATACAAATAGTTATACCCAAGGAGTGTTCCACCTGTAGCTCATTTTTCTCCAGTAAGGTTGATACATTATGATCTCTCCACCAACTCACTCCCAAAATGATAGGATACATAAGGGTAGGGCAGACAGAAAACCTTGCGGTAAAAGACTGGCCTGCTACTACAAAAGTAACTGGCTTCTTCAGCTGGAAAGAGGGAAACGTTTGACAATTTCCACCCCTAACAAGCATTCCTGGATGGTACTTGAGTTGTAGCAAGTCAGCAGTCTCCACGCTCATAAAGTTCTCAGAAGCACCTGTATCTAACAAGATGGCTGGCTGATAGATAGTCTGACCATTATCAATACTACCATGAAACAAGAAGTAACCAGAAGTGGGTTTATTTGCAGCAAAGGTAGCATTCTTGGCAGGGTCTTGTTTTTCATTGGCAGTACGGACGGCAGCTAAGGAAGCAGGATGCTCCTGGAAGTAACGCTCAATCATTTCTTGGACGGCAGCTGGAAGAACGGGGTTATCACAATCAATGGGAACAAGGGGCAACTCTTTGGACGTAATAACAGAAGATTTTGCAGGTACAACGTGCTGAAGCATTGCCAAGGAACTATCAGGAACAGACACTACGGGGGCCTCCTTTACATCACCGGGTCTGTTCACCACCGCCAATTGTAGTTGAGACAAGCTAGGGGGAGAACAATCTTGGCTTTGGTTGGAAGAAACTACCAAGGAGCAAGGACCAGAAAACCAAGAGCGCGCAGCAGGTTTATCCTCAATTACCAACGTACCTTGTTTGGAAGTAGACAGATTTGAGACCAGAGAAAGAATTTGGCTTACCAGGGCCTCAGTTGTGGTTAACAGGGAATCCCAAACCGCCAAATCCTGGGCAGTCTGGTCAACTGCTAACCACAACGCTGAGAGTTTGTTCACCTTGGGAACATCAATTGTACGGCAATAGGTAAGAAACTGAGGAAGGAATACCAAAAGCGGAGTTGTACCCTGACGGAAGGCGTACAGCTTACAATATACTTTGAGCTCCTCAATAGATACACACAATTTTTTTAACAAAGGGTATAGAGATGCACTCTCAGTTAAAACACGTGGATTGCGCTCCACCGCGGACAACAACCATTCTCGAGCATCTTTGGAAACCTTTGTCATCACATGGTAAACTTGGGATTTGTGACTAAGGCTAGAGCCAGAATAAAATGATAATGCTGACAAAACTTCACGCAAAATTTCATCAGTGGGTGGGGCAGGAAAATAATCCGGGCGCCAAAATGACATGACACAACAGAAATAGGAAACAGAGGATCCAGTCTCTACAACTGCAACCGGAGATGGAAACCAAAAATTAAAGAAAAGTCCAAACTGAAAACTCAGAAATGAACTGATGCAAATAAACATGGTAAACGCAGATATCTTGACGGAGCAGGAGAAAAGAAACACAAATTCATGATGAACTGCTTCCAAAAACTCAGACGTAGAAGAGTTGAGTAATGTGACGGAAATCACTGGATAATATGAAGCTGTTTCTAAATGATGGGGAATTACCACCCAAATCCACATAGAATTGATGATTAACCACCAACGCGGCTTTAAATATCTTTTTGTGAAATTTCCAATTGAAACTCCAGGATTAAGTAGAACAATCAATCCTAACCAGAGTAAACCAAGATAAATGACCTGGGAAAGCATCAATGCATCTTCAGCGTAGAATTCTGGGCATTGAGAAGTGACACAATTTTCATTTTCCAGAATGGGGGGAGGAGCTACAAAATTGGCTGGCATGAAATTAACATTTTGCGGCGCCAACAACAAAGTTCCAGATGCTGGGCCCCATCTTCCTGAAATGATTCTGTTCAGAATCAGATTGTACGGGATATACCGCAACAACCCAAGCACAGGATGCATTTTTAAAATTTAAAATTAGAACTTGGGATAATTGATTTTTATTGAGTAAATTTAGAAGGACTCAACTCTTAGAGTTGAAACAGGGAAAATTATTCAATATATATCAGAAAAATTGACTAAGCAATACCACCTGAGTCTTGATCTCCTATTCCTTTGGCATCTTCAAGTAAGTATCTAGTCCAGGTTGCAAAGAACCCTTGTGTGACCAGTTTCTGACAACCATGCTGATTAATGAGCTTATATTGGGTGACCCTCATATTACGTCAATTTATCAACGTCAGTTTACAAGGGGGAGCTGGTTTCAGCTGGCATACTGGAGCAGCTGTGACCCATTTTTGATTGACTGTTTGGTTTAAATCCGTTAACTTGGTCAATTTTGATACAGGTTTCCCGGCCTTCCGTGCCTTCTTACTTGGACGGACAATACCCGGCATTATGGAACTTACCGTGACACTGAGTACCTTGCCGCCTGGCAACAAGCCCTTGCTGCCGCCCCAGAAGCTGTAACCAACGGAACCACAATGCTACTCACTCTGATTGCCAATGGGTTAAAACCCCATATCTGCAAGTGGGTCCCCGTAGGTTGCTGTACCTCCATTGATGACTGCTATAAAGCCATTGTGGAGGCTAACAACCAGGCCTCAATGGGCTTCTGCTGTACCAGCAACGCTCCACCCCAACCACATACAACATCAGGCAATGGCCATAGTCAAGTAGGCCGTTGTCAACCACATCATCAGGATAATGGGGCCAAATGCCCCCGCAAGGGGGGAGCTCCAGCTAGCAAAGATTGAGGACCCAGGAAAAGCCTGGGGGGTTGTAATGACAAGAGGCCTTACAACCCCACCTGACCCATCCTCTCAATCCCTGCTTGCAAAAAATCCCTGTGACTACAACATTCATAAAGTTGAAACCCTAGACATCTTTCAAGTCCACAGTGACAACCCCGTATTACAAGCAAGCCACTCCTCAAATAAAGTAACACACTTGTCCTATCCCTTCTGCTTCCGTGGGAACACCCACAAATTACTGGTAGATACTGGGGCCGACCACACTATGGTGGACCAGGCGTTTGCTGACTCTCAACAATTAGACCAAGTGCCCAGCAGATTCAAAGCCGTACAAGTAGCTGACTCCTGCAGAGTGTCCATCACCCATGAGACAGTACCCTTCTCTGTGAGAATGGGGAACGTCCAGGTTAAGCTCTCTGGACCAATCATGGCAGGGCTCAGCCACAACATAATTTCTGGCCTTGACTGGCTTCATCACAACTATCCCTACATTGACTGGGATACATATGTCATCACCCTTAACAGAAATGGGGTGGGATTCCAGATTTACCCTGTGAAAATAAGCAAGTTACTCCATGATACTGTTTTTGTCAGGATAACAGAAACAGGCTCATATGATTTCAAGGGGGGTGTGGGGTTTCTGGTCACCAGTCCCCATAGTGTGTCCTGGGTTGTAGCCAGGGACCGGCTTGGAGGAGTTGTCATTCTCCAACAGGGGTGAAGGGTTGGTGAGAAGCTTATACTTGGCTTGCATAAGGGCAAACTCCTCAAGTACCTTTCCAATCACCAAGCGAGCGTCTCCCCTGTATACCTGAGCTTCAGCAGGCGCCAGCCCGCCTGTAGGCCAATACCAATCCTGGAGTAGCCTTGCAAACTCTTCTCCAATGAACTCTCTTCCTCTATTTGACATTTCCAAATGCCTGGTTGCCTTCTCCCACTCCTCCTGGGCAGATTTACTAGAGCCAAACTTCCTGCACCCTAGGCGGTATGATTCCTCATCCCCTGGGCTAGGGTAAAAAATATGGGGCAATTGACTCATGAGACTTATATACTCTTTTTACACGGGAAAATCAGATAGGGGTCATAATAGGTGTTTTATTCTCTGTCAGAAGGAAGATCCCCTTAGAAACCTTCTGAGATATCACCTTTGGGTAGGAAATAAGAAAGGGTTTGTGCCAAAATTTGGAGTCCTTTAACAATATCTTGGACTCCTTGTACTTGGTCTTTGACTCCTGCTCCTTGTTCTTGGGCTCCCTTGCTTTGGTCTTGGGCTCCAGCACCTTGGTTGTGGGCTCTGTTGTCTTAATCTTAAGCTCCTGTGGTCTGACTTGGCTCTGGATTCCTATCCTTGGTCTCCTGCTCCTTCTGTAGCTTTGGTGGCCTTTGTAACCCACTTGATCCAGTCCCTGAAGAGTCTCAGATAGCTCTCCCTTTTATAGCTCCTTGTTTCAGACCAAAATCCTCTCTTAGAACTCTGGTTCTTCAAAGCTTAAACTATCCTGTTTTTCTCCTTCTATAATATATATAACTTTCAAACTTACTTTAGCCAATGAAAGCCCTGAATTTTCCGCTTCTGCTCCCCATTTTTTAGGCTTTAACTCTCAAGTTAAAGCCCTTAAAAACCTGATCAAGTAAGGTCCGGGTTGCAGCCAATCAAATGCCTTGCTTCAACAGTTTTACCAAAACAGTTCATCCGGATGACCCATTCCTGACTCTGGTTCAAACTCCAAGCTGCCCTGCTCCGGGTAAACCACTGCTCTGCATTTCAAACGGTTTCACCGTAATTCCCGTCACGTTTCCCCAGCAAATCTCGAGTGCTTCCACATATGTTTTACTTAGGCGATTTTTGATCCTTCAATTTTTCAACGTTTCTTTGCATTTCTCCGTGTTTCCGTCAACGTTTTGCATCTTTGAACCTGCCTGCTGCTTGTCCTTTTGCTCCCCTAGTTGTTCTTGGTGAAATTTGCTCTTTTGCTTTCACAGTTTCTCTGTTCTTCTTCCAGCTTCTTTCTGGTCCTTTTTCTCTCTCATCTTTTTCCTAAAAATAACTTATAGTTCTAACAAACTGTAGGTTATTTTTTCTCCTCTTTCTTTTTCTTTATTATATTTTTTAATCCTTTTTTAATCATAATCAGGCAGTATTCAATCATTCTTTTACTGCTTCTTTATATCCAAATTTCTTCTCAAAAGTCACTAAACTAGCTCTTCCAGCCTCTGTATTCAGTCCAGCTAGGTCATCCTCTCAACTCTTCAGTTCTTCAGCACCAACTTCTGGTCCTTTGGCCATCCTACCCCATGATCTGCTAGTTCTTCATCCTGTCTTCTTGTCCTTTTGCTTATCCTTAACCAGTTCCACACTAGGAACTTCATTTGTTTCCTTAACACACTGAACCATATTGGTCCATTCCATTCAATATGAATTAAAAGTTCATCAACTAGCCTTCACTGTGGCCAAACAGTCCCTCTTGCTAGTTTTCTCTGCTAATTTTGTGAACCACCTCGGTTCTTTATCTCAGCCCCTATTACCAGAACTTGTAGACCCAGGCATGAGTCTACATTGAACTGGCGTTTGACTGGGCCCTCACAAGTGGCAATCCACTTAGGCCATTCAACCATAAATATATGTTTATAGTTGTCTTTACTCACCCAGGTGATGAAGTCTGGGCTTTCAGTTGCAGAGTAATCAGCTCTACTTCCCAGAGGCCTGATCACACCAAGTTCTGCAGCCTGCTTCCCCAAGCAAGCCACCCTGGTGACACCTCTGAGCATGCCTATACCCTCCAATGCTCACTTTGGGTTTCCCCAAAGCTCCCATGGGGGCATAAACAAGGACACCCTGTCAGTCCGTTAGGCAGGGTGCTTGCTCACAGACCTCCTGCAAGCGTATTAGGGTATGTTGAGCCCTCAGAGCTCTTCCCCTCCCTGGCAGCCCGCATTACCCGCCAGGGGTCCAACCTTACTTTCCCCCCAGACAGACAAAGTTCCCTGCTTGCTATTTCAGTCTCCACCCTGCTAGGTGAAGTACTATAGCCCAAAACAGCCAACATCTTCTGCTGGGTGAAGGCAACAACTGCCTCTGGTAGTCCTTTGTTACCTACCAGCCAGGCCTTACTTACCCTAGTAGACCAAGTTACCTACTAGGATTACCTCACTTACTCCTAGAAGCTCTATGTTACCTACTAGTTTACAACGTTGCTACCTGACCACACATTGTCATTCTTTAGCATATTGTCTTTATTTGAAGCCAAATTCACCCTTGCCTGCAAACCGCACACATGTGGATCACCACAGGGGGGAAACTAGACTTCAGCCAATGCTCAGTCAAAGTTATCCGTGCTGAACCACCAGCAGTCCCTCCCTTGACATCTTCACCATCACCAGCACTTGTGGCACTCCTTGAGGAGTACAAGGATGTATTCAGTGAGACACTTGAACAACTACCTCCTCCCCAGGAGATCCAGCACGCTGTACAACTTCAAGGATCTTTACCCAAAGCACGGCTATTATACTGTCTCACACCAAAGGAAGATGAAACCCTCCGCCAGCACCCTGTGGACGGCTCAATGAGGGCTTCATTTGCCCCTTGCTCTCTCCATACAGGGCAGCAGTCTTCTTTGTAGCCAAGAAGGACAGGTCCCTCCTCCTGGTCACAGACTACTGCGCCCTAAATGAGGTGATGGTTAAGAACAAGTACCCCCTGCTGCTTATTGACAACCTGTTTAATACACTTGCAGGTGCAAAGGTCTTTAGCAAGATTGATATCACTGCAGGGTACAACCAGGTCCGCATTGCACCAGGGGATGAGGCAAAAACTGCCTTCTGCACACGCTACGGGTTGTTTGAGTGTCATGTCATGAACTTTGGAATGACCAACACTCCCTCCACCTTTGCCATGTTGATGAACAAAGCATTTGAGGAAGTGATTGGGAAATGTGTGGTTGTGTACCTTGACGACATTATTGTCTTCAGTCAAGATCAAACCACACACCTCCAACACCTCTGTGCTGTCCTCAACACCCTTCAGAAAAACCTGCTAAAAGCTAAACCCTCCAAATGCAAGTTCCTAAAGTCAGAGCTATTATTCCTCAGGCACACCATCTCTGCTCAAGGGATAAAGCCCAACCCTGCCAAGATCAAGGCAATCACCAGCATGCCACCTCCCACCAATGTGGGCCAGGTGTGTACCTTCTTGGGCATGGTTGCCTATGTGCGCAAGTTTATCCCCAATTGCTGAAAGCTAATTGCACCTCTCACTGAGCTCCTCAATACCAAGCAGTGCTTCCATTGGACCCCCTTCAGATATCAAGCCTTTGAGACGTTGAAGCAAAGGCTCACAACCTCACCAGTCCTGCAGTTCCCCAATCAAAACTGACAGTACAAACTAGAGACCAATGCCTCTGACAGGGCCATAGGGGGCGTGCTAAGGGTAAAAACTGACAATTGCGTCTTTCTCCCCGTGGCCTATGAGACCAGGAAACTTACTGACTCAGAACAACACTACCCCATCCATGATAAAGAATTGGCAGCCATTGTACACTGCATTGAGAAGTGGCACTGTTACCTGGAAGGTGTTACCTTCCCACCCCGCATTCTGACAGACCACAAGTCACTTCAGTACTTCAACACACAGTCTCACCTGACACGCCGCCAAGCAGGATGGGTAGAACGCCTATCCCCTTACCAGTTACACATTGAGTACAAACCTAGGAAGGAACTTGTCACGGCTGACGCTCTTTTGCAAATCTATGTAGCAGCCATCACTAGGAACAATGGTTTAGATCCAGATTGGCCCATGCTCTACCTCCGCCCTGAGGCAACCCACTACAAGGGCCTTAACTCGGTCACCATCTCCAAGTTGAAGGACAACAAAAGTCAGTTCACCACCAATGCTGGTAACGTCTGCCGCCGGGCAGAGACAGGTGAGAAGATGCCTTACATTCCCACCACGCAACAAGGGGACACAATATTGCACTACCACCAAACCCTGGGTCACATCAGAGGGCGTAACCTCTTCAAGATCATGAAACATAAGGTTTGGTGGCCGCGCATGCGTCAAGACATCTTGGACCTCCTAGAAACGTGCATGTTGTGCAAAAAGAACACATCCAAACCTGCACTCCTCAAATCTGTCCTGCCCATCAAGGCCACAGAACCCTTTGAGCAGTGGGCCCTCAATATTGTGGGGCCACTCCCTGAAGACAGACTGGGAAAGAAGTACATTATCACTGCCATTGACCACTTCACTTGTTGGCCAGTGGCCTGGGCAACAACCAATCACACCGCCACCACCATTACCCGCTTTATTGGCAAAGAGATTGTGGCCTGCTTTGTGCAACCAAAACATCTCATCACAGATGGCGGTCCCGGACTAGTTGGGCATGTCATGAAAGCATACTGCGCCAAGAACGCACTCCAACGTATAGTTACAACTCCCTACCATCCTCAAGCCAATGGACGCATGGAACGGTTAAATGGTTCACTGGTTCAACTGATTGCCAAGCTCTCACAAGAGCACCCCAATACCACGTGGACTGAACACCTGCCCACCGCTCTACTCATCCTTTGAGCAAGAATCAACAGGGGCACAGGGTTCAGCCCCAGCACCCTGGCCTTTGGGACACCTGACAGTCTGACAGGGGTTGAACAGGGAAAGCTACAGTCCAAGGTCCCCGACAAGCCTCCCCTAACAACAACCCCATCCCTGGACCAATGGCATGCCAAGGCCCAGGAAATTGAACACAAGCGGGTTGTAGGAGAGACAAAGCACCTCAAAGCTAGGTACGCCGTAGGTGACCCTGTCTACACCCTCAATCCCAATTCCGCCGAGTTAGAACCTAATCATCTAGGGACCTTCAAGATAGCTGCAGTCTATGACAATCACACCTACCAACTTGAAGATGCCCAAGGGAACACCAAGAAGCTTCACCATGATTGCTTGCGCCCCTGCTGCGCCATCCCCACACAAAGGTTGTTTGTGCGGACCTTCCCAGATCTTCTGCAGACTCCAGTCCTGGTGTCTGACAACAAGCAGGGAGCAGGGGGGGTGTTGCAACCAAGTTTCCAGACTCGCCTGCTAACGTATCTTACGATACACAGGGGGCGCTCAATGAGCCTCCCCTTGACATATCTAACATTATGGGTTAATCTGATGGCAATATTGAATGGCGGGTACTTCATCCTAATTAGGAGTGCTGCCAATTTGACTTGCTGATTCCCGCACGAGTGATTCCTTGGCTTTGAACCTTACATGGAACTTCCCACTATGCCACCCCCTTGTGGCCTTGTGGCTTTCCCAATATAGTATATTAATCACAATATTCTACAATAAACAATACCTTATTCTTATTATTCTGTCCTTTCTATTGGACTGTTGTCTTTCCCAATTCCAAATACTGAACCCTCATTGGTTCAGTTGCAACACTATGTTGTAACTGTGCTGTTTTAGCAGAGTTACAAGGGGAAAAGTATTTAGAAACTAGATAATAATCTTTATTGTGAGATAGTGATTATATAGTCAATGTGAATCAAGGATAACAGGAACATGATTGTTGATCACACATTTGGATGGAAGAAGGAGGTGGCTTGATCCTGATAATGAGTCAAGCGCCAAAACAAGGTATCCACCATAAAGGATCATCATCTGTTCATGTTGTTGGTTTGGTAATTTGAGTTGACTTCCTATTCTGGCTTTGAGTGACCAGTTAATTGGATTGCGGGTCACAAATCCACTTGGTTGGAACCTTGCTGGCGGGCCAAGCCTGCGGTTTTGGCACCTAGGATTTTTATACAATTATTTTTACTAGCAACATTTTTGACAGCACCAGCAACCAAGCCAGCATCAGCCAAGCCAGCCTCTATGAATATGAGGCTCAGTATGTGGAGGTCTCTGTTTACACCAAGATCTTTGAAGTGGGTAATAAGAAAGCTGATCTACATCTGACTTCTGACCCATATGGTTTTGACTTGGTTGACAGTTACCAAGAGTGTCAGTATTCACTTTTTATTTAGCTGCTATTATGAGTTATATTTTCAACTTGTTCTACTCTTCACAACCTTGGTCAGCTCTATTTTAGCCCATTTTTATCCTCTAAAACTTTCCATATTTTTGTCCTTCATTTCCTGCCTTCTCAAACCACTCTGTTCACAAATCAGGTTTTCCTAGCCTTATAATAACTTAATTTGGTTAGTTATTAATCTTTGAACTCACCTCACCTTTGCTACCAGATTTGAACCCAGTTAAGATATGCTCAGTTAGTTCTTTGGTTTTTGAATCCCTTACCTTTTGCTTTACGCTCAGTGTCATATGCAAGCTTCAGACCTGCTCTTCCCTCCTCTTTTGCTTTTAATGACAACTATGCACACCACAAACTTCCTCCTTTATGTATATTTAACTTTTTAAAGTTAACCATGGTTTACTTCTGATTTTTGAAGCCTGTTTTTTTTAAAAATTTCTAACCAAACTTGGTTAGACTTCCCAGCTTCTAAATTGCACTTTTAACCAACTTGGTTATTAATTCTGCCCCTCAATCTGCAGCTCACTATCCAAGAAAAATAAAAAGGCTTGGTCTCCAAATCTTAACAATAAGTTAAGATTGTTTGACTTTCACCCCAACATGTACTTATTAGGTTTTGTGGCTTGTGTTTTTCCTTTAAGAATATTATTTTTACCTATAATCTCCTTTTTTTAATTCTAGTTCTATGATCCCTGTTGACTACATCTTTCATCAGTTAGGCAACTTTTATAGTGGAACACATACTTTAATTGTTGATAGCTTTAATCCACCAGCTAGTGCTGACCATTACCCTGACTTAGAAATTGACTTTTTGACCCAATCTTCAGTCATTAAGATTGGCCTTTATTTTATTTTCTTAAGTTTGATCAGCTATCTTAGTCCTTAATTTACTTCCTATAAGCTTTTAAGAGCTTTAGTGCAGTTATTGTTACAAGCATTACCTACCTTTTTATATTTAACAAACATTAATATTCTTGGGTTGAAGGCTTTAGTCTACAATAATTTACCCCAAACCCCCAGACCTTACAAAGAGTCTAGTTCTGCTTGTGCCCCTATTTCTGACCCCATTCAAGGCGCCTACTAACCAGCTAATCATAATAGAACCTTGATGTCACGACCCATACTAGAGTCCTGCTGGACTCCCACAGGGGAGGCAGGCCGGGCCTGAAAGGCCATGTACACAATAGGCGCTATGCGGACCAGGTAGTTCAGAGCAGTGGCTAGGGGGCGCCAACTCCCAGTATGGGGCACAACTTGGTCGGCCAGCCCCAATACTGTTATGTAGACAAACCCCAGTTTGCTGAAGTCTTGGGCAGGAGGCGCGTCAGGGAGAGGAGGAGCAGTTGGTATATCCTTCATTACTGGTGGCAGATCCAGGTGATGGGGATGGAAATACTCCAGGTCAAGGGCACAGGCGGTTTGGCAAGGACAACAGGAGTATGGCCAGGAGGATATGGGTATGCAAGCTTATATTGAGTAGTGGATTTACAAATAGATGCAAAGAGAATAATTAAATTTGAGCAAAAATAGACAATGCCTGCAATAAGATAACAATTTCTAGGCATAAACTCGCTTTATTATGATGTCAACAGTGAGGAGGGCTTCTCCCCCTCACTACTTATACTTACTGATGATTCTATGGCCTTTTGTGCCACCAGAGAACTGATGGCATCATTTGGAGGTGGATTTGCAATTTTACCTGGAATTTGTGTGTTTGGCCAAGAGGTTGAGCTCTCATTGGCTGCTATAACATGAACCCTTTGAATTTTGCAGCATGGCAAGTTGCTACAGTTATTTTTAGCTCTTGCAATGAATCAATTGCCCGATTGCGCAATCAAACGGTTGCGCTCCCAATGTGCCATTTCCTGATAGGTAGGTGGCCCAGATTTGTTAACAGGCTTGATGCTAGGGATTTGAGGATTGTGTGCCTCTCAAATCTCAGGCCATTTGTTAGTTGAGAGGGGGGAATTTTGCCCTGGAAAGTGCTTTGTGGGGGCTTCCAAGCTGCATGTTTAATCACCTCTAAAGAGGCCAGCTTACTGTCCAGGGCACTCTGGGCCCTGAAACTTGGTTTAGAACAACTTTCTGCCAACAACCAACTTACCCCCCCTCTCAGCCAATCAGGCCCAGCGCCTGCAGCCCAGCGTACCAAGCGCTGAATCATTACTGACCAAATTCTTCAGGAAATTGTGGCACTCAACCAGTGTGGCCTGACCTGGGATCAGATTGTCACCCATTTGAAATTCACCTGGGCCACTATCATGTGGGAATTCAACAACCTTATGAACAAGGGAAACCTGATTGGGACAGCCAAGAAGCCCAAGAAAGTCCCCAAGTCCCAAATCACTAAGGTGTACCCAATTATGCTTGATCTCCTGCAGTGGGACCCCAAGCTTCCCCTGACCCAGGTCTGGAAAAAACTTGCACACCATGGCATATGGGTTTCTGAGTGCATGGTGCAGCTCTGGATGTACAGGAAAGTGGCTTCAGTATTGTGTTGACCAATTTCACCAGGGACCAATGGAATGGTAGTGATGATTCCCCATATAATCCTGCCATTGAATCCACATTGTCTGATGCCTGAAAAGTTTGTCCAACGACATCATGCTCATTGTGTATTACAAATTGTCTATCACTTTCAACAATTTTGGCAAGCAAGGAAAAGCCACCACCCAAAAAGGAAGGAAGAAGGTCAAGAGTGACTTTTATTGAAGTGTTTCTGACTGTTTTGGCCAAGGGGTTTGTATATTATTGGACAAACCCTGATTTCACCAATGGTTACAAGTACAGCCATATCTTTGGTGAATTTCTTGGCTCCTGTGATAGCTCAAATTCCACCCACTGGGTTTTCTTGATCCACCAGATGAAGGGTAGTTCTACCACCCTTGAGGCAATCCAGGGGCGCAGGCATCAGGCCTCAGTCTACCCCACCAGCCACACAGAAATCCATCTGGCTGGTGTCATGTTCTTCAACATTGGATACACACTCCAGGAGCGCCGCCCTCAGGATTTTAAGGATCTTTATCTTGGGGTCCTTGACCACAAGTCTCTCTCTGGTTGCCAGATGGTGGGAGACTTTTTTGCCCAAATTGTCTTCCATGTGAAAAAGGGCAACCAATCACGGAAGAAAAAGTGCCTCCCACCCCATGCCACAGCCACTTACCAGCCAATCACAGCAATGATTAATGAGGAGTACAATGAGTTGTATATGGTAGCCATCACAGTCAATCCTCCTGCCTCCACCCCCGCCACCTGCCTACCTGCTAGTCCCACCCACCCAATCCCAGACCCCCCAGGCCAGCACTGGCTCTACGCCTTCCTTCCCACACTATTCTGCCTACTAGGAATCTCTCTTCTCACCCCCAATAAACTCCCTGTCATCAAAATTTTTCTATTTATATTATCTTTATTCTAAATTTCAATTGTTAATTTTCTCTTTGTTTATAGTTGGTTTTATTCTTTATGATCAGCTTATTTCTATAAAATCATATATTTACTATGCCATGTATCTAGATCCAGAAAACAGTTATTTTTAGTACCCAAACAATGCCCCTTGTGAAAATATTAACAACAATTTTGTGATCAGCTAAATTTGAATTAGAAAATTATAGGTTAATTGTGTTTAGATAAAGTTGTTACTGATCCAAATTCAAAACCTTAATGATAAACTTTAAGCCAATCAGGAGCTGAGTGATAAAGTGATTGTTGTGACATAAAGGGTCATTCAATAATTCTTTGATGTATGTGCACTAATTAATATGATTGGCTGGATCTTTTACCATTGTGCGCCATTGCTGCTGTGGCAAGTTGTTGACGGACTAGTGCCCAATCAGCTGCTGGGTTAGCACTAGTCCACCAACAACTTGCCACAGCAGCAATGGTGCACAATGGTAAAACATCCAGGCAATCAGATTAATTAGTGCACATGCATCAAAGAATTATTGAATGACCTTTCATGTCACAATAATCATTTTCTCACTTGGCTCCTGATTGGCTTAAAGTTTATCATTAAGGTTTTGAATTTAGATCAGCAACAACTTTATCTAAACACAATAATCTTATGATTTTCTAATTTAAATTTAGCTGATCACCAAATTGTTGTTAATATTTTCACAAGGGGATGTGTAAAGTGCTAAAAATAATATGGCAATTATGGAAGCAATACCAACACAAAGCAAACAACACATATTGAGATGACTGTAAAACATATACACAGTGGGTAAAAAGATAGGATATTGTAGAGAATGGGAAAATAAACAGGGATAAACAAAGAGGCAATAATATCAGAATGACACGGAGCTCATTAGGGTAGAAGATATAAAAATAAATGCAAAGGGCTGTAAAAAATCATATGAGAGAACCCAAAAAACTAATCAAAGACCTCAACTCTGCAATTGCAGAGATTAAGGAACTTGACTGCAAGGTCAAAGAAAAAGTCAAGTTGGCTGTCCTTACAGGGGACAAAATCAACAAGGTGTCTGCCAGAAAACTTATGGAAAAGATGGCAGACACCCCAGAAAAAAATTATGCATCTTCTTAGCACTTAAAAAACTGTGGTTGAGGGCCTCCAGTTCAACCTCCTTTGCCCACTCTGCGCTGTCTGTCTGGAATGATGACCCTGAGATGTATGCACACCTCAAACCTCCAAAGCGCGCCAGAGCAGAGGATACTTAATTTTCTTCACAACTGCTTGCACCAAGAATTACCAAGCCTGCTGAAGCCGCTGGCAAAAAGGAAACAGAAGAAGGTAATATAAAGATTAATAAATTTATTTAAATTAATAACTTTTATTTTAGAAATAATGGATGGTGTAATACTCCAGGTCCTGGTCCCGTATGTCCCCACCATCTTCTACTCCAACTATGCTAATCATGTGGCTAGGCATCTGGCTCTACCCCCTGTTTTGCAGAAGCTTGAAGATAGGATCTGCGGTACCTTCACAATGTCCAGGGACACGCTGATGGGGATTTAGCATACTGAAGGGGCATCCTTGTGGGCAGTTACTGCCTACAAGGATGCCCAATTGGTCTGCCTGGACCCAATGGCCCTTGGTGGATTTTACTGTGTAAAATTCATTTAGATTTTTTAAGACGTCCTGGAGACGCTCTCATTCAAGAACATACCAGAGATAGGCCAGGTGCATGTGTGCTGTGTTCTGAGGCGTGGCACAGATACACAACAGGAAATCCTAACCTTAGGATTGGATTTGTACTAAGTCTTGGTTAAATGACAGGGAAGGCAGATCTGTTTACCTTGCGGCCCTGGATGAATAATCTCTACTAGGCGTGGCTAGAGAGAGGCGCGGAAATACAGAAGACACAAAGACAAAAATGTGAATATAACTTAATTTATTTTGGTAGAATAGGAAATGGATTATATAGTGGTTAAGAATACCACAAAACACTACCAGGACGGTAGAATCACTTGCCACAGGCATGAGTGGAGCAAGTGAGTAGAGCAGAGTCAGGAAGCCAAACAGTCATATTTCCTGATGCAAAAACCAATTCATTTCAAGAGTCAAAAGTGAAAGTGAGAGATTTGTCTTCAAAATAGTCCACCAAAGGCAAAATCAAAACATGGTGAATGCTGTTATTCACAACATTGCCCCCTCTAGATTGGCCTTAGGGGGGTGATACTTGCAGAGGAACTTGGCGTGTACGCAAGCAAAAGGACAACCACTGGAAAGGAGCTTTATAGTGTACTCAGATCCTTGTTTGAAAGTCACCTCTAAAGGACCAATCCACAGGGAGTCCAGTTTATGCGCGCGCCCACCCACACGGTGTTGGTAGTACAAAACATGGTCACCAACATCAAACTCAGGCAGGGGGGAGCGCCCAGCATTGTCAGGAGAGAGCTCAAGCACCTTAGTCCTATATGCGGAAGTGTAGGCAGTGGCCTGTATATCAGTGATGTGGTTGACTAAGTATTTGATGTGGTTGTCATGGTTCATGGCCTTATCAGAGGAGAGTAGGGGAACCCCCAAGAGCAACGGAGTGGTGGCTTCACACCCATACAATATGGCAAAGGGGGAGTACCCTGTGACCTGATGCTTGCTCAGACAATAGGCAAAGAGAGCAGCTGGTAAGTATAGATCCCAATTGGCAGCGTCAGAGTAGGTGAGTTTTATCATGATAGAAACTAGTGTCAAGTTGGCACGCTCAACTGCCCCATTAGTGGAAGGATTATAGGGGGCAGAGAAAGACTGGTGAGTTCCTAGAGCTTCAACAACAGAGGTTACAAGTTTGGCATTGAAGTTAGTTCTGTTGTCTGATAACAGCACTTGAGGGCAGCCATGGCAAAAGAAAACATCCTGCAGTAGGAAAGCAGCAGTAGTCTTAGCAGTGATGTCTTTAGTAGGGCGAGCTTCTATCCACTTGCTGAAGTGGTCAACGGCAATCAGGATAAAGCGGCATCCGGAGCGTGAACGGGGGAGAGGGCCTACAGCATTAATGCTAACTGTATGAAAAGCGTGTTGAGGGGGAACCAATTTGAATTTTTGAGAGGCAGCTTGGGGCCTCTGGAGTTGGCAGTCATGGCAACTAGCTATGACATCTGGGATCAACAGGCAAAGATTCTCCCAGAAGTAATTCTTCTGAAGCCAGTCAAAGGTCTTGGCAATGCCTCCATGGCCAGTTTCTTTATGAGCTTGCAACACCAAGGAGAGGCAAAGACTGGGGCGCACGTATGGCAGGTATTGACCCTGCACCTTCTTGAAGAGTTGATTATTGCATATGAGGGTGTCTTCAGACAATTTGGCCAGGGCAAGTTGAATCTCTTCTGTCTCACTTTCCCAGGAAGAAGGGTAGCCAATTAGCTTGTACAGGCAGTCTGCCTCAGCAGGATGCAGGGCAAGGATGGGCATTTGGGACAACCCATCAGCATTCTGATGTTGAATCCCGGGGCAATGGAGCACAGTGAAGTCATAACTTTGCAGGCAGAGGGCCCATCTGGCTAAGCGTCCTTCAGGCTCCTTAAGTTGTTGTAACCATTTGAGAGAAGCGTGGTCAGTGACAACAGTGAAATGGGTACCTTAAACGTAGTGGCGGAATTGTTTGACTGCATGCAGCACAGCAAGGCACTCCTTCTCTGTAACACTATAATTCTTTTCATGCTTATTTAGCACACGGGAAGTATAGGCTACAGGGTGGTCCAAACCTTCATTGTTGAGCTGAGCCAAGATAGCCCCAATGGCAAGGTCACTAGCATCAGTGTACAATATGAATTCCTTATCATAATTAGGGTACACTAAAATGGGCGCTTCTTTGAGTTTCTGCTTTAGAGTCTCAAAGGCTTGCTGTTGGCTGGCGGTCCATTTGAAAGGAGCATTACACAACAGTTGGACCAGGGGTTTGCTAGTATCAGCAAAATCAGGAATGAATTTCCTATAGTAGCCCATCATGTCCAGAAAGACTTGTACTTCTTGGAGGTTGGTGGGCGGAAGCATTTTGTTGATGGCTTCAACCTTCTTGGTCATTGGAAGAATCCCTGTTTGGGTTACTTCATGGCCCAGGAATTCAAGGCGCTCTTTGAAGAAAGCACACTTAGAGGGCTTTAACTTGAGGCCAGCTTCTTGGATATTTATGAACACCTCTTTAAGATGGGCTAGGTGATCAGTGAAAGTTGCGCTGAAGACTGTTCTATCATCTAGATAGACTAAGACACACAACAACTTCCAGTCACACAGGATGGAATCCATGGCCCTCTGGAAAGTGGCCAAGGCATTACAGAGCCCTTGTGGCATGCAGGTAGGTTCAAACAATCCTTCTGATGTGATGAGCACAGCCTTCTGACAGTCTTCAGGAGAGAGGTCAACTTGCCAGTAACCAGACGCCAAATCCATGGCAGAGAAAAACTTAGAACCCCCAAGGCGTCAAAGAGCGTCATCAATGCGCGGCAAGGGATAGGAATCTTTCTTGGTTAAAGAATTCAACCTTTGATAGTCCATCACAATCCAATGGCCCCCGTCTTTTTTCTTTAAGATGAGCAGAGGAGAAGCCCAGGAACTTTGAGAGGGAGCTAGCAGTCCAGCATCCAGCAGTTGTTTGAGCTCCTTAGAAACCTGTGCATCTTCCACTCAGCTGCAGCAATATGGCTTGGCAAAAAAGGGGGGAGCATCTCCTGTGTCAATCTGATGAATTACACCTTTAGCCAGCCCATAATCAGTGCTATCTTTAGCAAAGATGTCTGAGAATTGGTCTAGCAAATCAAGCACCTCTTTCTGTTGAACCGGGGACAACTGAGGGAAGTCTTGGGCAGTGAACAGGGATAGGACTTGAGGCTTGTCTTTGGGTAGGTTAAAGTCTTGAAACATTCCAAAAGGATGAAGAGACAAGATGTCAGGGGCATTTAACAACTTTCCGTAACCAACAACCTGTCCTCTGGATACAGTCATAGGAAGCGCTGTAAGGTTGACAACTAGTAATTGAACAGGATCCTTTTGGGAGACGTCTGGAATACCAGGATAAAGGTAAGGCTTGTTACGCCCCAGCAAAGGAGGGGAGTACAGCTCTAAGAAAGTCTGTTCAGGTAGTTCATATGATATCTGGGAGTCTAAGATGGCCTGAGAGCCTGGAGGGATGATGCCAGCAGACGTGGCCATGAGAGGAATTCCCTCAGTTACAGGACAAGCCATGGGAGGACATTTCATGTTGGTGGAATGGGTTTGGTATTTTAGGGTGAAAACCCCAGTGGGGTACTCCAGTGTACATGTATTCAAACGTTTACCAGGAACTTTGATTGGCTCCTCAAAGACCAGAGGGACTTTGTACCCCAGGATAGAAAGATAATCATCCTTTAGGTTGATGATCCCATTATATTCCCAAAGGAACTGGGTACCAATCAAAACTCATAGCTCTCATTTTCTAGAACAACAGCCGGCGCAGCCAACAGGAGTTTACCAAATTGCATTGGCAAGGCGGAGTACGCGCCAATGGCGCGAGTCATGGAGAGACCAGCGGTGCCATAGGATTGATGGTAGTTGAGGTTGGGTGCCAGCTTAAGTTTCTTCACCAGTTTAGAAGAAACAACATTGACAGGGGATCTGGTGTCCAGGACGGCTTTGATTTTTACTTTCTGAATAGATATCTCTACTTGGGTGGTGGTGCGTCTGAAGGGTGGCAGAACAACCAAGATATCCTGCGCCTCAGCTAATTCCTTGTCCCATTTCTCAATCATGCATCTCAGTCCTGGGAACTCCTTATATACGGTTTGGAGAGGGAGTGAGACAGATACATTCTTGAAAACGGCATCTGCAACTTCAGCAGCTTCCTCTGATGATTCCACTAATACAGGGGATTGTTTTGCCTGAGTAAGATAGGGGCAGGAGACAACTGCTTTGGCCTCAGACAAGGGCTTGGTGGTAGTTGTAGTCTTCCCAGATTGCAGCTTGTAGGGAACTGCAATAGTCTCTGGGACGGTAAGAACAGAATACCTGTATGCATCAGGGTCTTCAACATCAGATTCATCCACATCAGAATCATCAGAAATGTCATGGAATAGAAGGAGGATAGGAGGATCTTCATCATCAACAGGCTCAGAGTCAGTAGCAGGCAGAGGTATAGAAGGAGACTGGGAAGAATTGTCAACCAAGAGCGTCTCCGCCTCTAGGTTGACTGTTCTTTTCCTGACTGATCCTTGGGATCAGCTCCCTCAACCCGCGGATTGGTGCAAATGCAAGAGTGATGACCTATCTGACCGCAGTTGTGGCAACCCTGACGTCAAGGAGAATTTTGTGAGTTCATAGTGAGGATACAAGGGCCGCAAGAAGAAGAGCCAGAGTTGGAGGCAGCACAACTCTCCCAAACAACTGCCCCCAAATGGGTAAGATGCATATCTTGTAGCAGTGTCTTTATACTTTTCATGGAGGACAGTATAGCTTTGTGGGCCTTGAAATGAAGATACAGGAGTTGATTCACCTTGAGGGCCTGGGCGCAGGCCATATACGCTTCATGTGCTGTCAATTGTCTGCTTGTTATTAACTGTTGTCCCTCCATGTAAAATCTGTCGGCAAATTCAGCTAATGTCTCTTTGGGCTTGAAGGATATGTGCATGAAGGCATCTTTTTTCACCTCCAGGCTAAGATCTCCACCAAATTGTCAATCAGGAGCTGCTTCATGTCTTCCCAGGTCTCAATGGTGTGTAGCTCTGGCACGACTACTTCTTGACAGGTCGGGTGTAGACAGGTTAGAATGTGTTCCTTCTTAACCTCATCTGATTCTCGCCTCATGGCAGTTTCATAAATAGTTAAGAAAGCTGAAATAGTTGAGGTTTTGGGATCAAAGAATTGCTTAAAAGTAGGCTTGAAGTGTGCCTTGGGAGCTGGACCACCATTGCTGCTATCAAGTACATTTATGCGCGGGGAGAACTCAGCTTCAGATTTGGAGGGGGGTTGTCTGGCCCATAGTTGTTGAACACTCTCTTCAAGAGTCATCAGAGTCTTGGTAGTTCTGGTACTCATAGTGTTGGCTAGAGTGATCTGTTGTTCAGTAACATCTAGGCGTTGTCCTTGGGTAGTGACAACAGTAGAGAGCTCCATCAGCCGCAAAGTAAGGGATGGCCCCACTAACAGACAGGGGGCAAATCTGTTGTTTACCAAATTGATCAGCTCACTAATCTCCTGTACGTCCCTGTACAACTCAGTCTGGTCTCATTTCAAATGGTCCACCTCATTAGCTAGGGCAATCAACTCCCTAGCACAGTGGATTTGAGGAGCCCCTGCCAAACCAGGACAACATCCATTTCCTTGTTAACCCCAAGTGGGCTAGCAGTGGCCGTCACTATTTCACGTAAAGCAGCAACTTCTTGCTGTAGTTAAGCAACCTGAGCAGTCAGCGCCAGAACCTGGGGGTCAGGTTGAGGTATTTCATTAGGATGTCCTTGGCTACAAGTGGAAGCGCGTAACTCTCAAATGGCCTCCCAGATCCTCTGCTCTCTGTCCACCAGATCATCAGCAGGAGGAGAAGGCAGAACATCAGGTTTGGGAGTAGACAGCTCATCCACCTGACTCTAAAGTTTGGCTATAGCAGCAGCAGTGGTAGCTCTCTCTTGATCAAACTCTGCACTGAGTTCATTTAGACCTTGGGCGGCAAGGTCAGCTACCTGTTGCAATTGCTCAAAGGAATAGACACTGAATGCATTGATTTGTTGCACTAGGCATTCAAAGTTGGTGAGATAAGCGTTTAGGGTGGAGTCTACTTGAGTGCGCCAGGGTTGTTCTAACTGGTGAAACTCATGTAGCTGCTCTCTAATGTACTCAGGGATGGACTGGCGCATTTGCTTGATAGAATTGACTAAATGTGTTTGAGAGGTGACCAAATCACGCTGATTGTCAGATACCAGGGAGAACAGGGAATGAATCCATTGTTGGTAGGCGGCAGACTGGTCCCAATGATGGGTAACAGCTGCTTGTAGAGACAAGATCTCTTGAACGTGGAGTCCCAACACCATCTAGTGGTGGGCCAAGGCGGGCTGTACAAAGGATGACAGCAGGTGTTCAGCGGAGCCAGCTGCTGAGAGGAGATGTTGTGGGAACTGAGGGGCCACAATTAACTCATAGTATTTGGAACAGCTAAACTGTAGCTGAAGGCAAGGGATGGCCCTGTCCTGAGCTATCCTAAGGGCTACCGCCATGACTTGGTCTAATTCAGGGGTACCCATGGGGTAAGCAGCTAGGCGGGGACCATTCCCAAGGTTCAGTATAGTAGGGACAATAGGCAGGTTGGCAATGTCTTCCTCAATAGGAGGGCTGGTAATTTCAGGCAAGGTTGACTCCCAAATAGGCAGAGGCAAGGGACCTGAAAATGAAGATGCAAAAGGGATAACCAAGGGGCTTACAGCCCCTGTAGTGAGCACCATTTTTGTTGTGTTCTGAGGCGCGGCACAGATACACAACAGGAAATCCTAACCTTAGGATTGGATTTGTACTAAGTCTTGGTTAAATGACAGGGAAGGCAGATCTGTTTACCTTGCGGCCCTGGATGAATAATCTCTACTAGGCGTGGCTAGAGAGAGGCGCGGAAGTACAGAAGACACAAAGACAAAAATGTGAATATAACTTAATTTTATTGGTAGAATAGGAAATGGATTATATAGTGGTTAGAAATACCACAAAACACTACCAGGACGGTAGGATCACTTGCCACAGGTATGAGTGGAGCGAGTGATTTGTGCAGAGTCAGGAAACCAAACAGTCATATTTCCTGATGCAGAAACCAATTCATTTCAAGAGTTGAAAGCAAAAGCAAGAGATTTGTCTTTGAAATGGCCCACCAAAGGTGAAATCAAAGCATGGTGAATGATGTTGTTCACGACAATGCGGCTGCTTGCTTCTGCTTCACGGTGGAGCACACCCTATCTTACCTTCTGGAGAACTTTGGGCGCACAGTGGGAAAATTGACCGTTGTGTTGGCAACAGCCATCAAGAAAACTAAAATTCTTCTGGTGGACTTTGGGCTGGCCTGGAGTGCCACAAGACAGGACTCCCTTTGCAATGGATCTCACTTTTGCAAAGACAAAGCATGAGAAGAAAATTAGCTAAGTGTTTAACAAACTGTGTGAGTTTACAGAAGCCTTTGCTGGGCAAAGGATTCATCTAATTGTTTACCTGGGGTTCCTTTTCTACTTTGGGATAAGGGCCAATGTTAAGGACCTGGTCAGGGTCCTTCTTGGGACTAACAAGGCCAGGCTCTCTCTGGATGAGAAGAAGGTCCCCCTGGGTTACAGCTTGATTGACCACGTAATCCAGGATGCCTTGGTCCTGGCGGGAATCTACGGGTCTGCAGCCCCGCCAGAGAAGCTGCTACTACACTCCCATCTGACAATCCTGCCTTTTACCAACATACAGTAATTCTTCAATCAAGATTTATCCATTGTTTACAGTGTGGCAGTGGAGGTTGTGAGCCACCTCCATTGCCAGGTGTCTTCATTCTGCAGAAAAAATTATTGCCACACTTAATAAATTCTCTTTTCCAATAAACTTCACAACAATTTAGATATTTTTTATTATATTTTTAAAAAAAATTATATTTTAGTGATCTATTAAAAAAACAAAAAAATTTAAAGCAAATATTTATACAGTAATAATAAAATTATTTATTAAAAAATTAATGTATAACATGATAGCTTACATTTTACTTTTTAAATTATCTTTTTATATTTATGTACCAGTAGTGACATAGACTTATATTTATTATACTTTTTATTAAGATTTTTGAAAAGCCACCATAGAATAAAGAAGAAAAAAATAAATTGCAATACAAAAAGTAAACATCTTCATTAGTGGTGCCGTTCTATGTGATTGCAGGCTTAGAAGCTTTGAAATATAAAATGATAATCCATAAATCCAAAAGAGTAAATTAAAGAATATAAAAAATAGTCATAATTTTTAAGCCTTTAGTTGATTGGCTGTTTGGCAAGGCACACAGGGAGAAAAAAATCAGTGTGGTCATGGAATTTGGCCACTGTCTTGGCTGGAAGGGTGTGGATCCTGACCTGCAGCAAATCAAAGAGGTCCTTGGTCCCAGTTGGGGTCCCTCGCTTGACAACTTGCTTGAGACACCCAAAGACCTCCTCAATGGAATTTAGGAATGGGGAATAGGCAGGGAGGAAGAGAAGGTGCAAATTTGATGTGGCCAATTGTTGGAGGTCAACTGTGATGCTGTTATTAATTGTTGGAAATTCCTCAAGAATATCTGCCACCTTATAGAGACTAACATTATCCAGCACAATAAAATTAGTGAAGCCTGGGCTTGTGCGCCCCAGGTGCTCCTGGACTTATCAGAGAAATGATAGGAAGGTCTGGCTGCTGTGGGATCCTAATATCATATGATAGAGCTCAATCCCCTTTGGACCAAGGAGAGCCACCATTGAATAAGCTGTGGCGCAGAATGCAGCATGCAGAGCTACCCTGTCATTGGTGCCTTTGGGGAAATAGCCATATTCATTCTGAATAGACAAGGTGAATGCTGATTTGTCAATGTAATAGAAGTTGACTGTCCCCTTGGCTTTGAAAGCAGTGTATGCCTCTGCGGATTTTTTACGCGTCTCAAGATTGTTAGGGCTGTTTTGGTTGTAGGGAGATACCCTGAGTTTTTTTCACAAAAACTTCAGACCTTTTACTAAATGATAATAAAAGTAAATCAAAGCCTTGACCCCAAAAGTAGACTTGACCATTGCCTGTGTATTTTCCAGTTCAAGATGACAGTCTTGGTTTTTCCACTGGTGGATTGCCCATTTGTGCTCCTTGGTGAGCATGGTGGATACACACAAGAATTTCTCTGCGGCAAGAACTTGGCCAGTATCAATGAATTTGTTGAATACCTTGCTGGAGTACTTGTGATCCATCCCAACAAGGGCTGTGGCTGTCTTATAATTACCCAATTCCCACATAAGCCTGAGAAGGATGATTTACTTTATTTTGGGAACGAGCTTCCAGGTGGCCTTAGCGGGTGTAGTTGAATCTGGATCCTGTTCAGGAACAGGTACACAAGGCATGGGAACCTTGTTGTAGAAGGCTGCAACCTTTTTGAGCACTAGCTGTCCCTCATTGGTTTGATAGAACTTGGGCTCCTTGTCATCCTCCTGATTGCCATCACTGATGTAGGGCTTGTAGCTAGTATCAAGTACAAGCTTCACCTTCTCCAACATGGCTGACGGGACTGACTCTTGCCGGTACACAATGTCAAACACATATGAAGTAAGTTCTACCTCCTTGTTTCTAACTTTCTTTGTAGTGGTAACTTTGGTGGGCTTCCAGATCAGCTTGAGGACCCAAGAGTTGATGCTCTGCACCCTTGCATGTTGTGCTCCTTGAACTGGTTGTGTCAGTGCAGCATCACTATTGAACTCTCCTCTCCCATCTCCTTACTGAGTAGGCATTTGGGTTGCACTAACTCTGTTCTTTGACCCGCAGGGGCAACCACAACTGCAGCGCACAACAGGTGCATTAGTACTCTGTTGTTGTGTTCCTTCCATTTTGAGAATTTAATAAAATGCTAAATAAATTTCAATTAAGTTACTCCCTAATTTTAATTTTTGCTTCATCTGAATATGGTTATTTAAATAGAAATTATCCCACCCAATATCCCAATTATAAATTTTTTATTTCTTATTTAGTTGTTTTTGGTTTTACAACACCTGTTTTAGAATATCCAAAAATAATTTCCACCCATTTCCCCAGATTTCATGCCAAATTTAAGCACTAACACAATATTTTTAAAATTTGTGTTTCAGATTGTGTGCCTTATTTTAGATACCTTGGTATCATTATTGATTACAATTCATTGCACACAACATTTGAGTGGTTTTGTTTACATAGTGAGTTGTTAGTGTTTCTTGTTTTTGGATTGAGTTTTGACTCACTGCGCCTGAGTGTATTTTGTCACCAATTTACATAGTAAACCTATGTACACTAAAGGACAAATAAAAATATTTTGTTTGTGATTTCATGTATTCTGTACTGTATTTTGATTCTTTTTGCTTGATGTTTTCTTTAAAGTTGCTGTGTTGAGCCCTTTTGTACATTAACACCCAAAATTCATGTTAACAGGTGTATATTTTACAATAATAATAGGAGACTTCTTAAATCCAAGTCCATTTTGTTTAAATCTGAAGTATTTTTTCTTGGCGCCATAACTGAGAAAACTACTGCATTGAGTTTATTTTTAATAAATATTATTATATATTATTCTTTTAATAAACAAGTCAATGAGCTGTTACCTGGGCTTGAAATAACCGTACAGAAACACATTGGTACTGCCAGCAGTGAAGCCTTAGTCAGTGGCAGCTCCCAAACTGTGAGACTCATGTTGCAACCAAGTTTCCTGAATTGCCTGCCAACATATCTTACAATACACAGGGGGTGCTTGATGAGTTGCTCCAGGGGCAACTGTAGTAAAATTGACTCCCTGGTGCTTGACACTATAGTAAAGTGATAATTCAGCTTTTTTCCTGATCAACAACTGGAAATCAACACTTTTTTAATTAACAGACCTTGATGTTCTGAAAACTTTTAGTATAAAAATTAAGCTATTCAGCTATGGTAAACTAAAGTGACCCCAGAGAGCTCAAAAATGCAATATTAACAGTATCTTAATTAATGATAATAAGGAGAAATAAGCAATTATTTCTCATTTTACTATGTAAATTACACTCTTTATTATAAATTTTTTGATTACCATATAAATTGAAATTCTAATGAAACAAAAACAAACATAAACACAACAATAAAAGTTATGAAAATATGAAGAAATATGAATATTTATTTGATATAGTTCATACAAGCACAACTGTGAATATCTTATGTTTTACTAGTAAATTAACAAAAATTAATATATTTTAATCACTTTCAACTATAACTATTCATCTCAAACTTACCATATATAAACTAAATAATCATTACTATCTAATTAAATCAAAAAATAGAAAACTTAAACTAAAAACTAATTGATAAAAACTAAAAGTTAAAAGTTAAAGCTAAAAAGTTAAAAGTTAAAAGTTAAAACCATAGAAGCAAGTGAGCAAGTTTACTCTTCACCCTTCTTCCCCCTTTTCATTTTAGCCCCTTACAGGAGGGCAGTGGCAATAAGCTCAAGCTGCTGCTTAAGCCCAGAGGCCTTGTATTTGTGCTTAGCTGCATCCTGAATGGCCTTGGTGAAGAGGGTGGAGCGGGTTGTAGGCTTGGTGGGGGGATACGGTTGGCCAAGTCACACAGCTTGGAGATGGTTTTCTCCTGCTTATGCTGCAGAAGGGAGAAGAACTTGTTAAACTTTGGGCTTTGCCCAAAGTTAGTCTTGAGATGCTTTTGATAAGCCTCTAGCGCTGAGGTGGTCTTGAGCTCACCATTCACTGCTGCCCGGTACACATTCTAACTGGCCTTGGCTCTGGCCTTGGCTTGCCTCTGCGTGACAACCTTCCCAATCCACTGGGGCTCAAAGTACTCAAGGAAAGGCTTGAACTCTGGATGCTTTTCTGTGTAAGGATCATTTGAGAGAACCTTGAAACCCTGTGCAGTGTGCTCTGGCTTTAAAAAAGCCAAGGCACTGAATTGTGCCAGCACAAATTTGCAGGTGTCCAAAGTGTTCCTCCAGCTCAACCTACTAAGCTTGACATGGGCCTGCATATTGCAAGAAACTTCTTAGAAGAAGTGGAAGTGGCACCCCTGCACCTCTCTGCTAAACAGCTTCTCAAATGCATTGAACTGAGCAGGCTTGAAGTCCATTATGCACATGTGAGGCCCCAGAGCTCTGAGCCTTACCTTTTCCTCTGAGTCCAGGGTGGCCTGGTCCTTGTCAGTGGCAGGAGGGTTTGCGCGGGTGTGGGGGGGTCTCCTTGGAATCATTGTCATTGTTGGGGGGAAGGAGGGCAAGTGCGCTGCAAAGAATTGAGAACATGCAGGTGTAAATGGCCTTGGTGGCCCCAGGGAGGAGGAAGAAAGCAAGTGGAATCACCTGGATGTCAATCTGGGCATGAATCATCCAGAGCTGTTTGAACATCCAGGGGAAAGTGATGAAGGTACCATCATCTAACCAGGTTGAAGCCCTTTTAAACTCCAGCAGGTTCTGTTGAGTTGCATAGCAGATTATACAGTCTTTGGTGCTGGGTCCATTGTCATGGAGGAGGAAGCGCTCCCCACTTGGAAGCTGCTTGAGCTTGTGGGTGAGCGTAAGCTCAGAGAGGACGTCTGAGGCCTTGGGGGAGGAGGATTGGCAGCAATCATCTTGCTGCTAATGAACTTAACCAACTGCTCTTGAGTTGGCACCAACTTGATATTGTTGGGCTTTAAATGCTGAAGGGCCTTTATGGCCAGATCAGATGCCCAGAAGTGAGAGGAGGTGTGGATTACTTGAACAAGGTACTACTTCAGCATCCAAGTGATTAGGTGATTGGGGGGCTCACAAGTGTGCTCCCCTTTCTCAGCAGTTACTTGCTCCCAGTCCTCAGTGTTCAGCCAGGCCCCACAAGTCTTATCTTCACAGACAAAGTGCTTGCTTTTACTTTTCTGCTTTTGGTTGTTGCAATTGAATATGTAGTTGTCAGCAATGTAACCAGGGACGCCTTTTACGGACATAATTGGGAAGTACTGGGGGAAGCGTTTAGGAACTTTGACCTCTCTGTCCATATTAAAAATGTTGTGGATGGCCAGTGGATCCCAAGCCACATAACCAGAATCTTTGAACTTCTTGGAGTACTCCTCAGGCTCATCTTGGGGGTCAGATGAGTGATGGGGGAAGAGCCATCAGGAGAGGGGGGGAAGGGTTTTTCAAGGCTTTCTTGGATGCCTCCTTTTTCTTACCAAAAGAAGAGGTGGGCTCCTTGGCAGTCTTTGTCTTCTTAGTTTGGCACTCCTTGGTGGGCTTGGAGTTGGCCTCTGACTTGTAAAATGAGTGATCAGTGAGAGAGTCATCAATTTTATTTGAGGACTTGGGGGGAAGTTGAAGATGAGGGTGGGGGGTAAGAGTGGGAGGAGATGGAGTTGGAGACTTTGTCTTTGCAGGCTTCTTGGCACGCTTGGGAGTGGAGGCAGTTTCTTTTGAGCCCTTTGAGGATTGGGGCTTGGTAGGCTTGTTGGATTTAGATGATCTTGGCTAAAGAAAAGTTTAGTTTTGTAAATAAAATGATTGAGAAGATATTTCAAACACAAAGAGGTAAAGCAAAGCAAAAGTTAAATAAAAATTATACAAATAAAGTTTTATTTATCAAAAAAGCATAACAAAGTAAATAGAAGCAAAATAGAAACTCAAAGTATAGATATAAAGGTTAAAAAATAGAAAATAAGTGAATTTATAATGAAGCATCAAAGATGTTAGGTTTGGCAAAACACCTTAGTTCTAAATCAATGTAAAAGTATAATTAAAAATCAAAAAAAATATATAGAAGTTATATGGAGAGTAGCAGGAAAAGTAGTAGATTATATTGCAAAAATTATTATGAAAACTTTTTATTGGGAGTTGAAAATTCAAAACATAGTAAAGTGTTAAGTTCAGCACTGTCAATCAGCTAGGGAAAGCTAAATTCTCACTGTCAAGTATGCCAGAGTTGAGCAGAAAAATCAAATTTACTATGTTTTTTACATATAAAACTTGTTTAAATTTAAAACGGGTTTGAAAATTAACCCAAAAGCTAGTCAGCTTCATATGCTCAAAAATAAAAAATACAAATAAATTTAAAAAGTAAATGAGTGGGAATATGTTTATAAGTGATAATAGTATGCTGTGAGGAGCTGGGAGTGAATTATTTACCATAGTGTTGGTTCAAAACATTAAGAAGCTCTCTGTACTAATACCAAAGTTAAAGTGTAGAGTGGATGGGTGTTGAGTGGCGCTCATAGTGTGTCACTTATTAATTTAGCCTTAATTCCAAGCCTTTGATTAGTTAAATTCAAAACCAATTGTGTGGCAAGTGGATAGAATCAAACAGAGGGAGTTGAGTTTCTGTTTTTTATAAATTACATATGAAATCTCTTAATAAAATGGCTTAAGTTATGTGGCACCACTTAATCCACAAACACAGAAACAACATAATGTAAAACAAGTGGGGTATTTGATTAATGACTATACCACTAAATCCAGTATAGTGGTACTTGGGAGCTTAATCAACAACTATGGACACTAATAATAAAAATATAACAGTAAATAACAAATTTTATATAAGTGCATAAGCATTTTAGTAATAAAATATGAATTTGGCTTAAAAAGTGTTGGACTGACCACTTTTTGTTTTAGAGTGTCAAACACAAGTTTTTTCATTTCTATTAGTAAATTAACTTATAAATTGCCCCTTAAATTGGTATTTTAGCTAACCAAATTATTAAATGGAGTCAAATTTGAGTAAATTTAAAAGTGGGTTTTCAGTTTCAAACCCCTATATTAGTAGTAAAAATTAGCTTAGAATAAGTTAAGCCAAAAATACTAATAGATTCACATATGCGGCACTCAACTCCCTGGTACTTGACACTTTGTCAAGTATCAGGGAGTCAATTACCAGGGAGTTGAACTTACCACAGTTGCCCCCCAGGACGTATCTAACAGCATGGATCAATCTGATGGGGACGTTGAGTTACAGG